>CP125976.1:549108755-549601759 GCA_030063025.1 Avena longiglumis | reverse complement strand
TTTACCTGGCGACGCTTCAAGAGGCAAAGATCGTCCTAAGCTTCATGATCCTTGTCATTAGCTTCCCTATTGTTGGTGCAAAGCGCCCCGAACAATTTCTGTGGGCGCTACTCTCCAATTCAAGAGAAGGTTCAATAACCTCGTTTAGCTCTACTTTCCTCCCACTCACTCTTTCTCGAGAGAAACCTTCCTCAAGAAAGGAACCGTTTTACATAAACACTTTGCCTTGGTTCTGGATAGAAGGTATACCCAATGGTTTTAGGGTATCCTATGAAGACGATTTCTCCGCTTTGGGTTCGAGCTTGTCCGCAAGATCAACTTCTTGACGAAGCTTCAGATCCCCAAACTTTAAGAAACGATAACTTAGGTTTAGCACCAAACCACGCTCATACGGTGTCGCCTCAACGGATTTAGATGGAGCCCTATTTAAAGTGAATGCAGCGGTTTCTAATGCATAACCCCAAAATGATAACGCAAATCAAGAAGAGACATCATTGATCTGACCATATCTAATAGGGTTCGATTCCGCGTTACACACCATTATTGTGGTGTTCCGGTATGGAGTTGTGAAACGATTCCACTTGCTTTAAGATGCGTGAGAAAATCATAACTCAAATATTCACCTCCACGATCGGATCGTAGAAACTTAATCTTTCACATGATGGTTCTCCACTTCATTCTCAAATTCTTTTGAACTTTTCAAACGTTTCAGATTTATGTTTCATTAAATAGATATACCCATATCTACTTAAGTCATCGGTAAAAGTGAGAAATAGCGATATCCACCAAGATCAAAACACTCATCGGTCCGCATACATCGGGTATGTATGATTTCCAACAAGTCCGCTGTTCGCTTCCATCATACCGAGAACGGGTTTTGATCATCTTGCCCATGAGGCATGGTTCGATGTGTCAAATGATTCAAAATCAAGAGACTCCAAAAGTCCATCGAATGGAGTTTCTTCATGCGCTTTACACCAATATGACCTAGACGACAAGGCCACAAATAAGTAGTATTATCACTATCTACTTTGCATCTCTTAGCCTCAATGTTATGGATTTGTGTTTCATCCCTTTCGAGATTTAGAAGAAATAAACCATTCACAAGAGGTGCATGACCATAAAAGATGTTACTCATATAAATAGAACAACCATTATTCTCCGATGAAATGAATAACCCTTGCAATAAACATGATCCGAAATAATGTTCATGCTCAACGCAGTACATAATAACATTTATTAAGGTTTAAAACTAATCCTCAAGGTAAAACTAAGGAGAGCGTGTCGACGGCCATCACATCAACTCTTGATCCGCTGTTAACGCCAAGATCGTCACTCCTCATCCCTCGCAGTCATTGCCTCATTCCGTAGCTCCCTGCTTCGAAGTTACAAATATTAGCAATCGAACCGTATCAAATACCCGTGCACTACAACGAGGCTAGTAAGGAAAACATCAATAACATGTATATCAAATATACCTTGATGGTGCCACCTTCTTGTCCGCTAAGTACTTCGGATAGTTGGCCCAAAGGACCCCTTGTCCCTGTAATAGAAGCACTGCCAAGGTCCGGCTTAGGACCAGACCAGCTTCCTCCCAGGGCATTGCGCTTTGCCGCCGCCTCTTCAAGGGCTTTTGCTCCTTACCTTTCTTAAAGGAGGGCTTGTTGACCATCAACACGTGATTATCCTTCTTGATGTCCACTTCCGCAGCCTTCAAATTTCCGCTAAGAGCTCGGTGATCGATCAAGGAACCAACTGATTATGATTCACTACAAAACTTTTGTAGCTGGGAGGAGGATTGCAGAATCCCCACAATCTTGAGTTCCTCCTGAATCATGCATTCCAGCTTGCTCATGCTGAGTGCAGCCCGACATCTTTATGGCGTGCTCACTAACGAACTCCCTTCCTCCATCTTGCGCTTAAAGAACTTCAGAGATCTCATATCTCTCGTAATCTGCTTGAGTCTGAAACATGGTTTTCTTCCCGAGAATCTCAAAGGGCCCGATAGGTTTCAAAACGATTTTGAAGTCCGGTTGCCCATAGCAAACAACATGGTGCTCTTAATCACACCATAATCATCTTTATGCTGATCGATAGACATCTTTCTCATCACCGGCGGCTTGCAAAGTAGGGGGTCACTTAACGCTTCCCAAGGACATAGTCCTTTGTCCGCCGCATGTAATGATTCTTAGATTGTGAACCAATTGGTGAAGTTAGACCCATTGTTTCTAAGCTTTTCCTTCTCAAAGAAAAACGTTGAAGTTGAAGTTGGATTTGGCCATGTGATCTACAAGATTTGCAAGTACAATTTAGACTATGTTCATGATAAATAGTTCAACTTAATCAAATTACTAGATGAACTCCCACCAAATTCAACATCCTCAAGTTGTTTAGTGAACACGATCCAAATTCACCACACCTAATCCGATCATCACGAGAAGAGATGTGGTTTCAATGGTGGACAACAAAGTGTCGATCATATCATTCATATGACTCATGCTTAACCTTCGCTTTTTGTGTTCCGAGGCCATGTCTCAGACATGCTAGGCTCGCTGTTAGACCCAAGTATTTCGCAGTAAACTGGCTTGCACCTGCTGTATGTGAGCGAGAGTCTATAGCACCCCATCATCACGTGATGCTTGGACATTTAACTTTCGCAATCTGCATACTTGGGGAGAACAGTTTTTATCTTGATCTTTATGAGGAATCATCTTATAATGCTACCGTCATGATCTAAGCATAATAAGATACATAAAGGGATAAACATCACATGCATATAACTTTATGTGACATGGTATAGCCAATCCTCGCAAGAATGATCTCCATCTTGTGCTCCTAAGATGATCTCCATCACTCCACCATGATTGCTCCACCACTAATAGCAACTACAACTATTGCTAACTACTTAGCGATAAAGTAAAGCTATTACATGGCGATAAGAAGTTGACTCGCAGTCATACACAATTATAAAGACAACCATATATTCTCGCCGGTTCTCAGACCATCGACATGCAAGTCGTGAAACATTACAAAACATGATCATCGTGACACATTATACACATCACATCTTGGGCCATACCATATCACGTAAAACACTCGCAAAAACAAGTTAGACGCCTACTTTGTTGTTGCATGTTTTACGTGGCTTATGGGAGTAGATGCTAAGAACGTATTCCATTCTACGGAAAGCCGTAACGGTGATATTATGGTTGCCAAACTCCGTGTTAATCCCATGACAACTATAGTGAGAGAACCGACATCCACCACCGCATGTGTGGTACAAGCCACACGCCAAGTGCGGAGCCGGTCTCGCGAACGACGTCACAGAAGGTTGGCCGACCGCTTCAATCTCACTATCCCGCCATAAGAAGAACACAAACAAGAGGCTTGCAACAGAACATCAACGCCTCGAATAACCATGTTGCGTTTACCGTGAAACACATCTACGCATAGATCTAGCTCGATACCATCAAGGGTTTCAAGGCATAGTAAATCAAAATTTTCACGGAGCGAACAGAGGGAAAGCCAAGATCTAATCTAGGAGATGCAAACAACGAGATATTGGATTATATCTTCATACCTTCAAGATTCAAGATGAACGCTCATTTAACGTGGGTGATGTATGGTAGCCTGTCGCTTCTCCTCCTCGCGATCCGATCCGATCTAGCACCACAAGTGGCGGTGCCTCCGTGAGATGCACACGCAAAGACTGACGCCTCCTCCTTCCTGACCAGCGATGGTGGAGAGATAGATTGGATCTACAACACGATGGCGGGGTGTATATGGTGGAGAATTCTGCAGCAGGGCTTCGCCACAAACAGTCGGGAGGGAGAGGAAGGTAGCAAGGCATTTGGGGCTTGAGGAAGGTGTGTGTGTGAGGGAGAAGACCACCCTCATATATAGAGGGGGGCCAGCCTGCCCCTCCTCCAAGCTTCATCTCTAGTTTAAACAATTTAAACTCTCCTTATCTAGAAATCCTATCTCTAGTTTAAACGATTTAAACTCTCCCTTATCTAGAAATCCTATCTCTAGTTTAAACGATTTAAACTCCCTTATCTAGAAATTCTATCTCTAGTTTAAACGAAGTTTAAACTTATCTAGATCGGCTGGGCCTTATGGGGTTTGTGCCCTGGCCCAATGCGCCTGTGACACCCTCATAGGCCCATGACCCTCCCTAAGGTGGGGCCACGTTGGTCCCTTCCGAAGGTTCTAGAAGCTTCCGCATAATACCGATTAACCCTAACAATTCAACTCCAAAATCTGACCGCTTTATATGAATCTTATTCTCCCACCATTCCGAACATCCAGGATATCCCGGATCCCATCCGAGACCAACAAAAATTCATAAACCAATTATCCAATCTATCCTAGCGCCAAGACACGTTATGTGTGACCGCGGGTTCGAGAATATGCAAACATGATCTTCTATCAATAATCAACTGGGTCTGCACCCATATTGATTCTACACATTCATCGATGATCATATCGATGAACAACGATGCCGTGATTCAATCAATCCCATATATATTCCTCTTCGCTCGCGATATTTTACTTGTTCGAGATTCGATCGCTTGCATTCATACCTAGTTCAATCTCGCTCACAGCAAGTACTTTACTGCTCCAGAATCCGGATATCACTTTGTGATTAACTCCTTAATCCACATGCTTGCAAGCGTGTTGATATAGAAAGTGGGGCCCAAGTATATCTCTCCGACTTGAGGGACAAATTCCATCTCGATACATACAACCCAACAGATATTTCTCCGATCACCGAGAGACACCTTTATGATCACCCTCTCATAGGATGACGCTTGATGACCTCAAAGCTTTCTTCCGTACCAGGAATTGCATTATCTCATGGTCTAAGGAATACAATATTTGATATAGAAAAGCTTCAAAGACGAACACGATGACACGATCTAATTGCTCATTTGTTTGGTTCATCCACCATATCATTCTCCCAATGATATGATCTCATTATCAATTGACAACTCATGTCTATGGTTAGAAACCTTAACCATCATTTATCAATGAGCTAGTCCATAGAGGCGCATTTAGGGACACTTGTTGTTTACAAACCACACAAGTATTAATGTTTCCGCTTAATACAATTCTAGCATGGAATATAAACTTTATCATGAACAAGAATTATAATAATAACATCTTTATTATTGCCTCTAGGGCATAATTCCAACAATAGGGTGATGTAAAACCATGTTGGTTTACAAGTTGGGGCACTATCCTACCCGGTTTCACCTCGACGGGGAGATTCCCCCTTATACGGGTCCGGAACCTTCGCTTCTAGGTTAGAGCGCATGCATGCGAGGAGGGACACATGCAAGCAGCTATACCAACCTCTCACCACACTCAGACACATATGCTAGGGACACATGCAAGTTTTCATCTGATTCCGATGTTCTCGTGGTCTTCCTCCGGCGAAACCCTGATCTGTGCACACTCGGATCGTCTACCCCCCTAGACGTTCCTCTCACAGGGGTAGCCCGGCGTAGCTCTCTCTTGTTTTGTGTTTGTTTAGGTCATAGGGTGATGTAAAACCATGTTGGTTCACAAGTTAGGGCACTATCCTACCCGGTTTCACCTCGACGGGGAGATTCCCCCTTATACGGGTCCGGAACCTTCGCTTCTAGGTTAGAGCGCATGCATGACCGGGGAACACATGCAAGCACCTATACCAACCTCTCACCACACTCACACACATATGCTAGGGACACATGCAAGTTTTCATCTGATTCCGATGTTCTCGTGGTCTTCCTCCCATGAAACCTCGATCTCAGGCACACTGGATCGCTCACCCCTAGACGCTCCTCTCACAGGGTAGCCCGCGAGCTCTCTTGTGTTGGGTTTGTTTAGGTCATAGGGTGATGTAAAACCATGTTGGTTCACAAGTTGGGGCACTATCCTACCCGGTTTCACCTCGACGGGGAGATTCCCCCTTATACGGGTCCTAACCTTCACTTCTAGGTTAGAGCGCATGCATGCGAGGGGACACATGCAAGCACCTATACCAACCTCTCACCACACTCACACACATATGCTAGGGACACATGCAAGTTTTCATCTGATTCCGATGTTCTCGTGGTCTTCCTCCGCAAACCCCGATCTCAGGCACACTGATCGCTCACCCCTAGACGCCCTCCTCACAGGTAGCCCGCGAGCTCTCTTGTTTTGTGTTTGTTTAGGTCATAGGGTGATGTAAAACCATGTTGGTTCACAAGTTGGGGCACTATCCTACCCGGTTTCACCTCGACGGGAGATTCCCCTTATACGGGTCCTAACCTTCGCTTCTAGGTTAGAGCGCATGCATGCGACGAGGGACACATGCAAGCACCTATACCAACCTCTCACCACACTCACACGCATATGCTAGAGACACATGCAAGTTTTCATCTGATTCCGATGTTCTCGTGGTCTTCCTCCGGCGAAACCCTGATCTGCAGACACTCTGATCGCTCACCCCCTAGACGCTCCTCACAGTGGTATCCCGGCGTAGCTCTTTCTTGTTTTGTGTTTGTTTAGGTCATAGGGTGATGTAAAACCATGTTGGTTCACAAGTTGGGGCACTATCCTACCTGGTTTCACCTCGACGGGGAGATTCCCCCTTATGCGGGTCCGGAACCTTCGCTTCTAGGTTAGAGCGCATGCATGCGAGGGGGGGACACATTCAAGCACATATACCAACCTCTCACCACACTCACACACATATGCTAGGGACACATGCAAGTTTTCATCTGATTCCGATGTTCTCGTGGTCTTCCTCCGGTGAAACCCTGATCTCAGGCACACTGATCGCCTACCCCCTAGACTTTCCTCTCACTTGGTTAGCCCAGTGTAGCTCTCTCTTGTTTTATGTTTGTTTAGGTCATAGGGTGATGTAAAACCATGTTGGTTCACAAGTTGGGGCACTATACTACCCGGTTTCACCTCGACGGGAGATTCCCCTTATACGGGTCCTAACCTTCGCTTAGGTTAGAGCGCATGCATGCGAGGGGGACACATGCAAGCACCTATACCAACCTCTCACCACACTCACACACATATGCTAGGGACACATGCAAGTTTTCATCCGATTCCGATGTTCTCGTGGTCTTCCTCCCATGAAACCTCGATCTCAGGCACACTGGATCGCCTACCCCCTAGACGCTCCTCTCACAGGTAGCCCGCATAGCTCTCTTGTTTTGTGTTTGTTTAGGTCATAGGGTGATGTAAAACCATGTTGGTTCACAAGTTGGGGCACTATCCTACCCGGTTTCACCTCGACGGGAGATTCCCTTATACGGGTCCTAACCTTCGCTTCTAGGTTAGAGCGCATGCATGCGAGGGACACATGCAAGCACCTATACCAACCTCTCACCACACTCACACACATATGCTAGGGACACATGCAAGTTTTCATCCGATTCCATGTTCTCGTGGTCTTCCTCCCATGAACCTCGATCTCAGGCACACTGGATCGCCTACCCCCTAGACGCTCCTCTCACAGGTAGCCCATGTAGCTCTCTCTTGTTTTGTGTTTGTTTAGGTCATAGGGTGATGTAAAACCATGTTGGTTCACAAGTTGGGACACTATCCTAACCGGTTTCACCTCGACGGGGAGATTCCCCCTTATACGGATACGGAACCTTCGCTTCTAGGTTAGAGCGCATGCATGCGAGGGGACACATTCAAGCACCTATACCAACCTCTCACCACACTCACACACATATGCTAGGGACACATGCAAGTTTTCATCTGATTCCGATGTTCTTGTGGTCTTCCTCCCATAAACCTCGATCTCAGGCACACTGGATCGCTCACCCCCTAGACGCTCCTCCTCACAGGTAGCCCGGCGTAGCTCTCTTGTTTTGTGTTTGTTTAGGTCATAGGGTGATGTAAAACCATGTTGGTTCACAAGTTGGGGCACTATCCTACCCGGTTTCACCTCGACGGGAGATTCCCTTATACGGGTCCTAACCTTCGCTCTAGGTTAGAGCGCATGCATGCGAGGGGACACATGCAAGCACCTATACCAACCTCTCACCACACTCACACACATATGCTAGGGACACATGCAAGTTTTCATCCGATTCCATGTTCTCGTGGTCTTCCTCCGCGAAACCTCGATCTCAGGCACACTCGGATCGTCTACCCCCTAGACGTTCCTCTCACAGGGGTAGCCCGGTGTAGCTCTCTCTTGTTTTGTGTTTGTTTAGGTCATAGGGTGATGTAAAACCATGTTGGTTCACAAGTTAGGGCACTATCTTACCCGGTTTCACCTCGACGGGGAGATTCCCCCTTATACGGGTTCGGAACCTTCGCTTCTAGGTTAGAGCGCATGCATGCGAGGGGGGACACATGCAAGCACCTATACCAACCTCGCACCACACTCACACACATATGCTAGGGACACATGCAAGTTTTCATCTGATTCCGATGTTCTCGTGGTCTTCCTCCACAAACCCTGATCTGTGCACACTCGGATCGTCTACCCCACTAGACGTTCCTCTCACAGGGGTAGCCCGGCGTAGCTCTCTCTTGTTTTGTGTTTGTTTAGGTCATAGGGTGATGTAAAACCATGTTGGTTCACAAGTTGGGGCACTATCCTACATGGTTTCACCTCGACGGTGAGATTCCCCCTTATACGGGTCCGGAACCTTCGCTTCTAGGTTAGAGCGCATGCATGCAACGAGGGACACATGCAAGCACCTATACCAACCTCTCACCACACTCACACGCATATGCTAGAGACACATGCAAGTTTTCATCTGATTCCGATGTTCTCGTGGTCTTCCTCCCACAAACTCGATCTCAGGCACACTGGATCGCCTACCCCCTAGACGCTCCTCTCACAGGTAGCCCGCGTAGCTCTCTCTTGTTTTTTGTTTGTTTAGGTCATAGGGTGATGTAAAACCATGTTGGTTCACAAGTTGGGGCACTATCCTACCCGGTTTCACCTCGACGGGGAGATTCCCCCTTATACGGGTCTGAACCTTCGCTTCTAGGTTAGAGCGCATGCATGCGAGTGGGACACATTCAAGCACCTATACCAACCTCTCACCACACTCACACACATATGATAGGGACACATGCAAGTTTTCATCTGATTCCGATGTTCTCGTGGTCTTCCTCCCACAAACCTCGATCTGCACACTCTGGATCGCCTACCCCCTAGACGCTCCTCTCACAGGGTAGCCCATGTAGCTCTCTTGTTTTGTGTTTGTTTAGGTCATAGGGTGATGTAAAACCATGTTGGTTCACAAGTTGGGGCACTATCCTACCCGGTTTCACCTCGACGGGAGATTCCCCTTATACGGGTCCTAACCTTCGCTTCTAGGTTAGAGCGCATGCATGCGAGGGGACACATGCAAGCACCTATACCAACCTCTCACCACACTCACACACATATGCTAGGGACACATGCAAGTTTTCATCCGATTCCATGTTCTCGTGGTCTTCCTCCCATGAAACCCCTCGATCAGGCACACTCGGATCGTCTACCCCCCTAGACGTTCCTCTCACAGGGGTAGCCCGGTGTAGCTCTCTCTTGTTTTGTGTTTGTTTAGGTCATAGGGTGATGTAAAACCATGTTGGTTCACAAGTTGGGGCACTATCCTACCCGGTTTCACCTCGACGGGGAGATTCCCCCTTATACGGGTCCGGAACCTTCGCTTCTAGGTTAGAGCGCATGCATGCGAGGGGGACACATGCAAGCACCTATACCAACCTCTCACCACACTCACACACATATGCTAGGGACACATGCAAGTTTTCATCTGATTCCGATGTTCTCGTGGTCTTCCTCCGGTGAAACCCCCGATCTCAGGCACACTGGATCGTCTACCCCCTAGACGTTCCTCTCACAGGGGTAGCCCGGCGTAGCTCTCTCTTGTTTTGTGTTTGTTTAGGTCATAGGGTGATGTAAAACCATGTTGGTTCACAAGTTGGGGCACTATCCTACCCGGTTTCACCTCGACGGGGAGATTCCCCCTTATACGGGTCCGAAACCTTCGCTTCTAGGTTAGAGCGCATGCATGCGAGGAGGGACACATGCAAGCACCTATACCAACCTCTCACCACACTCACACACATATGCTAGGGACACATGCAAGTTTTCATCTGATTCCGATGTTCTCGTGGTCTTCCTCCGGCAAAACCCTGATCTGTGCACACTCGGATCGTCTACCCCCCTAGACGTTCCTCTCACAGGGGTAGCCCGGCGTAGCTCTCTCTTGTTTTGTGTTTGTTTAGGTCATAGGGTGATGTAAAACCATGTTGGTTCACAAGTTGGGGCACTATCCTACCCGGTTTCACCTCGACGGGGAGATTCCCCCTTATACGGGTCCGGAACCTTCGCTTCTAGGTTAGAGCGCATGCATGCGAGGAGGGACACATGCAAGCACCTATACCAACCTCTCACCACACTCACACACATATGCTAGGGACACATGCAAGTTTTCATCTGATTCCGATGTTCTCGTGGTCTTCCTCCGGCGAAACCCTGATCTGTGCACACTCGGATCGTCTACCCCCTAGACGTTCCTCTCACAGCGGTATCCCGGCGTAGCTCTCTCTTGTTTTGTGTTTGTTTAGGTCATAGGGTCATGTAAAACCATGTTGGTTCCCAAGTTGGGGCATTATCCTACCCGGTTTCACCTCGACTGGGAGATTCCCCGTTATACGGGTCCGGAACCTTCGCTTCTAGGTTAGAGCGCATGCATGCGAGGAGGGACATGCACTTATACCAACCTCTCACCACACTCACACACATATGCTAGGGACACATGCAAGTTTTCATCTGATTCCGATGTTCTCGTGGTCTTCCTCCCATGAAACCTCGATCTCAGGCACACTCGGATCGTCTACCCCCCTAGACGTTCCTCTCACAGGGTAGCCCGGCGTAGCTCTCTCTTGTTTTGTGTTTGTTTAGGTCATAGGGTGATGTAAAACCATGTTGGTTCACAAGTTGGGGCACTATCCTACCCGGTTTCACCTCGACGGGGAGATTCCCCCTTATACGGGTCCGGAACCTTCGCTTCTAGGTTAGAGCGCATGCATGCGAGGGGGACACATGCAAGCACCTATACCAACCTCTCACCACACTCACACACATATGCTAGGGACACATGCAAGTTTTCATCTGATTCCGATGTTCTCGTGGTCTTCCTCCGACGAAACCATGATCTCAGGCACACTGGATCGCTCACCCCCTGGACGTTCCTCTCACAGGGGTTGCCCGGTGTAGCTCTCTCTTGTTTTGTGTTTGTTTAGGTCATAGGGTGATGTAAAACCATGTTGGTTCACAAGTTGGGGCACTATCCTACCCGGTTTCACCTCGACGGGGAGATTCCCCCTTATACGGGTCCGGAACCTTCGCTTCTAGGTTAGAGCGCATGCATGCGAGGAGGGACACATGCAAGCACCTATACCAACCTCTCACCACACTCACACACATATGCTAGGGACACATGCAAGTTTTCATCTGATTCCGATGTTCTCGTGGTCTTCCTCCCACAAACCTCGATCTCAGGCACACTCGGATCGTCTACCCCCTAGACGTTCCTCTCACAGGGTTAGCCCGGTGTAGCTCTCTCTTGTTTTGTGTTTGTTTAGGTCATAGGGTGATGTAAAACCATGTTGGTTCACAAGTTGGGCCACTATCCTTCCCGGTTTCACCTCGACGGGGAGATTCCCCCTTATACGGGTCCGGAACCTTCGCTTCTAGGTTAGAGCGCATGCATGCGAGGGGGGACACATGCAAGAACCTATACCAACCTCTCACCACACTCACACACATATGCTAGGGACACATTCAAGTTTTCATCTGATTCCGATGTTCTCGTGGTCTTCCTCCATGCGAAACTCGATCTCAGGCACACTGGATCGCTCCTACCCCCTAGACGTTCCTCTCACAGGGGTAGCCCGGCGTAGCTCTCTCTTGTTTTGTGTTTGTTTAGGTCATAGGGTGATGTAAAACCATGTTGGTTCACAAGTTGGGGCACTATCCTACCCTGTTTCACCTCGACGGGGAGATTCCCGCTTATACGGGTCCGGAACCTTCGCTTCTAGGTTAGAGCGCATGCATGCGAGGAGGGACACATGCAAGCACCTATACCAACCTCTCACCACACTCACACACATATGCTAGGGACACATGCAAGTTTTCCTCTGATCCCGATGTTCTCGTGGTCTTCCTCCCATGAAACCCCGATCTCAGGCACACTGGATCGCCTACCCCTAGACGCTCCTCTCACAGGGTAGCCCGCGTAGCTCTCTTGTTTTGTGTTTGTTTAGGTCATAGGGTGATGTAAAACCATGTTGGTTCACAAGTTGGGGCACTATCCTACCCGGTTTCACCTCGACGGGGAGATTCCCCCTTATACGGGTCCGGAACCTTCGCTTCTAGGTTAGAGCGCATGCATGCGAGGGGGGACACATGCAAGCACCTATACCAACCTCTCACCACACTCACACACATATGCTAGGGACACATGCAAGTTTTCATCTGATTCCGATGTTCTCGTGGTCTTCCTCTAGCGAAACCTCGATCAGGCACACTGGATCGTCCATCCCCCTAGACGTTCCTCTCACAGCGGTATCCCGACATAGCTCTCTCTTGTTTTGTGTTGGTTTAGGTCATAGGGTGATGTAAAACCATGTTGGTTCACAAGTTGGGGCACTATCCTACCCGGTTTCACGTCGACGGGGAGATTCCCCCTTATACGGGTCCGGAACCTTTGCTTCTAGGTTAGAGCGCATGCATGCCAGGGGGGACACATTCAAGCACCTATACCAAGCTCTCACCACACTCACACACATATGCTAGGGACACATGCAAGTTTTCATCTGATTCCGATGTTCTCGTGGTCTTCCTCCTGCGAAACCCTGATCTGTACACACTCGGATCGTCTACCCCCCTAGACGTTCCTCTCACAAGGGTAGCCCATGTAGCTCTCTTGTTTTGTGTTTGTTTAGGTCATAGGGTGATGTAAAACCATGTTGGTTCACAAGTTGGGGCACTATCCTACCCGGTTTCACCTCGACGGGAGATTCCCCTTATACGGGTCCTAACCTTCGCTTAGGTTAGAGCGCATGCATGCGAGGAGGGACACATGCAAGCACCTATACCAACCTCTCACCACACTCACACACATATGCTAGGGAAACATGCAAGTTTTCATCTGATTCCGATGTTCTCGTGGTCTTCCTCCCATGAAACCTCGATCTCAGGCACACTGGATCGTCTACCCCCCTAGACGTTCCTCTCACAGGGGTAGCCCAGCATAGCTCTCTCTTGTTTTGTGTTTGTTTAGGTCATAGGGTGATGTAAAACCATGTTGGTTCACAAGTTGGGGCACTATCCTACCCGGTTTCACCTCGACGGGGAGATTCCCCCTTATACGGGTCCGGAACCTTCGCTTCTAGGTTAGAGCGCATGCATGCGAGGAGGGACACATGCAAGCACCTATACCAACCTCTCACCACACTCACACACATATGCTAGGGACACATGCAAGTTTTCATCTGATTCCGATGTTCTCGTGGTCTTCCTCCGGCGAAACCCTGATCTGTGCACACTCGGATCGTCTACCCCCCTAGACGTTCCTCTCACAGGGGTAGCCCGGCGTAGCTCTCTCTTGTTTTGTGTTTGTTTAGGTCATAGGGTGATGTAAAACCATGTTGGTTCACAAGTTAGGTCACTATCCTACCCGGTTTCACCTCGACGGGGAGATTCCCCCTTATACGGGTCCGGAACCTTCGCTTCTAGGTTAGAGCGCATGCATGCCAGGGGGACACATGCAAGCACCTATACCAACCTCTCACCACACTCACACACATATGCTAGGGACACATGCAAGTTTTCATCTGATTTCGATGTTCTCGTGGTCTTCCTCCGGCGAAACCTCGATCTCAGGCACACTGGATCGCCTCACCCCTAGACGTTCCTCTAACATCGGTAGCCCGGCGTAGCTCTCTCTTCTTTTATGTTTGTTTAGGTCATAGGGTGATGTAAAACCATGTTGGTTCACAAGTTGGGGCACTATCCTACCCGGTTTCACCTCGACGGGGAGATTCCCTCTTATACGGGTCTGGAACCTTCGCTTCTAGGTTAGAGCGCATGCATGCCAGGGGGACACATGCCAGCACCTATACCAACCTCTCACCACACTCACACACATATGCTAGGGACACATGCAAGTTTTCATCTGATTTCGATGTTCTCGTGGTCTTCCTCCCATGAAACCTCGATCTCAGGCACACTGGATCGCCTACCCCCTAGACGCTCCTCCTCTCACAGGGGTAACCCGATGTAGCTCTCTCTTGTTTTGTGTTTGTTTAGGTCATAGGGTGATGTAAAACCATGTTGGTTCACAAGTTGGGGCACTATCCTACCCGGTTTCACCTCGACGGGGAGATTCCCCCTTATACGGGTCCGGAACCTTCGCTTCTAGGTTAGAGCGCATGCATGCGAGGAGGGACACATGCAAGCACCTATACCAACCTCTCACCACACTCACACACATATGCTAGGGACACATGCAAGTTTTCATCTGATTCCGATGTTCTCGTGGTCTTCCTCCCACAAACCTCGATCTCAGGCACACTGGATCGCTCACCCCCTAGACGCTCCTCTCACAGGTAGCCCATGTAGCTCTCTTGTTTTGTGTTTGTTTAGGTCATAGGGTGATGTAAAACCATGTTGGTTCACAAGTTGGGGCACTATCCTACCCGGTTTCACCTCGACGGGGAGATTCCCCCTTATACGGGTCCGGAACCTTCGCTTCTAGGTTAGAGCGCATGCATGCGAGGAGGGACACATGCAAGCACCTATACCAACCTCTCACCACACTCACACACATATGCTAGGGACACATGCAAGTTTTCATCTGATTCCGATGTTCTCGTGGTCTTCCTCCGGCGAAACCTTAATCTCAGGCACACTGATCGCTCACCCCCCTAGACGCTCCTCTCACAGGTAGCCCGGCGTAGCTCTCTCTTGTTTTGTGTTTGTTTAGGTCATAGGGTGATGTAAAAGCATGTTGGTTCACAAGTTGGGGCACTATCCTACCCGGTTTCACCTAAACGGGGAGATTCCCCCTTATACGGGTCCAGAACCTTCGCTTCTAGGTTAGAGCGCATGCATGCGAGGGTGAACACATGCAAGCACCTATACCAACCTCTCACCACACTCACACCCATATGCTAGGGACACATGCAAGTTTTCATCTGATTCCGATGTTCTCGTGGTCTTCCTCCCATGAAACCTCGATCTCAGGCACACTGATCACCCCCTAGACGCTCCTCACAGGGGTAGCCCGGCGTAGCTCTCTCTTGTTTTGTGTTTGTTTAGGTCATAGGGTGATGTAAAACCATGTTGGTTCACAAGTTGGGGCACTATCCTACCCGGTTTCACCTCGACGGGGAGATTCCCCCATATACGGGTCTGGAACCTTCGCTTCTAGGTTAGAGCGCATGCATGCGAGGGGACACATTCAAGCACCTATACCAACCTCTCACCACACTCACACACATATGCTAGGGACACATGCAAGTTTTCATCTGATTCCGATGTTCTTGTGCTCTTCCTCCCATAAACCCCGATCTCAGGCACACTGATCGCTCACCCCCTAGACGCTCCTCTCACAGGTAGCCCATGTAGCTCTCTTGTTTTGTGTTTGTTTAGGTCATAGGGTGATGTAAAACCATGTTGGTTCACAAGTTGGGGCACTATCCTACCCGGTTTCACCTCGACGGGAGATTCCCCTTATACGGGTCCTAACCTTCGCTTCTAGGTTAGAGCGCATGCATGCGAGGGACACATGCAAGCACCTATACCAACCTCTCACCACACTCACACACATATGCTAGGGACACATGCAAGTTTTCATCCGATTCCGATGTTCTCGTGGTCTTCCTCCCACAAACCTCGATCTCAGGCACACTGGATCGCCTACCCCCTAGACGCTCCTCTCACAGGTAGCCCATGTAGCTCTCTTGTTTTGTGTTTGTTTAGGTCATAGGGTGATGTAAAACCATGTTGGTTCACAAGTTGGGGCACTATCCTACCCGGTTTCACCTCGACGGGAGATTCCCCTTATACGGGTCCGGAACCTTCGCTTCTAGGTTAGAGCGCATGCATGCGAGGAGGGACACATGCAAGCACCTATACCAACCTCTCACCACACTCACACACATATGCTAGGGCCACATGCAAGTTTTCATCTGATTCCGATGTTCTCGTGGTCTTCCTCCCATAAACCTCGATCTGCACACTGGATCGCCTACCCCCCTAGACGTTCCTCTCACAGGGGTATCCCGGCGTAGCTCTCTCTTGTTTTATGTTTGTTTAGGTCGTAGGGTGATGTAAAACCATGTTGGTTCACAAGTTGGGGCACTATCCTACCCGGTTTCACCTCGACGGGGAGATTCCCCCTTATACGGGTCTGGAACCTTCATTTCTAGGTTAGAGCGCATGCATGCGAGTGGGACACATTCAAGCACCTATACCAACCTCTCACCATACTCACACACATATGCTAGGGACACATGCAAGTTTTCATCTGATTCCGATGTTCTCGTGGTCTTCCTCCGGCGAAACCCTGATCTCAGGCACACTGGATCGCTCACCCCCTAGACGCTCCTCTCACAGGTAGCCCATGTAGCTCTCTCTTGTTTTGTGTTTGTTTAGGTCATAGGGTGATGTAAAACCATGTTGGTTCACCAGTTGGGGCACTATCCTACCCGGTTTCACCTCGACGCGGAGATTCCCCCTTATACGGGTCCGGAACCTTCGCTTCTAGGTTAGAGTGCATGCATGCAAGGAGGGACACATACAAGCACCTATACCAACCTCTGACCACACTAACACACATATGCTAGGGACACATGCAAGTTTTCATCTGATTCCGATGTTCTCGTGGTCTTCCTCCGGCGAAACCCTGATCTGTGCACACTCGGATCGTCTACCCCCCTAGACGTTCCTCTCACAGGGGTAGCCCGACGTATCTCTCTCTTGCATTGTGTTTGTTTAGGTCATAGGGTGATGTAAAACCATGTTGGTTCACAAGTTAGGGCACTATCCTACCCGGTTTCACCTCGACAGGGAGATTCCCCCTTATACGGGTCCGGAACCTTCGCTTCTAGGTTAGAGCGCATGCATGCGAGGGGGGACACATGCAAGCACCTATACCAACCTCTCACCACACTCACACACATATGCTAGGGACACATTCAAGTTTTCATCTGATTCCGATGTTCTCGTGGTCTTCCTCCGGCGAAACCCTGATCTGTGCACACTCGGATCGTCTACCCCCTAGACGCTCCTCTCACAGGGGTAGCCCGGCGTAGCTCTCTCTTGTTTTGTGTTTGTTTAGGTCATAGGGTGATGTAAAACCATGTTGGTTCACAAGTTGGGGCACTATCCTACCCGGTTTCACCTCGACGGGGAGATTCCCCCTTATACGGGTCCGGAACCTTCGCTTCTAGGTTAGAGCGCATGCATGCGAGGAGGGACACATGCAAGCACCTATACCAACCTCTCACCACACTCACACACATATGCTAGGGACACATGCAAGTTTTCATCTGATTCCGATGTTCTCGTGGTCTTCCTCCGGCTAAACCCTGATCTGTGCGCACTCGGATCGTCTACCCCCTAGACGTTCCTCTCACAGGGGTAGCCCAGCATAGCTCTCTCTTGTTTTGTGTTTGTTTAGGTCATAGGGTGATGTAAAACCATGTTGGTTCACAAGTTGGGGCACTATCCTACCCGGTTTCACCTCGATGGGGAGATTCCCCCTTATACAGGTCCGGAACCTTCGCTTCTAGGTTAGAGCGCGTGCATGCGAGGAGGGACACATGCAAGCACCTATACCAACCTCTCACCACAGTCACACACATATGCTAGGGACACATGCAAGTTTTCATCTGATTCCGATGTTCTCGTGGTCTTCCTCCCATAAACCCGATCTCAGGCACACTCGGATCGTCTAACCCCCTAGACGTTCCTCTCACAGGGGTAGCCCGGTGTAGCTCTCTCTTGTTTTGTGTTTGTTTAGGTCATAGGGTGATGTAAAACCATGTTGGTTCACAAGTTGGGGCACTATCCTACCCGGTTTCACCTCGACGGGGAGATTCCCCCTTATACGGGTCCGGAACCTTCGCTTCTAGGTTAGAGCGCATGCATGCGAGGAGGGACACATGCAAGCACCTATACCAACCTCTCACCACACTCACACACATATGCTAGGGACACATGCAAGTTTTCATCTGATTCCGATGTTCTCGTGGTCTTCCTCCGGTGAAACCCTGATCTCAGGCACACTCTGGATCGCTCACCGCCTAGACGTTCCTCTCACAGGGGTAGCCCGGCGTAGCTCTCTCTTGTTTTGTGTTTGTTTAGGTCATAGGGTGATGTAAAACCATGTTGGTTCACAAGTTGGGGCACTATCCTACCCGGTTTCACCTCGACGGGGAGATTCCCCCTTATACGGGTCTGGAACCTTCGCTTCTAGGTTAGAGCGCATGCATGCGAGGGGGGACACATGCAAGCACCTATACCAACCTCTCACCACACTCACACACATATGCTAGGGACACATGCAAGTTTTCATCTGATTCCGATGTTCTCGTGGTCTTCCTCCGGCGAAACCCTGATCTCAGGCACACTGGATCGCCTACCCCCTAGACGCTCCTCTCACAGGGTAGCCCATGTAGCTCTCTCTTGTTTTGTGTTTGTTTAGGTCATAGGGTGATGTAAAACCATGTTGGTTCACAAGTTGGGGCACTATCCTACCCGGTTTCACCTCGACGGGGAGATTCCCCCTTATACGGGTCCGGAACCTTCGCTTCTAGGTTAGAGCGCATGCATGCGAGGGGGACACATGCAAGCACCTATACCAACCTCTCACCACACTCACACACATATGCTAGGGACACATGCAAGTTTTCATCTGATTCCGATGTTCTCGTGGTCTTCCTCCGGTGAAACCCTGATCTGTGCACACTCGGATCGTCTACCCCCCTAGACGTTCCTCTCACAGGGGTAGCCCAGTGTAGCTCTCTCTTGTTTTGTGTTTTTTTAGGTCATAGGGTGATGTAAAACCATGTTGGTTCACAAGTTGGGGCACTATCCTACCCGGTTTCACCTCGACGGGGAGATTCCCCCTTATACGGGTCTGGAACGTTCGCTTCTAGGTTAGAGCGCATGCATGCAACGAGGGACACATGGAAGCACCTATACCAACCTCTCACCACACTCACACGCATATGCTAGAGACACATGCAAGTTTTCATCCGATTCGATGTTCTCGTGGTCTTCCTCCCACAAACCCGATCTCAGGCACACTCGGATCGTCTACCCCCCTAGACGTTCCTCTCACAGGGGTAGCCCGACGTAGCTCTCTCTTGTTTTGTGTTTGTTTAGGTCATAGGGTGATGTAAAACCATGTTGGTTCAGAAGTTGGGGCACTATCCTACCCGGTTTCACCTCGACGCGGAGATTCCCCCTTATACGGGTCCGGAACCTTCGCTTCTAGGTTAGAGCGCATGCATGCGAGGAGGGACACATGCAAGCACCTATACCAACCTCTCACCACACTCACACACATATGCTATGGACACATGCAAGTTTTCATCTGATTCCGATGTTCTCGTGGTCTTCCTCCCATGAAACCCGATCTCAGCACACTGGATCGCCTACCCCCTAGACGCTCCTCTCACAGGTAGCCCGCGTAGCTCTCTTGTTTTGTGTTTGTTTAGGTCATAGGGTGATGTAAAACCATGTTGGTTCACAAGTTGGGGCACTATCCTACCCGGTTTCACCTCGACGGGAGATTCCCTTATACGGGTCCTAACCTTCGCTCTAGGTTAGAGCGCATGCATGCGAGGGGACACATGCAAGCACCTATACCAACCTCTCACCACACTCACACACATATGCTAGGGACACATGCAAGTTTTCATCTGATTCCGATGTTCTCGTGGTCTCCTCCCATGAAACCCCGATCTCAGGCACACTGGATCGCCTACCCCCTAGACGCTCCTCTCACAGGTAGCCCGCAGTAGCTCTCTTGTTTTGTGTTTGTTTAGGTCATAGGGTGATGTAAAACCATGTTGGTTCACAAGTTGGGGCACTATCCTACCCGGTTTCACCTCGACGGGAGATTCCCCTTATACGGGTCCTAACCTTCGCTTAGGTTAGAGCGCATGCATGCGAGGGGGACACATGCAAGCACCTATACCAACCTCTCACCACACTCACACACATATGCTAGGGACACATGCAAGTTTTCATCTGATTCCGATGTTCTCGTGGTCTTCCTCCACAAACCTCGATCTCAGGCACACTCGGATCGTCTACCCCCCTAGACGTTCCTCTCACAGGGGTAGCCCGGCGTAGCTCTCTCTTGTTTTGTGTTTGTTTAGGTCATAGGGTGATGTAAAACCATGTTGGTTCACAAGTTGGGGCACTATCCTACCCGGTTTCACCTCGACGGGGAGATTCCCCCTTATACGGGTCCGGAACCTTCGCTTCTAGGTTAGAGCACTTGCATGCGAGGAGGGACACATGCAAGCACCTATACCAACCTCTCACCACACTCACACACATATGCTATGGACACATGCAAGTTTTCATCTGATTCCGATGTTCTCGTGGTCTTCCTCCGGCGAAACTCGATCTCAGGCACACTGGATCGCCTACCCCCTAGACGCTCCTCCTCACAGGTAGCCCGGTGGAGATCTCTCTTGTTTTGTGTTGGTTTAGGTCATAGGGTGATTTAAAACCATGTTGGTTCACAAGTTGGGGCACTATCCTACCCGGTTTCACGTCGACGGGGAGATTCCCCCTTATACGGGTCCGGAACCTTCGCTTCTAGGTTAGAGCGCATGCATGCGAGGGGGGGACACATGCAAGCACCTATACCAACCTCTCACCACACTCACACAGATATGTTAGGGACACATGCAAGTTTTCATATGATTCCGATGTTCGCGTGGTCTTCCTCCCACAAACCCTCGATCTCAGGCACACTGGATCGTCTACCGCCTAGACGTTCCTCTCACAGGTGTATCCCGAGGTAGCTCTCTCTTGTTTTATGTTTGTTTAGGTCGTAGGGTGATGTAAAACCATGTTGGTTCACAAGTTGGGGCACTATCCTACCCGGTTTCACCTCGACGGGGAGATTCCCCCTTATACGGGTCCGGAACCTTCGCTTCTAGGTTAGAGCGCATGCATGTGAGGGGGGACACATGCAAGCACCTATACCAACCTCTCACCACACTCACACACATATGGTAGGGACACATGCAAGTTTTCATCTGATTCCGATATTGTCGTGGTCTTCCTCCCATGAAACCCGATCTCAGGCACACTGGATCGCCTACCCCCTAGACGCTCCTCACAGGGGTAGCCCGCATAGCTCTCTTTTTTTGTGTTTGTTTAGGTCATAGGGTGATGTAAAACCATGTTGGTTCACAAGTTGGGGCACTATCCTACATGGTTTCACCTCGACGGGGAGATTCCCCCTTATACGGGTCCGGAACATTCGCTTCTAGTTTAGAGCGCATGTGAGGAGGGACACATGCAAGCACCTATACCAACCTCTCACCACACTCACACACATATTCTAGAGACACATTCAAGTTTTCATCTGATTCCGATGTTCTCGTGGTCTTCCTCCCATAAACCTCGATCTCAGGCACACTGGATCGCTCACCCCCTAGACGTTCCTCTCACAGGGGTAGCCCGGCGTAGATCTCTCTTGTTTTGTGTTTGTTTAGGTCATAGGGTGATGTAAAACCATGTTGGTTCACAAGTTGGGGCACTATCCTACCCGGTTTCACCTCGACGGGGAGATTCCCCCTTATACGGGTCCGGAACCTTCGCTTCTAGGTTAGAGCGCATGCATGCGAGGGGGACACATGCAAGCACCTATACCAACCTCTCACCACACTCACACACATATGCTAGGGACACATTCAAGTTTTCATCTGATTCCGATGTTCTCGTGGTCTTCCTCCGGCGAAACCCTGATCTGCACACTCGGATCGCTCACCCCTAGACGTTCCTCTCACAGGGGTAGCCCGGCGTAGCTCTCTCTTGTTTTGTGTTTGTTTAGGTCATAGGGTGATGTAAAACCATGTTGGTTCACAAGTTGGGGCACTATCCTACCCGGTTTCACCTCGACGGGGAGATTCCCCCTTATACGGGTCTTGAACCTTCGCTTCTAGGTTAGAGAGCATGCATTCAAGGAGGGACACATGAAAGCACCTATACCCACCTCTCACCACACTCACACACATATGCTAGGGACACACGCAAGTTTTCATCTAATTCCGATGTTCTCGTGGTCTTCCTCCCAGAAACCCCGATCTCAGGCACACTGGATCGCTCACCCCCTAGACGTTCCTCTCACAGGGGTAGCCCGGCGTATCTCTCTCTTGTTTTGTGTTTGTTTAGGTCATAGGGTGATGTAAAACCATGTTGGTTCACCAGTTGGGGCACTATCCTACCCGGTTTCACCTCGACGCGGAGATTCCCCCTTATACGGGTCCGGAACCTTCGCTTCTAGGTTAGAGCGCATGCATGCGAGGAGGGACACATGAAAGCACCTATACCAACCTCTCACCACACTCACACACATATTCTAGGGACACATGCAAGTTTTCATCTGATTCCGATGTTCTCGTGGTCTTCCTCCGGCGAAACCCTGATCTCAGGCACACTGGATCGCTCACCCCGTAGACGTTCCTCTCACAGGGGTAGCCCGGCGTAGCTCTCTCTTGTTTTGTGTTTGTTTAGGTCATAGGGTGATGTAAAACCATGTTGGTTCACAAGTTAGGGCACTATCCTACCCGGTTTCACCTCGACAGGGAGATTCCCCCTTATACGGGTCCGGAACCTTCGCTTCTAGGTTAGAGCGCATGCATGCGAGGGGGGACACATGCAAGCACCTATACCAACCTCTCACCACACTCACACACATATGCTAGGGACACATTCAAGTTTTCATCTGATTCCGATGTTCTCGTGGTCTTCCTCCGGCGAAACCCTGATCTGTGCACACTCGGATCGTCTACCCCCTAGACGCTCCTCTCACAGGGGTAGACCGGCGTAGCTCTCTCTTGTTTTGTGTTTGTTTAGGTCGTAGGGTGATGTAAAACCATGTTGGTTCACAAGTTGGGGCACTATCCTACCCGGTTTCACCTCGATGGGGAGTTTCCCCCTTATACGGGGCCGGAACCTTCGCTTCTAGGTTAGAGCGCATGCATGCGAGGGAGGACACATGCAAGCACCTATACCAACCTCTCACCACACTCACACACATATGCGAGGGACACATTCAAGTTTTCATCCGATTCCGATGTTCTCGTGGTCTTCCTCCGGCGAAACCCTGATCTCAGGCACACTGGATCGCTCACCCCCTAGACGTTCCTCTCACAGGGTAGCCCGCGAGCTCTCTCTTGTTTTGTGTTTGTTTAGGTCATAGGGTGATGTAAAACCATGTTGGTTCACAAGTTGGGGCACTATCCTACCCGGTTTCACCTCGACGGGGAGATTCCCCCTTATACGGGTCCTAACCTTCGCTTAGGTTAGAGCGCATGCATGCGAGGGGGGACACATGCAAGCACCTATACCAACCTCTCACCACACTCACACACATATGCTAGGGACACATGCAAGTTTTCATCTGATTCCGATGTTCTCGTGGTCTTCCTCCCATGAAACCCTCGATCTGCAGGCACTGGATCGCTCACCCCTAGACGCTCCTCTCACAGGGGTAGCCCGGCGTAGCTCTCTCTTGTTTTGTGTTTGTTTAGGTCGTAGGGTGATGTAAAACCATGTTGGTTCACAAGTTGGGGCACTATCCTACCCGGTTTCACCTCGATGGGGAGATTCCCCCTTATACGGGGCCGGAACCTTCGCTTCTAGGTTAGAGCGCATGCATGCGAGGGAGGACACATGCAAGCACCTATACCAACCTCTCACCACACTCACACACATATGCGAGGGACACATTCAAGTTTTCATCTGATTCCGATGTTCTCGTGGTCTTCCTCCCATGAAACCTCGATCTCAGGCACACTGATCGCCTACCCCCTAGACGCTCCTCTCACAGGGTAGCCCGCGTAGATCTCTCTTGTTTTGTGTTTGTTTAGGTCATAGGGTGATGTAAAACCATGTTGGTTCACAAGTTGGGGCACTATCCTACCCGGTTTCACCTCGACGGGGAGATTCCCCCTTATACGGGTCCGGAACCTTCGCTTCTAGGTTAGAGCGCATGCATGCGAGGAGGGACACATGCAAGCACCTATACCAACCTCTCACCACACTCACACACATATGCTAGAGACACATGCAAGTTTTCATCTGATTCAGATGTTCTCGTGGTCTTCCTCCCATGAAACCCGATCTCAGGCACACTCGGATCATCTACCCCCTAGACGTTCCTCTCACAGGGGTAGCCCGGCGTAGATCTCTCTTGTTTTGTGTTTGTTTAGGTCATAGGGTGATGTAAAACCATGTTGGTTCACAAGTTGGGGCACTATCCTACCCGGTTTCACCTCGACGGGGAGATTCCCCCTTATACGGGTCCGGAACCTTCGCTTCTAGGTTAGAGCGCATGCATGCGAGGGGGACACATGCAAGCACCTATACCAACCTCTCACCACACTCACACACATATGCTAGGGACACATGCAAGTTTTCATCTGATTCCGATGTTCTCGTGGTCTTCCTCCGGCGAAACCCTGATCTGTGCACACTCGGATCGTCTACCCCCTAGACGTTCCTCTCACAGGGGTAGCCCGGCGTAGCTCTCTCTTGTTTTGTGTTTGTTTAGGTCATAGGGTGATGTAAAACCATGTTGGTTCACAAGTTGGGGCACTATCCTACCCGGTTTCACCTCGACGGGGAGATTCCCCCTTATACGGGTCCGGAACCTTCGCTTCTAGGTTAGAGCGCATGCATGCGAGGAGGGACACATGCAAGCACCTATACCAACCTCTCACCACACTCACACACATATGCTAGGGACACATGCAAGTTTTCATCTGATTCCGATGTTCTCGTGGTCTTCCTCCGGCGAAACCCTGATCTGTGCACACTCGGATCGTCTACCCCCCTAGACGTTCCTCTCACAGGGGTAGCCCGGCGTAGCTCTCTCTTGTTTTGTGTTTGTTTAGGTCATAGGGTGATGTAAAACCATGTTGGTTCACAAGTTGGGGCACTATCCTACCCGGTTTCACCTCGACGGGGAGATTCCCCCTTATACGGGTCCGGAACCTTCGCTTCTAGGTTAGAGCGCATGCATGCGAGGGGGACACATGCAAGCACCTATACCAACCTCTCACCACACTCACACACATATGCTAGGGACACATGCAAGTTTTCATCTGATTCCGATGTTCTCGTGGTCTTCCTCCCATGAAACCCCGATCTCAGGCACACTCGGATCGTCTACCCCCCTAGACGTTCCTCTCACAGGGGTAGCCCGGCGTAGCTCTCTCTTGTTTTGTGTTTGTTTAGGTCATAGGGTGATGTAAAACCATGTTGGTTTACAAGTTGGGGCACTATCCTACCCGGTTTCACCTCGACGGGGAGATTCCCCCTTATACGGGTCCGGAACCTTCGCTTCTAGGTTAGAGCGCATGCATGCGAGGAGGGACACATGCAAGCAGCTATACCAACCTCTCACCACACTCAGACACATATGCTAGGGACACATGCAAGTTTTCATCTGATTCCGATGTTCTCGTGGTCTTCCTCCGGCGAAACCCTGATCTGTGCACACTCGGATCGTCTACCCCCCTAGACGTTCCTCTTACAAGGGTTGCCCAGCGTAGCTCTCTTGTTTTTTGTTTTTTTAGGTCATAGGGTGATGTAAAACCATGTTGGTTCACAAGTTGGGGCACTATCCTACCCGGTTTCACCTCGACGGGGAGATTCCCCCTTATACGGGTCCGGAACCTTCGCTTCTAGGTTAGAGCGCATGCATGCGAGGAGGGACACATGCAAGCACCTATACCAACCTCTCACCACACTCACACACATATGCTAGGGACACATGCAAGTTTTCATCTGATTCCGATGTTCTCGTGGTCTTCCTCCGGCGAAACCCTGATCTGTGCACACTCGGATCGTCTACCCCCTAGACGTTCCTCTCACAGGGGTAGCCTGGCGTAGCTCTCTTGTTTTGTGTTTGTTTAGGTCATAGGGTGATGTAAAACCATGTTGGTTCACAAGTTGGGGCACTATCCTACCTGGTTTCACCTCGACGGGGAGATTCCCCCTTATACGGGTCCGGAACCTTCGCTTCTAGGTTAGAGCGCATGCATGCGAGGAGGACACATGCAAGCACCTATACCAACCTCTCACCACACTCACACACATATTCTAGGGACACATGCAAGTTTTCATCTGATTCCGATGTTCTCGTGGTCTTCCTCCGGCGAAACCCTGATCTGTGCACACTCGGATCGTCTACCCCCTAGACGCTCCTCTCACAGGTAGCCCATGTAGCTCTCTCTTGTTTTGTGTTTGTTTAGGTCGTAGGGTGATGTAAAACCATGTTGGTTCACAAGTTGGGGCACTATCCTACCCGGTTTCACCTCGATGGGGAGTTTCCCCCTTATACGGGGCCGGAACCTTCGCTTCTAGGTTAGAGCGCATGCATGCGAGGGAGGACACATGCAAGCACCTATACCAACCTCTCACCACACTCACACACATATGCGAGGGACACATTCAAGTTTTCATCCGATTCCGATGTTCTCGTGGTCTTCCTCCGGCGAAACCCTGATCTGTGCACACTCGGATCGTCTACCCCCTAGACGTTCCTCTCACAGGGGTAGCCCGGCGTAGCTCTCTCTTGTTTTGTGTTTGTTTAGGTCATAGGGTGATGTAAAACCATGTTGGTTCACAAGTTGGGGCACTATCCTACCCGGTTTCACCTCGACGGGGAGATTCCCCCTTATACGGGTCCGGAACCTTCGCTTCTAGGTTAGAGCGCATGCATGCGAGGAGGGACACATGCAAGCACCTATACCAACCTCTCACCACACTCACACACATATGCTAGGGACACATGCAAGTTTTCATCTGATTCCGATGTTCTCGTGGTCTTCCTCCGGCGAAACCCTGATCTGTGCACACTCGGATCGTCTACCCCCCTAGACGTTCCTCTCACAGGGGTAGCCCGGCGTAGCTCTCTCTTGTTTTGTGTTTGTTTAGGTCATAGGGTGATGTAAAACCATGTTGGTTCACAAGTTGGGGCACTATCCTACCCGGTTTCACCTCGACGGGGAGATTCCCCCTTATACGGGTCCGGAACCTTCGCTTCTAGGTTAGAGCACTTGCATGCGAGGAGGGACACATGCAAGCACCTATACCAACCTCTCACCACACTCACACACATATGCTATGGACACATGCAAGTTTTCATCTGATTCCGATGTTCTCGTGGTCTTCCTCCCAAACCCTCGATCTCAGGCACACTCGGATCGTCTACCCCCCTAGACGTTCCTCTCACAGGGGTAGCTCGGCGTAGCTCTCTCTTGTTTTGTGTTTGTTTAGGTCATAGGGTGATGTAAAACCATGTTGGTTCACAAGTTGGGGCACTATCCTACCCGGTTTCACCTCGACGGGGAGATTCCCCCTTATACGGGTCCGGAACCTTCGCTTCTAGGTTAGAGCGCATGCATGCAAGGAGGGACACATGCAAGCACCTATACCAACCTCTCACCACACTCACACACATATGCTATGGACACATGCAAGTTTTCATCTGATTCCGATGTTCTCGTGGTCTTCCTCCCATGAAACCTCGATCTGCAGGCACACTGGATCGCCTACCCCCTAGACGCTCCTCACAGGTAGCCCGCCGAGCTCTCTTGTTTTGTGTTTGTTTAGGTCATAGGGTGATGTAAAACCATGTTGGTTCACAAGTTGGGGCACTATCCTACCCGGTTTCACCTCGACGGGGAGATTCCCCCTTATACGGGTCCGGAACCTTCGCTTCTAGGTTAGAGCGCATGCATGCGAGGGGGGACACATGCAAGCACCTATACCAACCTCTCACCACACTCACACACATATGCTAGGGACACATTCAAGTTTTCATCTGATTCCGATGTTCTCGTGGTCTTCCTCCGGCGAAACCCTGATCTGTGCACACTCGGATCGTCTACCCCCCCTAGACGTTCCTCTCACAGGGGTAGCCCGGCGTAGCTCTCTCTTGTTTTGTGTTTGTTTAGGTCATAGGGTGATGTAAAACCATGTTGGTTCACAAGTTGGGGCACTATCCTACCCGGTTTCACCTCGACGGGGAGATTCCCCCTTATACGGGTCCGGAACCTTCGCTTCTAGGTTAGAGCGCATGCATGCGAGGGGGGACACATGCAAGCACCTATACCAACCTCTCACCACACTCACACACATATGCTAGGGACACATGCAAGTTTTCATCTGATTCTGATGTTCTCGTGGTCTTCCTCCCATGAAACCTCGATCTCAGGCACACTCGGATCGTGTACCCCCTAGACGTTCCTCTCTCAAGGGTAGCCCGGCGTAGCTCTCTCTTGTTTTGTGTTTGTTTAGGTCATAGGGTGATGTAAAACCATGTTGGTTCACAAGTTAGGGCACTATCCTACCCGGTTTCACCTCGACGGGGAGATTCCCCCTTATACGGGTCCGGAACCTTCGCTTCTAGGTTAGAGCGCATGCATGCGAGGGGGGACACATGCAAGCACCTATACCAACCTCTCACCACACTCACACACATATGCTAGGGACACATTCAAGTTTTCATCTGATTCCGATGTTCTCGTGGTCTTCCTCCGGCGAAACCCTGATCTGCAGGCACACTGGATCGCCTACCCCCTAGACGCTCCTCTCACAGGTAGCCCATGTAGCTCTCTCTTGTTTTGTGTTTGTTTAGGTCATAGGGTGATGTAAAACCATGTTGGTTCACAAGTTGGGGCACTATCCTACCCGGTTTCACCTCGACGGGGAGATTCCCCCTTATACGGGTCCGAAACCTTCGCTTCTAGGTTAGAGCACTTGCATGCGAGGAGGGACACATGCAAGCACCTATACCAACCTCTCACCACACTCACACACATATGCTAGGGCCACATGCAAGTTTTCATCTGATTCCGATGTTCTCGTGGTCTTCCTCCCAAACCTCGATCTCAGGCACACTCGGATCGTCTACCCCCCTAGACGTTCCTCTCACAGGGGTAGCCCGGCGTAGCTCTCTCTTGTTTTGTGTTTGTTTAGGTCATAGGGTGATGTAAAACCATGTTGGTTCACAAGTTGGGGCACTATCCTACCCGGTTTCACCTCGACGGGGAGATTCCCCCTTATACGGGTCCGGAACCTTCGCTTCTAGGTTAGAGCGCATGCATGCGAGGGGGACACATGCAAGCACCTATACCAACCTCTCACCACACTCACACACATATGCTAGGGACACATGCAAGTTTTCATCTGATTTCGATGTTCTCGTGGTCTTCCTCCGGCGAAACCCCTCGATCTCAGGCACACTCTGATCGCCTACCCCTAGACGCTCCTCTCACAGGGTAGCCCATGTAGCTCTCTTGTTTTGTGTTTGTTTAGGTCATAGGGTGATGTAAAACCATGTTGGTTCACAAGTTGGGGCACTATCCTACCGGTTTCACCTCGACGGGAGATTCCCCTTATACGGGTCCTAACCTTCGCTTCTAGGTTAGAGCACATGCATGCGAGGAGGGACACATGCAAGCACCTATACCAACCGCTCACCACACTCACACACATATGCTGGGGCCACATGCAAGTTTTCATCCGATTCCGATGTTCGCGTGGTCTTCCTCCCACAAACCTCGATCTCAGGCACACTGGATCGCCTACCCCCTAGACGCTCCTCTCACAGGGTAGCCCGCAGTAGCTCTCTTGTTTTGTGTTTGTTTAGGTCATAGGGTGATGTAAAACCATGTTGGTTCACAAGTTGGGGCACTATCCTACCCGGTTTCACCTCGACGGGAGATTCCCCTTATACGGGTCCTAACCTTCGCTTAGGTTAGAGCGCATGCATGCGAGGAGGGACACATGCAAGCACCTATACCAACCTCTCACCACACTCACACACATATGCTAGGGACACATGCAAGTTTTCATCCGATTCCGATGTTCTCGTGGTCTTCCTCCCACAAACCCCGATCTCAGGCACTCTGATCGCCTACCCCCTAGACGCTCCTCTCACAGGGGTAGCCCGGCGTAGCTCTCTTGTTTTGTGTTTGTTTAGGTCATAGGGTGATGTAAAACCATGTTGGTTCACAAGTTGGGGCACTATCCTACCCGGTTTCACCTCGACGGGGAGATTCCCCCTTATACGGGTCCGGAACCTTCGCTTCTAGGTTAGAGCGCATGCATGCGAGGAGGGACACATGCAAGCACCTATACCAACCTCTCACCACACTCACACACATATGCTAGGGACACATGCAAGTTTTCATCTGATTCCGATGTTCTCGTGGTCTTCCTCCGGCGAAACCCTGATCTCTGTGCGCACTGGATCGCCTACCCCCTAGACGCTCCTCTCACAGGTAGCCCGGCGTAGCTCTCTTGTTTTGTGTTTGTTTAGGTCATAGGGTGATGTAAAACCATGTTGGTTCACAAGTTGGGGCACTATCCTACCCGGTTTCACCTCGACGGGGAGATTCCCCCTTATACGGGTCCGGAACCTTCGCTTCTAGGTTAGAGCGCATGCATGCGAGGAGGGACACATGCAAGCACCTATACCAACCTCTCACCACACTCACACACATATGCTAGGGACACATGCAAGTTTTCATCTGATTCCGATGTTCTCGTGGTCTTCCTCCGGCGAAACCCTGATCTATGCACACTCGGATCGTCTACCCCCTAGACGTTCCTCTCACAGGGGTAGCCCGGCGTAGCTCTCTCTTGTTTTGTGTTTGTTTAGGTCATAGGGTGATGTAAAACCATGTTGGTTCACAAGTTGGGGCACTATCCTACCCGGTTTCACCTCGACGGGGAGATTCCCCCTTATACGGGTCCGGAACCTTCGCTTCTAGGTTAGAGCGCATGCATGCGAGGGGGGACACATGCAAGCACCTATACCAACCTCTCACCACACTCACACACATATGCTAGGGACACATGCAAGTTTTCATCTGATTCCGATGTTCTCGTGGTCTTCCTCCTCCTGAAACCCTCGATCTCAGGCACACTGGATCGCCTACCCCTAGACGCTCTCCTCACAGGTAGCCCGACGTATCTCTCTCTTGTTTTGTGTTTGTTTAGGTCATAGGGTGATGTAAAACCATGTTGGTTCACAAGTTGGGGCACAATCATACCCGGTTTCACCAGAACGGGGTGATTCCCCCTTATACGGGTCCGGAACCTTCACTTCTAGGTTAGAGCGCATGCATGCGAGGGACGACACATGCAAGCACCTATACCAACCACTCACCACACTCACACACATATGTTAGGGACACATACAAGTTTTCATCTGATTCCGATGTTCTCGTGGTCTTCCTCCGGCGAAACCCTGATCTCTGTGCACACTCGGATCGTCTACCCCCTAGACGTTCCTCTCACAGGGGTAGCCCGGCGTAGCTCTCTCTTGTTTTGTGTTTGTTTAGGTCATAGGGTGATGTAAAACCATGTTGGTTCACAAGTTGGGGCACTATCCTACCCGGTTTCACCTAAACGGGGAGATTCCCCCCTTATACGGGTCCAGAACCTTCGCCTCTAGGTTAGAGCGCATGCGAGGAGGGACACATGCAAGCACCTATACCAACCTCTCACCACACTCACACACATATGCTAGGGCCACATGCAAGTTTTCATCTGATTCCGATGTTCTCGTGGTCTTCCTCGGCCGGCGAAACCCTGATCTCTGCACACTTGGATCGTCTACCCCCCTAGACGCTCTCCTCACAGGTAGCCCGTAGATCTCTCTTGTTTTGTGTTTGTTTAGGTCATAGGGTGATGTAAAACCATGCTGGTTCACAAGTTGGGGCACTATCCTACCCGGTTTCACCTAAACGGGGAGATTCCCCCTTATACGGGTCCGAAACATGCTATATTTACAAGAGAAACTATCGTCCGCTCCTCATTAGGATTGACAAAACCACTTGCGATAAAAGCATTCAATCTTTGAACAACTTCTCCAAAATGTGTGATACATAAAATTCACACACACTTCATGTGGGCGTGGTGAGTGCTATTCAGAACCACATGCGATAATAACACTTACAAACATATAGAAATTTCTCGGGGTGTGAGAAGATTCGCAACGATATTTCATGTGGGCGTGGAGACTGGTATTCAGAGGGTACGAAATCATCCAATTAATAAAAAAAGAACATAAATAATTGATACAAATATAAAATAAGTGTGCAAGTAGAAAGGAAAAACGCAGAAGGCTACGCCGAGGGTGACCGTCAGCGTACGTGGCGGGTACGCCGAGGGTCGTCGTCGGTGTAGAGTATGCCGAGGGTCGCCGTCAGCCTACCGGACGACATCGTTAGCGCGCCGTCCGTGCTGGCCGGTATGTGCCACGCGTCCCCTAGCTACGCCGAGGGCCTCCACTACGCCGAGGGTGACCTTCGGCGTAGAGTATACTACGCCGACGGCTTGGCTATGCCGAGGGCTGGCGACTTGGGCTAGCCTGGTCCGGTCCTACGCCGACGGCCCCGACGTTTGGCCGTTGGCGTAGCAAGCGGCCGTCGGCGCATCTGACCATTCCTGTAGTGTCAGAGTGGATGCTAATCAGAAATGATGCAAGGTTCTTGCCAAAATTGTTGAAGGTTTTAAATAAACCTGAACTTTGTGGCATTGTTATGGAAGTCTTACGAAGAAGAGCATAATCTGCACCCTCACACTTGCTGAAAGCGCAAGAAACTTTTAGCCATGACTGCATCTATCGACTACTCTCTGCAAAATACAAACATGTAAAGCCGTAAACTAAAAACAAGCATGAACCCTAACATAATATATAAGCTGATGTCCTGACTTACCCTTTATGTTTCTGATCGAAGACCAATAGCCACTTTAAAGTAAATATTAAGCTACAAACAAACAACCTGAAAGATCAATCTTGTTATAAATATTTGACTATCGCACAACAACATGCATAAGCCTCCCCTATCCACCTCTAGCTGGCCGCATGCCGTATCACCGCTAGCTAGGCTATCAAGTCCAACACCTATCAGATGACATGCCTAGAGATAAGACCTAACAACAAAATAAAGCATTCAAGAGACATTCAGTGAAAAAAGAGCAGCTACAGAGAACATTATAATAGGTACAGTTGAATTACATCTTATATTTTTCCTAAGAATTTGAGAACACTGTGGCCAAGAGAAAGGTGCCGAAGAAAATTTCCAATAGAAAATCCTAATAAAATGGTAAAAGCTCCATGGTAGAGTTTGTCCAAACTATAGAAATCGTTAAGACTCATACATGATCAAGCAAAAGGGATTTTATTGACAATTCATTGAACAACAGTTAGGCCTACATTGTCAGCAGATAGTTCAAGTGCATCATGAAAACCCCTAGTAGCCTAAAGAAATTCAAGAGTTCAATAGATGCAACTAACCGAGAGCATACCAAACAACATTGTAGCCATGAATTTTGAAAAGCTCAACAACATGCTGCTACAGAACTGAATAGAAACCATATAAGTAACAAACAAATGTGCATCGAGAATAGATTGACCACCAATCTTATGTATTCTAATAAAATCACGATACTGTAAACCCTGCAATAAATATATAAATTCTCCAAGAACGTTTGACAATAGAGACTGTTAAGGACAGACATAACGAAAGAACAACGAGGCAAATGATCTAAACAAAAGAAAGTGGCATCCGGCATCATGGCTCTGCCCTCTCAATAATGCCAGAAGAAATGGACTGAACAGTTATCCTAACAAAATGAAAAATCATTTAATCCACATGCCATATAAACCAAACAGAAAGTACATAATCGACGTAGGTGAAATAAAAAAGGGACAGGAACTCATAATAAATTATCTTTCATCGGTTCATTCCTGAATAGAATCCTAGTCGCATGGTGTACCTCCACAGATAAAGTTATTTATTTATAATTGACGTGCCTATTTTAATGTATACCTAAAAGCTTAATAAACTATTTTTACTTCTGCTATTTTGAGTTAACAATGGACATAACAAATAATAGAAATGACCATGCCATCATACAGAGAAAAGGAAAGAAACAGAAAAGACCCACGACAACCCCTCGACAGCAAAAATGCAAAGCTGAATAAGGGAAAGCACAACAAGTATCTCATCAGACCTGAGAGGTGAGACCAGCACCATAGTTTGCCCCTGGAATCAGAAACAACGCCCCACACTAAACTACCCCCTGGAGAATCCTACGTGAACAAGACGATTAGAATCCAAAATTAAAGCGAGGAATAGAAAAACAGTGATTGACGCACCAAGTACTATCAGGTGATATTAGAAGGCATCATGAACCTTGGAGAATTTATAAATAGGGACACTGCTTACTAAGCAGTGCAGGTTATTTCTTTAAGCCTCCAAACAGTAGATCTGCCACACAATCATACAATCATTGACCAATACCCATTATTTAACATCCCCGTTTGCTTCTCTATCCCACCAAACAACAATATAAAAAGATAACAAACACATTGCACACCAAACCAAGAAAAATCAACGAGACAAGAGCATGTATACACTAGTGGAAACGAGGCCTTTGTTGATCCAAAAGGAGCCCCCTTTAACACCGGTTCGTGGCACGAACCAGTGTTAAAGGACCCTGCACCAGTGGCCTGCGCAGCCCCCCGTTTAACACCGGTTCGTGGCTTGAACCGGTGTGAAAGGGGGGGGGGGTTATATAAGACACCGCAGCCCACACCCCACTCTTCCATTTTTTCACTATCTCATTTTGGAGCCTAGCAAGAGGGTGTGAAGAGTGCTAGTTTGTGTTTTTTTATATGCACAAGAGGTGTTCGGTGAAATGCCCGAGAGCTCAAATTAAGTTTTCTCGTTGCTCTTTCCTTCTCGGTCGAGGTCGGCAACTATCCTTTCATGTGTCATTGATGTACTATATATATAAATGGTCATCTCCCTATTAATTTTAGATATATACTATATATTAATGCAGATGAACCGGCAATGGATGTACGGTGACCGCCGCACTTCCGAGTACATTACGGGCCTCCAAAATTTCATCGTCGTGGATAATGCAAACCGTGGTCACAATGGTTTTATGTGCTGTCCGTGTGTTCACTGTCAGAACAAGAAAGACTACTCAAATACCAGAACCATTCACGCCCACCTACTTCGATCCGGTTTCATGCCCAGCTATAATTGTTGGACCATCATAAAAAGGGGATGTGATGGAAGACAACGAAGAAGAAGAGGATGATGACAACTATCATAATATGTATCCTGAATATGATGATACTGCAACGGGGGTAGATAATGAAGATCAAGAGGCAGCAGATGGGCCCGCTGATGACGATCTTGGTCGGGCCATTACTGATGCAAAGGAAGAATGTGAAACTGAAAAGGAGAAGGAGAAGCTGTAGCAGATATTAAAGGATCACAAAACATTGTTGTATCCAACTTGCGAAGATGGCCACAAAAAGCTAGGTACCACACTAGATTTGCTGCAATGGAAGGCAGAGAACAGTGTGACTGACAGCGCATTTTCAAAGTTGTTGGTAAAAATGAAGAATATTATTCCAAAAAATAATGAATTGCCCGACAATACATACCAAGCAAAGAAGGTTGTCTGCCCTCTAGGATTAGACGTGCAGAAGATACATGCCCGCATTAATGACTGCATCCTCTACCGCGGTGAGAAGTACGAGAATTTGGATGCATGCCCGGTATGCACTTCACTGCGGTATAAGATCAGACGAGACGATCCTGGCGATGTTGAGGGCGAGGCCTCTAGGAAGAAGATTCCTGCCAAGGTTATGTGGTATGCTCCTATAATACCACGGTTAAAACGTCTCTTCAGAAATAAAGAGCATGCCAAGTTGTTGCGATGGCACATGGAAGACCGTAAGAAAGACGCGATATTGAGACACCCCGCTGATGGGTCACAGTGGAGAAAAGTCGAGCGAGTACCGGACTTCGCACGTGACGCAAGGAACTTAAGGTTTGGTCTAAGTACGACGGCATGAATCCTTTTGGTGAGCAGAGCTGCAGCACAAAGACTGGCCTGTGACTCTATGTATCTATAACCTTCCTCCTTGGTTGTGTATGAAGAGGAAGTTCATTATGATTCCAGTGCTCATCCAAGGCCCGAGGCAACCCGACAACGACATTGATGTGTACCTAAGGCCATTAGTTGAAAAACTTTTACAATTGTGGGCCAAACCAGGTGTACGTATGTGGGATGAGCACAAAGGGGAGTCATTTGACCTACGAGCATTGCTTTTCGTAACCATCAATGATTGGCCTGCTCTTAGTAACATTTCAGGGCAAACAAACAAGGGATACAATGCATGCACACACTGTTTAGATGAGACTGAAAGTGTATATTTGGATAAATGTAAGAAGGTTGTGTACCTAGGGTATCGTCGATTTCTTCCGAACCTGCATCCAGTAAGAAAGAAAGGCAAGCATTTCAAACGTCTGGCAGAACCCCGGAGGAAGCCTGTCCTCCGTACCGGTGAGGAGGTATTTGGTATGGTCAAGGACCTAGAAGTAATCTTTGGAAAAGGTCCTGGCAGTCTATCTGTTCCGAATGACGATGCCGGACACGCGCCCATGTGGAATAAGCAATCTATATTTTGGGACCTACCCTATTGGAAAGTCTTAGAGGTCCGCTCTTTAATCGATGTGATGCACGTGACGAAGAATGTTTGCGTGAACCTGCTAGGCTTCCTAGGAGTGTATGGGAAGACAAAAGATACACCGGAAGCACGACAGGACCAGCAACGTCTGAAAGACCCTAAAGAGCCTATGCATCCTGAGAACGCGAAGGGTAAACGATGCCACTTAACTCCTGCCAGCTACACTCTTACGAAAGCAGAGAAGGAAATCTTTTTTGAATGTCTGAGCAGTATCAAGGTCCCGTCTGGGTTCTCGTCGAATATAAAGGGAATAATAAATTTGGCAGAGAAAAAATTCCAAAACCTGAAGTCTCATGACTGCCACGTGATTATGACACAATTGCTTCCGATAGCATTGAGGGGGCTTCTACCTAAAAATGTTCGAGTACCCATTGTGAAGCTATGTGCATTCCTCAATGCAATATCTCAGAAGGTAATCGATCCAGAAAGCCTACCAGGTTACTGCATGTATGTGGCCCAATGTCTTGTCAGCTTTGAGTTGGTGTTCCCACCATCCTTCTTCAATATTATGACGCATCTCCTGGTTCACCTAGTAGAAGAGATTGTCATTCTCGGTCCTGTATTTCTACACAATATGTTCCCCTTTGAGAGGTACATGGGAGTTTTGAAGAAATATGTTCATAACCGTGCTAGGCCAGAAGGAAGCATCTCCAAGGGCTATGTAATAGAGGAGGTCATTGAGTTCTGTGTTGATTTTATTCCTAACCTTAAGGCGATTGGTGTTCCAGAATCACGACATGAGGGGAGACTGCGTGGAAAAGGCACCCTAGGGTGTAAAGCAATGATATGTAGGGACGGGCATTCTCTCAATCAAGCACACTACATGGTTTTACAAAGATCTATCTTGGTTGCCCCGTATATCAATGAACACAAGAATTTAATACGCCTCAAACACCGGGCGGTCGATGAATGGACTATAAGTGAACACATGGAGTTTTGGCTGGTCGCAAAGACTTCTCACGAATAACACCACTGCTTGGGGATCAGTTGTACTTGTTGGCGTGACACCATCTTCGATCGTATGTACTTTCCAAGGGTACGAGATAAATGGGAATACATTTTACACGATAGGCCAAGATAAAAGAGCACTAACCAAAATAGTGGTGTCCGCTCGATGCAAGCAGAAGACAATGGGCAAAAGACCACGTATTATGGGTTCATAGAGGAGATATGGGAACTTGACTATGGACCTAATTTTAAGGTCCCCTTGTTTCGATGCAAATGGGTCAAGCTAACAGGAGGAGGGGTTGAGGTAGACAAGAAGTACAGAATGATAACGGTGGATCTCAACAATCTTATGAAGGTAGACAAGAACTTAGACGAACCATTCGTCCTAGCCAATGATGTGGCTCAGGTTTTCTATGTGAAGGACATGTCCTCCAGACCAAAAAAAAAGAAAAAATATGCAAACGAATACATCATATGATGAGCCAAAGCGTCACATAGTTCTTTCAGGGAAAAGAAACATCGTGGGAATCGAGGACAAGACAGACATGTCAGAAGATTATAATAAGTTTGATGAAATTCCACCCTTCATAGTGAAAACTGACCCAAGCATTTCGTTAAGTAAAGAAGATGCTCCATGGTTACGTCTGAAGCGATCATAAGGAAGGACATATGTCAAGAAGTTCATGCTCATATTATGTAAATCTAGTTCATGTCTTTCGCGGTTTGTGGCTTGACCGAAGGATATCTTTCGCGGTTTTTGGATTGACCGGGACTATATATAGGGGGGACCGGTTTTGTAGTCTCAGTTTTTAATATTAATAAATGTCTTGAGTGTTAGTCTTGTTTTGTGGCTGGACCAGGACTACGAGAAGAAGTTGTCCCGATTCGTACTTACCATTAAGATATGATCTCCAAACGCGCGCGGTCACATATTAGGGAGTGCCTCTATGACCAGTTTCTTGGAGATGCCGGAGGACTGGGCTCCGTCGGCATCTCCCTGAAACTGGCCATAGTGGTGTCCCTGCTCTCGAAAACCAACTTGCAGCTTGTAACTTATCTAACTAGATCAATACACCTGGGAGCTAAATAATTTCACATATTAGGGAGTGCCTCTATGACCAGTTTCTTGGAGATGTCGGAGGACTGGGCTCCGTCGGCATCTCCCTGAAACTGGCCGTAGTGGTGTCCCTGCTCTCGAAAACCATCTTGCATCTTGTAACTTCTCTAACTAGATCAATACACCTGGGAGCTAACTAATTTCACATATTAGGGAGTGCCTCTATGACCAGTTTCTCGGAGATGCCGAGGATGGGCTCGCTCGCATCTCCTGAACCGCCATAGTGGTGTCCTGCCTCAAAACCATCTTGGAGATGCCTCAAACTGGCTGGAGAACTGGACTCACAAGGATGCCTATTTATAGTACAAGCATCTCGGCATAGTGTCGACACTTACGAAATAATGTCGACACTCACCCCTATTATTAGTGCTGACTCGTATTTTGTCCCGGTTGGTGTCTCCAACCGGGACTAAAGGTTCATCTTTAGTCCCGGTTGGTGTCTCCAACCGGGACTAAAGGTTCATCTTTGGTCCCGGTTGGTGACACCATCCGGGACAAGGTACACACCGCACGACATAATGTCGACACTCACCCCTATCATTAGTGTTGCCTGGCCCAGCCTGAAATCCCTCCAACCGTCCCATTTTTAGAACAATGTCATATTTCTTCTGTTAACAGTATATGTATTAAATGAGCCATTTTTCTTCCTTCTATTTCTTCCCTCCATTTTTCTTCCCGCCATTTTTCCCGCCATTTTTCTTCCCGCCATTTTTTCCCGCCATTTTTCTTCCCGCCATTTTTCTTCCCGCCATTTTTCCCGCCAATTCTTCCCGCCAGTTCTTCCCTCCAGTTCTTCACTATATATATATGTAGGGTTGGCCTCCATTGTCATTGCACATCTCTAGACTCATATATGCAACCTCATCACTCTTTCCCATGGAATCCACCGTAGCCCTAACCCCCAGGGAGGCGGAGGCCCTTTGCGCCTCGAACTAGCCCTGCCCGCCGGGCTACTGTGTCCCCGTCGGCTGGATGCTGAGCGCCAGAGGCATGCCGGTTCCTCCTGTCCCTCTAGGTGTGGCGTGCCGGATGGCCATCACGAACCACTACTACTTCGAGCTCACGCCGGAGCAGCGGAGGAATCCCAGATGGCATCCTGACTATTTCCCTACTTGGGAAGCCTTCTTCGTGGATCGGCGTGAGAGGGCGCTCACCAGGCACAAGGAGGATAGCCCACCTCCTCCGAACTTCAACGAGGCCGGCCGTCGGCTATGGTGGCGCGGTCGGACTCTCCAGAGCGTCATGGCCTATGACACGCCACGACTCTAACCCGCTCTGCTACCCTCAAGTCAAGCCCACGCGCATTTAGCCTTCAAGGTTCAATTACGACCCGACGATGACAAATGATGACAAGCGCAAGTACGATTTACAATGGCGAGTATTACAGGTGTAGGCAGGAGCATGACTGAATCACTCCAACATTCCGAAACAAGTTCGGCCGATTGTTACTTAATCTGGCCATGTATCTTAATTTTCAGTTCTTTTATGTATCTTAATTTCGAGTCGTGCTTTATGTAACTTACTATTAGTTGCATTCTGTATTTTAATTCCAGTTCTATCTCCTTCACAAAATGACCTATCTCATTCGAGGTTTCTTAGCTTTCGCGTCAAATGACCAATGTTATGGCTAGAATCAGGGCATAGTTTGTGATAATATGGCCATATTGTGCATACATGTGCATCATGGCATGGCAAACAATGTTTCAAGAGGAAGTTTTCCTTTTTATCGCACCAAAAAGGCATTTTCCATTTTCTGAGCATAAAAAACAGACGGTTTTGTGAAGCAACCACCAAATGGCTAATTCAAAAAACCACCACCACATTTTACAAAAATACTAGACCACCTTATATGGACAATGTACCAACAGGGGGATCTGAAACCTTTCCGTCCACCTCTGGTGAAAAAGACAAATTCCTGCCGAATCGGTAGGAAGTGGGTCAGATATGAACTACAGGTACATGATACGATGCTCATGATTTTTTACAAAAATCATTTTTAGGTTCACAATATGATATTTTATCAAAAATCCAATGCAAGTTGAGCGAGGCTTTGTCAGATTCAAGTGTATGCAAAAGATGTGGCATTTAAATATCCAATCAATTCAAAAATGTTATACAAAATAAAATATGGTTTTCTCTAATAAAATAGGGTTAGATTCCTTTTTAGATGCTTAATATTTCTTATGTTCAAAGTTTTAGGATTTGACAATTTATTTTTGTTTGAATTGAATAATCAAAACTTATATGTAAGTGTTTTAATCATTTTGAAAAATTTCATCTAAAGTAAATATAAAGTGTTTTTACATGAATGGATATATATTATTTTTCTGAAAATTATGATATATTATTCATATTTTCCTGAGTTGAAATGAATAAGATATGAATTTTCTAAATTCATATCCTATTTTTTAAATTATAAATGCCCCCGCCCCTTTAATGCATGAAATAAATGCCCCCCCTTTAACACCGGTTCCACCAGAACCGTGTTAAAGGGGCGATTATTCGTTAAGATACCCCTTTAACACCGGTTCATGGCTGGAACCGTGTTAAAGGGGGTGCGTCTTGTAATCCCCTTTAACACCGGTTCTAGCCTCGAACCGGTGTTAAAGGGGGGGTATTAAATGCAGGCCTTCCCCTTCCTTCTTCCCACCCAGAGCCAGATCGAAAGTCGCGCATAGAAAAATAGAGAGGAGAGTCGCCGGAGCCGTCCAACCCTCGCTGTCGCCGCCCTCGTGTCGGCCGCCACCGCCAACTCGATCGGAGCCTCCTTCGCCCCCGCGCGCCAACACCGCCACCGCCACCGCGCGCGCGCCACCGAAGCCGCCGACGACGCCGACGCCTACAAGAACCCCACCGTCGTGCTCGTGGTGAGCTAGCGGACCTCCTGGTCCCCTCTGTTTCCTCCCTTTTGCGCTGCGTTGCTGTCCCGATGAGCACCTTGCACACGGAGGCAGCGGTGGAGCTCGCGGTGGCGCCTGTTTCCCGGCAGTTTTCAGTGGCAACGACGCGGTCCTTGGTGTCTGGGCGGCAGGCGACGCCAGAGCAGTGGTGGATGGCCCAGGCCTAGGCGATACGGGGACGGCCTCCCCTCTCGGCTGCAGGGGCGGCCTAGGTGGTGCGAGCTCCGGACGAGCTCGACCAGAGCTCCGATGGTGGCCATGGAGGTATGCCAGCGATGTCGTGGTATGCATGATCCTTCTCGGGTTGCAGGTGTGTCCACTGGCAACGACGGCACGGCGTCCCTCTCTTCGGCGATGCGATGTGTCGTTGGTCGTCGGAGTGGTGGCTAGAGTTCGCGGATGTCGGTGGCGGCCTTAGAAGGTTGACTGCGCGGGCATCTCTTTGGCGAGCGTCGTGGCTTCTCCCCTCGGTCATGTGGGAGGCTTTGCTGTTGGCGACGTTTTGGCTTCGGAAGCTCCCAAATCGTGTGTCGGAGGCCTATCTTGGGGACAACGGGCGGGGTAGAAGACGGGGAGCGGTACAGAGGTTTTTTCAGGCGAAGGCGGCGATGCCTGCGGGTACCGTTACCGCTCTGGGGCCGCCGATGCTGCTACCTTCTTCGTCACAGGGCTCCAAGTGAAAACCCTTTACCATAGGTCTCGTTGGTCGTTACCCTCTTGGGGGCGTCGTTGTGGAGCTCTGACTCATCCTGATCTTGGCTCATTGACTTCGGTGGCAAGTTTAGGTTCTCCGCGGTTTTTCTTGCTTATTTTGATCTGCTTTATAAAAGGGATATCCCCTCCACATTGTATCTGTTCTGCCAAGTTGTTTGCCATCGCTGCCGTCGCTCCGGTGACCATACTGAGGCGGCGCCGCCACTATAATGCTTGCCTCGGCCTCCTCTTTCGAACAACGCCCGTTTTAGGTAGGCCTCATCACGCTACCTCGCGCTCTCTAGGTCGCTCTCCAACGCCGCCAGCCGCCGCTTTCTGGAGCATCCTCCGGTCAGCCACTGTAGCTAGCCCCTCTCATATGCATCCGGGATTTCTCCGAATTAGGGTTTGCAACCCTCGGAACTCGTTTGAAATGATCAAGCATCCTTAGGGTTTTAATTTCATTTGTGTATTTATTTGTGTATTTTTGTATGAATAATATGTATATTTGTGTATGAATCCAAGTCCACTTGAATGTTTACTCTCTTACTCTAGATAACATTATTGTTTTAGAAACTATGGATCCACTTAGTAGAAACCTTGAAGAAGAAGCAATAATGGAGAACATTAGCGATGAGGACACCTCACAATATCTGAACTTGGAGGGACATGATGACAGCTCAAGTAGTCATGGAGAAGATGAAGACTCCGGTGAACGCAATTTAGTGATTACAAAGTCCGGCGAGGTATATGCATTGATTAAGCCTCTGCTAACTTCCACCAACAATCTTCTTCTACATGTATTAACTAACGCTTCTTTCTTCTTTATCCTCCGATCGACCAGCCAGCAACCATCTTCTTCTACGAAAAAGAGCAAGCGAGGCGCGAGCCATCGGTTGAAAGATCGTGCAAAGTTCACGATCGAAGCAGTCCGTGTTGATGGCAGGCCGATGGAGCCCAAGAAGGCCGCAGACAAATTTGTACGTCAGGCTGGAGTTCTTGTTAGGGACCAAATCCCAATCATAATTGAATATTGGAATAAGCCAAAGAAGGGCGACAATACCTTTGTCGATGAAAGATCCAAAGAAACGCTTTGGAATTCGTTGTTGGTAAATTTCACCCTTCCGCCAGAGGAGGATGAAAAAAAACCGGTTATAAAGGAAAAGGTCAAAGAGTGGACTCTAAAGAAGATGGCTGACACTTTCCGCAACTAGAAGACAAAATTGAACAAATTTGTCAAAGCTCGCGAGACTCCAAATTTCGAAGACGCATATTATGCGAAGATAAGACCTCACTGGCCCAAATTTGTGGCATATAAGGAAGGTGCTATAGCTAAAAAGTGGCCAGAAACCAATACGCTAAAAGCCCAGAAGAAGGAATATCACCAGAGGATGGGGTCAGGTGGCTACATATCTCAGAGGCCTAAGTGGGAGGAAGTTGAGAAGGCCCTGCGCGCTAGAGGGATCACACCCTAGACAGATGGGTGGGACCTACGTGCAAAGACTTGGTTCTACGGAATCGGGGCAAGGTTGGACCCAGAAACAGGATTGTGTATCTTCCCAACACTCCTTGCCAAACCCGTCACTGAACTCATCACGACATACGAGGAAATAGCCGCTAGGACCTTCCATCCCGACAGAGAGAATGACCAGCTCACACACGCCATCGGTAAAAAATAACACCCTGGACATGCACGAGGCATAGGGGGTATGACGTGGAAGGATGGGTTTGCCGGGTGGAGCGACTCTTACAGATGGCGTGGCAGAAAAGAAAAAGAGTGTACAGAGCGGATGACATAGATAGAACATGCACTTGTGGCGCTGCAGGCGCAAGTGAATGCACAACAGAGCCATCAAGCTACCGGCCCATCTCAGTGGCACGAAGAGCCTGCATTAGAAGCTGCCGCGCCCGCATCACATGAAAAGCAGCGTGGCTTCCACGGAGAACATGCAGCCCACGCTTGAAATGGCGGGTCCTCGATACCCCATGGATGAGATCACGGAGAGCAAACACGCTGAGCTGCATGTGAGATTAATGGGCTTATCCATTAAGGTGGCTGTCAGCTATGCCTTACCTCCTTTAGCTGGTGGAACTTACCACTGCCGACCGATTCCAGATGGCTATGCTATTGTCGGGGTGGATGAGGTTGTGAAGGAATATGAGGAAGCACAGCTTGACCATGCTACAGGTGAAGGGGAAACTCAACTCAAATTTGAAGTGAAAACAACCATTCTTTGGAAGAAGGAACACATCGTGCTTCCAAATTGGAGGCCACTCACACCCGCCTCCGTCAGCGCTAGCCGAGCCACTTCATCCATCTCTCATGGCAGCCATCTCCGTGCTTCAGCCATCTCAAGCAGCCATCTCCGGCGCGCCAGCCATCTCCTGCCCGTCAGCCATCTCCGGCGCTTCAGCCATCTCCTCAGCGTAAGCGGAAGAGCACTGCCACGAAGAGCATCACTAGCACTGCCACAAAGAAATCCGCAGGAAACCGTACGCCAAAGAGTTCAAAAAACTATGTCCCGCAGCCTTCCGCCAAGCCATTGCCGGTTTTACCGTGGAATCGCAGCGACGAGGAGACCAATAGGATCTCGGAAGAAGAGGTCAAGAAATTCTTTGCACCTAGACGGGCCGAGCCAAAGGAGAAAATAGATCCGGCGGTGGTGGAGAAGTTTTACAATAATCTTTTGAAACCTGAAACCCCACTTGTGCCGGACTACGAGCGCCAGATTTTGAAGGGGGATGCAAGGAGCCGTAGGGAGAATGAAAGTAGCAGTCGTTCAACACCCGAGAAAACATTTCCCATGCTTGGTGAGCAGGAAAACCAATCATGCGCCCCGCTCCAAGTGTTCGACACACGGGACGCTCCTCCCGTAAATGATTACGAGGCATAGCTACAAAGAAAGGCCAATGAGATGGGGATGACTTACATTGCATACTTGAACATCATGGGAGACAACTTGCCCAAATGCGATGCCAACCCCATATAGCCATGGAAGTATGGGAAGAATCTCGTCAAGAAAGAGGAGCTCAAGAATCTACCAACAAAGATGCGAAGATTGCACAAGTGGTACCTTGATTTCTGCAAGACGAGAAAGGAAGAATGGATCACGGAGCATATAAGAGATGAGATTTTCTTGTACGGAGACGACGAGATCGACTTCAACATTCAAGACTTGCATTTTCTATTCAATCAGAAGGAACTCGACAAAGCTGCCATCAGCCTTTATTGTGTGTAAGTACTATTTCTGTAATTTCTATCTCATCTCATTCACTTCATTAATTGCATGTATATATATATATGCTCACCATATATGTATATACTATTATGTAGGAAAAAGGTTATGGAATTCATGAAAGGAGGCCCTTTTGACATTGGGTTCGTTGACCCAAATAGAGTTCATGAAGAAGAGGTAAGAACCAAACCCGGGAAAATAGAAGATTACTTGCTAAGGTCTTTACTGAGACAACAAACCAAAAGGGAAATACTATTGCCTTACAACTTCTCGTGAGTACTGTTACCCTCTCTTGTACACATTCTGTTTCGGCTTACTCGATGTTAAGTGTAACTGATGATGAGTTATGCGTGCATAGATTCCACTTTATTCTGCTAGTCATTCAACCCGACTCAGGAAAAGTCCTTGTCATGGACTCCTTACGAAAAGAAAAAGAGATATGGGCAGACTTTAGAGAGATGCTCTAGAGGTAATTTCAATCATATTATCGCACTAGATCGGCAACTTTCGTGACAACAAGTATTTAATTACTCCTTTATCCATTTTCTTTGCCGGACAGGGTTTGGAAAAGGTTCACGGGCAGGGCCGTGGGTGAATGGTCAGAAGAACTAAAATTTGTAGACCAAAATGTAAGTAATACTAGCTAGCTAGGTCTGCGTATCTCTTTGATTCTGCTTCCAATTCCATTATATCATGCTTTATTGATTATTATTTTGATTAAACTATCTATTCTCGTAAAGTGCGCGCATCAGGGACATGACAAGAACTTATGTGGGTACTATGTTTGCGAGTTCATTCGCAACACGATATGTGCGACGGGCCAAGCCACACTAGAACAACTTAGAGTAAGTAAACAAAGTAAACAACATTATTTTATTACCATCAATTGTGTTGAGTTTTATTCTTATATATATTGACCCCATTCTTCATATATATTCAGATCGAACGGATGCGGGACCAACTCCTACCATTTGAACGCATACGAGCCATTCAAGAGGAATTGGCGGGGTTCATACTTGATGAGGTCGTCACGCCTGGCGGAGAACTCTTTAGATATCCACCAAAATAAATGTTGTATATATGATTGAACATGTTTGTCTTGTACTTGATGCTTCAACGTTTACGGAGAATACCACATAATGACGATGTTGTGTATAATAATAGTTGCTTAATTATTCATGTACTCGTATGTACTGATGACGATGTATGTGTATACCGCTCCCGATCGATTCCCCCTCCCCCCTCCCCGTCCCCGCCGCGCCGCAGAAATACGCCAAGAACGGGGCAGGGGCAGAACTCTGCCGCGGCAGAGATTTAGGACATTTTCCTGCCGCGACAGAAAACCTTTAACACCGGTTCATGTTAGGGGGTCCCTGAGCGCTGCGCTAGGGGGGCCCCTCTAACACCGAACCCTCAACAGCGGTTCTACAACCGCTGTTAGAGGGCCCTCCAAATCGGTGTTAGAGGAGGGGGGGGGTGTGCAGTAGTGATACCTGTAGAGGTGCTAGAGATGCCAAGGTCATCGAGAAGGAAGAGCATATCTGGCAGAAGAGATCTGTCCTCATGCGTTATTGGGATCTGGGTGACCAGCATGAGCACGCTCGTCAGCATGGTGTCCTCTACACTGGTGACTGCTACCTGCCGTCGCAAAAAGCAGACATAAGATGGACACAGATGGACCAGATAATTATTAGGTTAAACAACCACCAACTCCTATTAGCTATATCATTTAGTTCCTAAAGAGTATCCCTGAAAGAATCGTACGGACACCTAGAGGGAGGGGGGGGAGAGGGGGTTGACTAGATAACACTTCAAATATTACTCTTAAAAACACAAAGGTAAATTCTCTAGATTATCCAACTATGGTGAATTTACCTATATGTCAATCTAGCACAAACACTAAGCAAGAACAAGATAAGTAAAGTACGACAAATGATAGAAGTAACCGAAGTGGAGCACATGAAGACACAAGGATTTATTTCACGCAGTTCCTTCCTTTTGAGGGGAAGTACATCTGCGTTTGGATAGTGGGTGGTTTCAAACCACCAACGCCACGAGAGGCCTCCCTTGTTCTCTGGTGAACCTCACCCTAAGGGGCTCGATTCACTTCTTCCACTATAACGGCAACCTTCGAGGTGGAAGACGAGACCTTTACAACAAGTTCGAGGAACACATCCATAACTGAATTGGAGGCTCTCGAATACAAGAAAGTTGTCACAACAATCAAATACAAGCTTGTAAGAACCAAATCAAGAGCTAGGGTTTCTAATGAAACACTAGATCAAGGGGCCCTCAAGTGAATGAGGGGAAAATGAAGATCTCCCTTGATGAAGCTATAGATCAAGGCCTCCTCCTTCGATTCTCCAAATATCAATGACTTTGAATGGTTGGATGAAGATATCTTGGTGACTTGGTGGCTCAAATGGTGGGGGTATTCTTGACTGCAACGAGCACCCTCCAAAGGTAGAAGAAGGGCCCTTTTATAGGCCCCCTAGAAATGTAGCCGTTGGAGGTCACTTAACTCGGACAGTCCGGATGAAATGGACCGGATAGTCCAGCCCCATCGAACATTCCAGCCGGAACCTGCCAGACACTCCAGCCTGTCAAAGTTTCTAGCCAGTGTCCATGCAAAGTCTGGGTATTGTTGAAAGTGGCTCTCCGGATGACTCAGGCGCCTCGAAAAATCCCAGGGCCGGACATTCCGGTGCGAACCAGCCGGACATTCCGGCCAAGCCGGATACTCCGGCTGAGATCGGCTGGACGGTCCGGCCAAACGTTTCTCCTGATCAACTAATACTTGGGGAACTCTTTTCCCTTAGTGAGCCATAATATTATTTAGCTGAAACATTTAACAACTAATTAAACCTGTCCAAGTGTTGTCAACAAACATCAAAACAAGTATGAAGGGCATAAATTCCCTTTCAATCTCCCCCTTTTTGGTGTTTGGTGACAACCCAAGGATTTGCATAGTAGATATACAATAAGTAAATGATCACTGCAGCAAATGGTTTTCAAAATATAGGAGAGCCCCCCCCCCCTAGATGTATGACCATTTTATAATATGGTTTTGAATGCAAGATCACCCAACCTAGGATCAACACTCTTACTATATATTGTAAGCAAACCATGATAAGACATGATAAATAATATAGGGACTAGAAAAATAGGCTAGGCACAACATAGTCTCCAACGAAACCGGGTACACATGTATTAGCACACACAACAGCGTTCAACACAACATAGCTCACAACCAAATAAGATAAAGAAACGAAGCTTCAAAGAGGCAGATCAAAATAACATGAATCTCGTGTATCAAAATAACGTGAAGCTCGTGTAGCAAATCCCTGGTAGCGACCTAATAAAGGGGATACTTATCCTCCTTTGGCATCGAGACGCCAAAAAGGGAAAAGAGCACTACTAAATCATCCCAAACCAACTCTAGCCACTGAAGTCGTCGGCCTCCTCATCTTCATCCTCATCGCCGCCCTCATCATCATAATCATCCTGAGCCGAACTCTGGCCATGAGGGCGAGAAGAGGAAGACACATCCTCAAGCATGGACCAATCCAGACGTCCCTGACTCCAGTGACCATAGGAGAGAGTGCCATCTGACGCTTGCTGTTGTGAGGGATCAACATCCATGGGCTGGTTTATTCTCTTGAGTTCCTTCATGACATTCCTGTTGGCCTTGTATGAGTCATACCGTCCATGGCAAATGTCAATGTTCTGACACAGGAGAAGCTTCTTCCACCAAGAGGCCTTCTTCACCTTCTTGTGAACTTCCTCTCTAGAGGTGTCAAAGCAGTACGCGTTGCTAGCATGCTTGATGCGAGGGCCATGGGGCACAACTTCCTGCACCTCCTTAGACTCATCATCATTGTCAGTATCATCTGCATCCACATCATCATCCTCAAAAATTTCCTGAGCAGGAGGATAGCCACAGAGAGCCTTGGAGGAAGCTGCGGGACAAGCTCATTGTATAGCAAGGGGGTTGCTGGAGTGTGGGCAGCTATGAGCTTCATCACATAAGGAGCAAAAAGAGGACACTTCTTGTCTGTAATGCACTTGTACAAGTCCTAATAGATAAAGTCCATGCCATCAATAGAACCACCTGGATGGTTTGGGCCATGAGTATACACTGAGTGAGCATGGGCCGTAAGATTGATTTCTGCACCTCTTATCTCATCCTTGTTTCCCGCGTTGGGAGTGAGAGTGTGGCGGAACATGCGAATCAGAATGTTGTAGATGAGCTTGATATTGGTGGTTTGGCCAACCACAACATGCTGAGAGTAAATAGGGGCCAACCTTTTCTTGTCATAGGCCTATCCATGGACAAGCATCCTGACACCACTAGGTGCATTGGGGTTGAAAGGCAATCCAAGAATCTGAGCAAACTTAACCATGTTGGAATGACACCTAGTAGTGCTAGACATCCACTCAAGGGGAATATCCACAGTGTCCCCAAAGACAACCATGGCATAGAACTGCTGGACAAAGTCAACATTGTAGTCTTCTTTTGCTTGAAAGATGGTATGCAGCCCCATCTTCTCAGTTACCCAAAGAACATCCTAAAAGTAGATGTGAGCACGAAGCTTCTCAAGTTCCAACCACTGCATAGGGCAAACAAGATTCCTGAAACCATAGAACACCTCAGAATAGAGGAGGATTGTTCATTCCTCCAGAAGTGATCATCAGTAGAGGTGCGTGGCAGATAATAGAACTGCTGGACTCTCATCTCCACAAACTCTTCAGTTCCCAATATGCCAATGTAGTCAAGGCTTTGAATTTCATGCGCTTGGCTTCATACCTTTTTAGTTTCTAGATCTTTTCTTGCTTAGCCACAACACGGTCACGTGCTAACTGCATGACCACAATAGGATCCATGTGCACATCTCTCTCTTCATCATATCGGAACTTGCGAGGAGGAGCCTTTTGACAAGCCCGAGACCGGCGAGGACAAGAACCACCTGTGAAATCATAGGAGGCAGGTAGCATATGGGGTAAGCACATTTGCCCAGGAGATACAAACAAATAGCAGTAGGAAAAGTAATGCAGAAACTGCAATGGCTGAATATCGCTGGACTGTCCGGAGGGATCACCCCGGAGACTCCGCATGGCCCGGACATTCCGGTGTGTATGCACCAGACATTCTGGCTGGACTGAAGTGTACGGCGTGTACACGCCGGAGACTCCGGCTGGAGCCTTGGTGACTCCTCGGGCAGTACGGGGAGGGTTCAATTAGAGCAGATCGACATTGCTAGGACTACTAATAGGATGAACATTGCACGCATATATGATGAATCCATGGATTTAGGCAAGAAAGAGCCCACAAAAATTCATCTAGGGCAAGCTTAGAGATGGAGAAGGGGGGAGGCACTTTACCAGCATCCATAGAGGTCTTCATAGGAGGGGAAAGGATCCCAACGGCGAAGGGAAGGCAATGGCCAACGGCAACGGCTGGATCCAGGGTGGAGGAGCCCTCCCGATGGAGCTCCTGGTCGGGGGAGAGAAGTTTTGGGCAAGAGGGAGTCGGGGAGGACAAGGAGGACTGAACCGTCCAATTCTCCCCGACTCCTTTTATGAGTTTGAGATTGCTTGGGCCGGAGTGTCCGAGCAGAATGCCCAGGAGTGTCTGGCCCCGCTGGACTGTCCGGGCTGCATCAAGCGGAGAGTCTAGGCTAGTTGGATACTCCGGTTGGTTCAGGGCGGAAAGTCCTCCCCCTTCGACTAGGAAACCCGGAAAAAAAATTTGGACAAATTTGTGGCAATATGAGCATGTTTTCAGGTGAGGATAGACTTGGGATTTATAAGATGTACTGTGAAAAACCAAGAAACCGTAAATATCAATAAGATGTCAAGTTAAGCTCCAAATGGGACGAACCAAGAACCATCTCTTCAACAAGAAGAGGGCGGTGGCCGAGGCCACCATGCAAGAGTTTGTGGCATGACACCACGAATAATTATCCCTGGGTTCATAGCCACGACTCATCAATGAATCTCACATATCACACAATGATATTAATAGAATTGATTTTCTTAATGTTGGCATTATGGGGGAGGGATAGCCCAATGTATTAGGACCGCACTCCCCCTATCTCCATGCCTGCACCTAAACCAAATAAGAGTCAAGAAATAGGTGAGTACGCAAGGTGATCAAGTCAAGCTCCTTGAATCTATAATATTTAGTTCATTCCTCAAATAACAAAACCTTGCTTCATCTAGTGGCTTTGTGAATATATTGGCAAGTTGGTCTTTGGTTGACACATAGGATAGCTCAATATCACCTCGAGCAACATGGTCTCTAATGAAGTGATGAAGAATCTCAATATGCTTTGTCCTTGTATGATCCACCAGGTTGTAGGAAATCTTGATAGCACTTTCATTGTCACATAGAAGAGGCACTTTGTCACAATGGACACCGTATTCCTTTAAAGTTTTCCTCATCCATAGCAATTGAGTGCAATCTTGACCAACACACCAAGGACCTACCAAGGAATTGGCAAGCCCCGTAGGTTGATTTTCTATCATCCTTATCACCAGCCCAATCTGAATCCATGTATCCACAAAGAGATAATGTTGAGCCCCTAGGATACCAAATACCATAGTTTGGGGTATGAACCAAATATCGAAAGATTCTTTTGACTGCCATCAAATGTGTTTCTTTAGGAGCCTCTTGATATCTTGCACACACTCCTACACTCAACATAATATCGGGTCTAGATGCACAAAGGTAAAGCAAAGAACCAATCATAGACCGGTATTCCTTTTGATCCACATCTTTACCATTTGGATTTAGATCAAGATGAGTCTTGGTTGCCATGGGAGTAGGACCTCCATTTAGATCTTTCATATTGAATTTCTTAAGCATGTCTTGAGTATACTTGGCTTGGTTGAAGAAAGTTCCTCCTCTTATTTTCTTGATCTCAAAACCAATAAATACTCTCAATTCTCCTATCATAGACATACATAACCTATTAGTCATAAGCTTTGAGAATTCATCATTAAAAGCTTTGTTAGATGAGCCAAAGATAATATCATCAACATATATTTGACATACGAAAAACTCCCCATTGATCTTCTTAGTAAAAAGAGTGGGATCAATTTTGCCAACCTCAAACCCACGGTCTAACAATAACTCTCTAACGTGTTCATACCATGATCGTGGGGCTTGTTTAAGCCCATAGAGCGCCTTATCAAGTTTGTAGAATGGTTTGGGAAGTTGGGATCCTCGAACCCTGGGGGTTGCTTTACATATACCAACTCATGAAATGGACCATTAAGAAAAGAACTTTAAACATCCATTTTTTGCAATTTAAAGTTATGATGTGCCACATAAGCAAGAAGGATATGGGTGCACTCAAGGCGAGCCACGCGTGCATATGTCTCTTCATAATCTATTCCTTCTATTTGAGAGAACCTTTGTGCAACCAATCTTGCCTTGTTCCTCACAACAATTGCATGGTCATCTTCTTGTTATTGAATATCCACTGGGTACTAATAACATTGCGGCAATATTTGGGATTTTCAACTAACTTCCGTACTTTGTTTCTCTCAAAGTTGTTGAGCTCTTTGTGCATTGCTTCTAACCAATATGAATCTTCAAGAGCTTCCCACACTTTCTTTGGCTCCACCATGGGTATATGTGATTGATGTTCACCAAAACTCATCAATTGAGCTCGAGTGGAAATGCCTCTTCTTCGGTCGCCAACAAAATTCTCAAGAGTGTGATCTCTTAATTCCAACATTCTATCCACTCTAGCTTGGGGACGAGTTTCGATCTCCTTGTTGTTTTTTGTGGGGATCTCTTAATCATTTTGGTCCTCGTCTTGACCATTAACTTTACCTTGATCATCATTGGAATCATTCTCGTCATCAATAGTCAAAGATTGACCTTGGTATTGATCAGGCACACATGTAGACAGGCGTTGAGCTGATCTTATGGCCAATTCTATAAATCTGCCTTTTATAATAGATTGGGCAGCGTTGGACAATCCGGTAAGTGGAGAATCATGTTCCTCCTGACTAGAGGTTTCTTCCTGATCAACTTGTTGAGGGTCCTTTGATTATCTTTGGCATGGGTCATTGTCCTCCTCAACAGTAGGAGCTTGTTGATGTTGTGAAAATGAGGGCTCCACATGATTAGAGCATAGTTCTTCTCGATCCGCCACAAGGGGTTCCTCAATGGGGCGGATGAATCCCGCACCCATTCTTCCTATGGCATCTTGAGGCATTTCATCATCTACATCACAGACATCAACATGCCCCCCTTGGGGACCATCATATTCTTTGAAAACCACACTACAAGATTCTATGACAGCTCTAGAGAGTTTATCATAGATTCTATAAGTGTGGGATTCGAGACCATAGCCAAAAAAATACCCTCTAATGCTTTGGAATCAAATTTGGAAAAATGAACACCCTTTATGTGATAGAAGCTCTTACAACCGAACACCCAGAAGTATGAAACATTGGGCTTGTTACTAGTAAGAATTTCATATGGAGTCTTGATCAATTCTTTGCGGAGGTAGAGCCGGTTTGATGCATGTCATGCGATGCAGGTTGCTTCAACCCAAAATTTGTATAGAGATTTAAACTCCACCAACATGGACCTAGCCATATCAATAAGAGTCCGGTTCTTCCTCTCAGCTAAACCATTTTGTTGAGGAGTGTATGCAGCAAAATATTGGTGTTTAATCCCCTCATCACTAAGAAATCCATTCAAGTTGTAGTTCTTGAACTCGGTGCCATTGTAACTCCTTATTACCAACATAGGGACATTGTATTGATGTTGTGCCATGTTGATGAAGTCGATGAAGTTTTCTTGGGTCTCACTTTTCAGCTTGAAGAAGTATACCCATGCATATCTTGAGAATTCATCAACAATCACCAAACAATATTTCTTCCAACCAAGACTTGCATGAGATAGAGGACCAAAGATATCCACATGAAGGAGATCCAAGATCCTCTTGGACTTGATGTAGTTCTTTGGCTTGTAGGGAGAATCATGCATCTTTCCTTCAACACAATCCCTGCACACACGATCTTTGGCAAAACAAACATTTTCTTTTAGTCCAACAATATGTCCACCCTTGTGGAGACTTTGCAAAGTTCTCATGTTGAAATGGTGTAACATCCCAAAAATACTAAACAATGATTATCAAATTCCAATCATCAAAATTAGGGTTAACAAAAACTTTTGTTAATCAACATCATATGAATGCATGTGTGTATGTGATGATTGTATGAATGCATGAATGGTTTTGTGTGATTGTTCTAAATAGCAAGGAATGGTTCAAAGATGAAAACAACATCATCTAAATCATTTCCAAGCAGAAACAAATCAAGAGAAATTAAAAAAACAAACAAAATAAGCAAATGGTCATTTTTGCCAATCTTGCTCACTAGGCCACTTTGAGTGTTTCTAGTCCAAGATTTCAAACAGAAACAATTCCAATTATTTTCACCCCTTGCTAGACCAAGTAAAAGTGAACCAAAGCCCACCTTTCAAACTTACAGAAACATTTGGCAACTTGATTCAAATGACAATTCAAAATTGAATCTTTATCATATGTGAAGATCACCAATTCTCAACCACCAACCAAACCAGTGCCCTTGACAAAACCAACTAACCAGAGACTACCTAGTATGTAACTAATAAACCCACCAAGCTTGAACCAAAATTTCAAATACAAATTTCTTTCGGCCATTTCATCAAACACCTTGCAAACACAAATCAAACAAACAACAAACACTATAGTGAGCAGTGTTTTTGGCCTAACTTGTTCCCTCTCTAGCTCACAGTATGCTATTAGTAGATCATCTAGCTTAGTTAACAAGCCTTAGCTCACTATGACATTTCCATTGCCATAAATGGTGAGCATGCTGAGCTTCACCTTGCCACCCCATGGTCGACAGCAAGCTAGGAGTAGCACAAAGCCTAGCCACCTTCTCTGGGACATTGACCACCGTCCACCACCCCCTGTCCAACGCCAATGCCCTGCCAGCCACTGGAACACCCTAGAACCACTGCGCCCTATGCCTCTGTGCCATGCCGAGAGCGTGCCAGAGCGCCGCACTCAACACGCGCCCATAGATCGCGCGCCACCCTTGCCGCTTGCAAGAGTGATCACCACCGTCCCAGGAACCGCCAGGACACGCCCGTTCGTCGCCGCGCGACCAGGAGAGCCCGTGCTCCATTAAACTTTTGGTTGGACCCGCCAGAGCACCGCAGCGTTCCGACCGTCTCGCACCGCCCCATGCCTCGCGACCATACCGTTGAGTTTCGCCAGGGAGCACAACACCGCCCTACCGTCGCCCATGCCATTAGCCCACTATGACGACGACCATGACGAGCTCCACCCGCGCCCTTCGGTCCCCTCTTGGCACTATAAATATAGGCCACCCCCGTTCGATTTCTTCACACCAACACAATCCCCTCTCTCTCAAAACTACTCCACCTCATCCCCGAAGCAAGGCGAGCAGTAGTTCGCAGGAATTTGGCTGGAGTCTACCAAGGAGGAGGAAGAAAGGAGCTAGCGATTAGAGCCGCCCCAGGAGAAGCCACCGGTACCATGAGGTTCGCCGTCGTCGACTTCGTCATTCGCACCTGTCGCCGACCCTCGCCTGAGCCCCAGTGAGCCCCCATAGACCCCCATTGGTCGCGCTAGGGTTCTGTCTCGCCAGAGTTGCCCGACGGAGACAATAAGTCACAACCATTCGATTAGAAGTTGATCGTGTGGTTTAGATTGCCCCGTACCGCTTCGCACCCCCTGTCTCACTGACTAGTGGCGACAACCACTTAAACTCACCCGCGCGCGCTGTTGGCCGTGGAACGGCCCATTTACATTCCCGCGTGACCCAGTAGTTTGAATTTAGGTTTATTCATTTAGTTTCAAACTTAGTTATGTACCTAGATCCAAAATTCAATCCAGGTTGATTCACTGAACCAAATTGCATGAAACCAATTTTGTTAGAAAGGTACTGGAATTCTTAATCCAAGCCCGTTGGATTCAAATCATTAGGAGTTGTAGATCACCTATAGTAAAAATAGTAAGGCAAAAGCTTTTCTGCATTCAAACATTTTCAAAATTCAACCACAAAAGCTTTTGAGTTGATTCCAACTCTCAAAAATCACATTTAACTAGAACTTCCTGAATATATAAAAATATCTAGGTTTACTTGCAGAAATAATGAACAAGTAAAATGCCTCATAGGCAATTATAATCCCTTTATTTAATTAAAATAAAAAGGTTAAACCTTATTAAATTGTGACACCACTTTAAATCACATTCCCATGTACTTAAATATGTGGTGATGACATGTGTCAACATGATCCCATGTTTTACTTGGAGAATATTAAATCTTAAGTATTTTTTCAATGAGTAGAAATTACTTTTCCAAAATAAAATAAATAAGACAAGTGCTTTGATGATTGTAATGTTTGTGATGATGCTACATCATCTAGTGAAAACCTTGGTGTGATAAATAAAAGTAGTTAAGTATTGTTTGGTGATTGTGTACCTCGTATTTATTTATAGACACTAGTACCGACCAAGGATACGAGGAGGAAGGAGAATACTACGAGGAAGAAGTCGGGGAGAACTTCAACCACTGCTTTGCACAAGGCAAACCTCACTATACAAGTTGACTTAGCAAGCTAATCCTTGCAAGCTTATACTAATATCTTAGCAAGCTAAGCTAAACCATGCAAGTCTTACTTGCAAGCTCACACCACTTGATACCCAATCCTAGTTTTACTTGCAAGCTTAGTATTTTATTTCTTTATCGGAGCGTTCTAGTTAAGTTTACTTGTTAAATTGTAGAGATTAGAAAGGTTATTAAAGGTAGCATAAAGAGCATAAACCTTGGCCTAAGTTAGAGAAATCTTGATGTCATCCTGAGGCATGAGATTGAACTTAGATAGGATACACTTGTTTACCAACCCTCATTAGTGTTTACCCCCACTTGTAGTTGCTAGTGCTAAGCATAAAAATTGATCACTTTAGATGGGAATACTTGGTGAAAATAGTTATGAAAACCTTAGAATGATGAGTCATTCTACTGAATTTTTTTTACATGTGTTCTTGAACACCAGATGATTTTGATACTGAAAATGTTAAGGCATGAGACTTAGCCCTTTACAAAACTGATGATTGTCTGGATGCGATACCATTCCAATTTTACTGTATAACCACAATACCCGAAATTTGGGTAGGGCTTGACTAGAAATTTATATACCTTAGTATGGGTTCCCTTATGGCCAAGGTTTGAGGCGAGGCTACCTTGTGAAGATTGTCAACCTATGGAGTTCCCAAGATGACAGTTGGTCATGGTTGGGAGGCCAAAATCATAGGATAGGTTCCTATACTAGGGCGTGTAATGGAAAGGTTAGGATTGATTAGCCGCATACTGAGTATGGTGAATTCAGGATTGTTCCCGACGGATGTATCGAATGTTGTGGTGAAAGTGTACCACCTCTGCAGAGTGTCAAACTATTCGAATAGCCGCGTCCGCGGTTATGGACAGTTGGAGTGGCCATACTGTTCCGTCGTCAGATGTTTTCAAAATGACTTATGAAATGATTCATGACTTGACTTGACCACAACAGGTTTTTGATATGAAATTCATGTTCCCACTTAGGTGTTATAAAACTTTCAACTAGCTTTCTTTGCTTCTGAACTCAATAGAGATAAATCTGGATTTTTGCAAAACAACCTAGAGCTTAGTATCCTTACTCAAAACCACTTCACTTGTTAGTATTGGTTTGCAAGTACTTAAAGACTACTCATGGCTTTGTCCCTGGCTATTCCCATGGCCAGACTATGAAGAGGGCTATCAGGAGGATGGACCGCAGGAAGGTTACGACAAGTAGGACCATCTCCCATCGTCAGCATTGCCTGTGACTATGAAGATGGAGCTTCGCCCATGATACCGTTATTATTACGTTATTCCACTGCTTGATTTGTATTAAGACTGTATCATGTGACCCTTTATTTGTTTTAAGACCTTATGTATTGTTTGTAATGGATGATGTACTGTGATATCCAATCTGTTATATCTCGCAAAAATGGTAATCCTGGGATTGTGATGTATGGCATAACAGGCATTTGGGATGAAAAATCCGGGTGTTGACAAGTTGGTATGAGAGCCATCCTGATCATAGGATACCCTAGTTTAGAATGGACGTTTGAATCAAAAACTTAGTTTCAAAACAAAGGAAGTGAGTATTTATGAAAACTTATTCTCATTCTTATAGACTCTTTCATGAAAATTCATGTTCCTAAAAAAAATTCTTGCAAACTTACATAAAATTTGGCACACTTGATCACTCTAGTAACTTACTCATCCTACATTCTTAGATGGACGTGAAGTATAGCAAGTTTTATCAGTTGGGGAATGGAGGAGACCTCATCTTTGAGCGTGACTTGGACCAGCTTTCGGAACTTCTGGAGCGTCCGCACCCCGATTTTTTCGGAGCTCAGCTCAACGATCAGGAAGGAGAGGAGTTGCAATGGCTGATTGTTGCAAGTCTCCAAGGAAAGATTGAAGCCCCCACCTCAGAGGGAATTCAGTTCACCATCAGAGAGAATGAATGGCTCGATGGAATTGCCAGGGCCATGCAAGAAGCTCTTGCCCATCTTTGTGGGGCAGAGTATCAACCAAATCTAGGGTACCCGCTTTGAGTTCTTTCCAAGGCGTGATGCTATGGGACAACCACTGGAGGCACCATATCACCCCGAGATGAAGAACCAAGTAGACCACCTCAGCTTCATGATGTATGACCGGCAGAAGGACTTGGACAACGCCCGTTCCTACGCCAACCACAAGTTCGCCATCACCGCCCAGAAGGATCAGACCATTGCCATGCTAGTGAAGGATCGCCAATCTCGTCACCGTCAGCTCGACAAGAAGGAGGGCATTATTGCTCGTCTTTTCCACAAGATCACATACTTGGAGGAGACCGTTCACGAGAGGGATATGCAGCTCAAGGAGAGGGAGAATGCAGGGGAGGACATCCGTGGAGACCCCTACTCCAATATCAGTGATGATGATGACTTTCTAGAGGATCAGGCCATGGACTTCTTCACCGATGAGGATGACTCCGCCTTCATTGATGATGATGAGGATGATGAGGACACCAACTCCGAGGAGTAGTAGCACTCGAGCACTAGCGTTAGTGAGTTGTATCCGGTCCCACTGTATCTTAGTTTCCCAGAATGGTTCTTAAAACCATTTGTTTTCTTTGTTGTGGTGTGTGTTGTATGATGTGTGATGAATGAATGGAAAGCAAGTTGCTAGAAAAATCTGAGTCAAACTTCAAAAACTTTACAAAACCCTGAACCTTAGAATTTCCCTCTTTTCTGATGATCTATCTCAATCTTCAGATGCCTCGCGGAGGAAGCACTTTACCCCCAGACCCAATGTTGCACATTTTGTAAATGTTGGTTTCTGACCGCGAAGCTGAAAGAGCCAAATGTCAAGACAACTTAGCCACCCTTCAGCACATAGCTCAGATGGCCAACAACAATCCAGTCCATGGAAATTAGGACAACCATGGATCAAGCTCAAGAATTTTCAGAACACCAATCCACCCATTTTCACTAAGTCTGAAGAGCCCCTAGATGCCGATGATTGGCTGCAAACCATGGAGTGGAAGCCAATGATAAGGTACTTTTTGCTACCCACTACCTGGCCGGAGATGCAAGAGCATGGTGGAACAGCGTTCGCGCCATGAATGGAGGACAAATGATGACTTGGGAGGAATTCAAAGTCAAGTTTAGCAGAACCCATGTGCCACCGGGTTTGATCAAGAGGATGAGAGATAAATTCAGGGAACTGAAGCAAGGAAGGATGACCTTAGTTGAGTACCTTGACAAAATTTTGTCATTTTCTAGGTATGCACCGGATGATATTGATATCGAAGCCAAGAAAAAAGAGAGATTCTTGAATGTTCTGCATGATGAGATGCAGACATTGTAAGTCAATATCCCATTTTATGATATTGAAGCCTTAGTGGATTCCGCCATTCAGATGGAAGGCAAGATCAACCAAGCCAATGAGAATCACAAGCGTAGAATGATGCATCAACCAGGAACCCACCATACCCCAAAGTATTGCCCCAACCCATCTCCAGGATTTTCCCCAAGAAACAATAGACCCCCGATGAACCGTCTGACCTATCCCAACCGTGGAGGAGGAAACCCAAGGCCCGGAGGAAATCACAAAAACAACCCCGGGAACCCCAGCAATTTCAACCGTGCACCACCCAAATTCAACAACAACAATGTCGCCACCAACACCAACACTTCCCCAAGAACTGGAAGCAATGTTGTTCCTGTTGCAGCAAAGGATAAGTCTCAGCTGACTTGTTATGAATGTGGAACCAAAGGTCACTATTCCAATGAGTGCCCCAAGAAGATTGCAATAGCCCACAATGCGAATGCCCTAGCTCAGCAGCAGCGTTGTGTTCAGCCTGGAAGAAGGTTTGCCTCAGGAAACTCGCTCAACCGCAACGGCCGTCTCTTTCTTATGCATGCTGAAGAAGCCCAAGAAGCGCCAGATGTCGTGCTGGGTATGTTTTCTATTAACTCGGTACTTGCAAGAGTGTTTTTTGATTCTGGAGCATCGCACTCATTTGATACCGAAGAATTTTCATGCACTAGTAAGATTCAACCCACTGATACGTCGGAAACATATCCATAATTTTTGATGCTCCATGCTTGTATTGTATCTACTTTTCTTTGCTTTGTCTATACTTTGATGTGTTTTTATATCTTTTCTGGAACTAACCTATTAACAAGTTGCCATAGTGCCAGTTGCCTGTTTTCTTCTATTTTTGGTTCTATAAAGGCAGAAAATCAATATTCTCGGAATTGGACGGGACAAAAGCCAAAGTTATTATTTTTCTCGGAGCAACATGGAACCACGAAGAAGAGCTGGAGGGGGGCCACAGGGTGGTCGCACCCCCCTAGGCGCGAGCATGCCCTGGGGGCGCCCACAGGGGGTGTGGCCCCCTGGACCCCCACCGACCTTGATTCCTGCGCCTATAAGAAGCCTCCGATGAGAAAACCCTATTACATCCATAACAAATCCACGAAAACCTCCATAGCGCCGCCGCCACCGAAGGGGAGATTTGGGGGATAGAAAGTCTCTGTTCTGGCACCCTGTCGGGACGGGGAAGTGCCCTCGGAGCCATCTCCATCGATCTCCACCACCATCTCCATCACCTATGCTGATTCCCATGATGAGGAGGGAGTAGTTCTTCCTCGGGGCTAAGGGCTCTACCGGTAGCTATGTGTTCATCTCTCTCTATGCATGGTCATATTGTGATCATGATCTCTGTAATCAGGTAGATCTACCTTGCTACTCAAGTGCTTCAATAGATCTCTGCTCTCCCCATGTGTGTGAAAGTGACAACATGATGCCATGGTGGCACTTAGGTTTGAGTCTACATAAATACTCTTTGTGCTTTAATAGATCTATGCTTTTCCCCACGTGTGTGAAAGTGACAGCGTGCATACCGTGTGTGGCACTTTGGCTAGATTGAATATTTGTTATGAGTTATATTTGGAGTTGGATGTCTCTATGAAATTGTGGTGTTTGTTGGAACCATCTAGCGCTCAAGGTGTCAGTGTGGAGTTATCTAGATTGGGGAAGGCGGACTTTGAGGAGTGCTGTTATAGCCCTACCGATGATTAGAATGTCCAACCGGAGAGTAGTATCATGAAGAGAGAATATTTATATGAGAGAGTGTTCACTAGTGAAAGTATGATCCCTAGGCCTTGTTTCAAAACATTGAAACACCGTTTGCTACTAGATCCGTTGCATGTTTACTTGCTTCCTTCAGTTTTCCTTTAGTCTGTTCCTCCATGCCATCAGCTCTTTTCTGGCACCGTTACCCCACGCCAAAAACAAGTCAGAAGCACCGTTACCACTTGTATTTCACTATCACTTCGCCGAACTAGTGCACCTATACACCTGACAAGTGTATTGGGTGTGTTGGGGACACAAGAGACTTCTTGTATCTTGATTGCAGGGTTGCTTGAGAGGGAATACCTTTGACCACTTCCTCCCTGAGTTCGATAAACCTTGAGTAATCCACTTAAGGGAAACTTGCTGCTGTTCTACAAACCTCTCCACTTGGAGGCCCAACAACTGTCTACAAGAATAGAAGTGCGTAGACATCAAGCTCTTTCCTGGCCAGATTCGGGAGGTAAAAGGTACTCACATCCTCCGGTGTGAGTGCTCGAAGTTATTTCCTTTAGATTCTGCAGTTTTGTCTTTTTGTTTCTTGTTTTTACTAGTTAGGCTTTATGTAAAACAATAACAAAATTAGAGAGCTTTATAGTGTTTATCTTGAGTTAGGACATGGAGTTTTTGAAGAGAAAATTAAAAAACCTATGGAACTTCATTTGCATGCTTATAGCAATGTTATTAGTATGAACTCTTTGGACACCATTATTGCTAATGCTATGGAAAAATCTAAGCTTGGGGAAGCTAGTTTTGCTGATCTTTTTAGTTCCCCAGCTTTGTAAGATAGCTATTCTATTGCTTATGATGATACTAAACCTCCAATATATTGTCACATCCCAAGATTTTCCAAATCTTGTAATGTGAAAATAAATGAATAAAATAAAACTTTGTTTAATTTTTAGAGCCAGAAGAAACTTTTTGAATTCAATTGGAACTTCAAACCCATGTGAATTAAATAAAATCCTAAAGGGATTCATAAAGATGAACATATAATAAAGGATTGGTTAAATAAAATAATAAGGAATTAATATCCAAATTTTATTCAAATAAAAAGTTTTACCCTTTTTATTAAAACATCAAAACTTATTAAATTATTTTAAATAAGTTTTCTAAGTATTTTATTTTCTCAAATAAAACCTACTAAAATGTTTTGGCTTTATTTTAGATTTCAAAATAAATATCTCAATAGAACAAATCCTAATTGATTTAATAATGAAAGTCTATTATATTTAATTAATAATGGACTCTAAAATAAAAGGTTATTTTGTTTTAAACAAGTTTTCCAAATATTCTTTATTTACAAATAAAAACTTCTGTTTGGTTTTGAAAGTATTTGGATGTCAAATGAAGATTTTATTAAATAAATCAAACCATATTTGATTAAATAACTATGGTCTACTTTATTTAATTATTAAATAGATCCTAAAATGAATAAAAATATTATTTTATTTTGAGATTTGGTTTATGTTGATAAACAGAACCAAAATCTCATTACAATTGTTGAATTGTTTGAATTATTTGAATGCTTGAATAGTTGGGTGAAATTCAAATCAGAAAATAGAAAATAGAAAAGATAAAACAAAGCAAACAGAAAAAAATAAGAGTAAAACGACCAGCCCAGCTAAAGCCCACCTCAGCCCAGTCCAGCCCATCTGCCCTCTCCCCCGAACCGTTTTTCCTCACCACAGAAACAACCCGTTAAGACACTGACCGGTGGACCGCCCCCTCGTTTCTTTTCCCACTGACCAGCGGACCCCACTCCTCCTGTTCTTCCTCCCCACCCGCACGACTCCTTCCTCCCCCTCGTCGCCGTTTCCTGCAGTAATCCTGCGGCTTCAATTCATCATAATGCCGGGCCTTTACTTCACCTTGACCAAGCTCGATAAAGCGCCTGCCTTCCCTCTTCCGTTTTCCCCAGACGACCCTCCTCGACACGCCCCCAGGCCGCCACAATTTCTCCCTGAGCGGCTCTGTTCCGACGACACTCCGGTGCCGATTCCGGCAACTCAACACCGCCCCGAGCCTCCCTGAGCACACTGACAACTCCCCCACAACCAGACGCATCTCCCAGCACCCTCCTCTCAACCGCGGGCGCCCCATAGCGTCGGCTACATCAAGCTTTCGAACGCCGCCGCGTCTGCCATTCTCCGACGACGTCCCCAGGTAGAACCTGACCTCTCCCCCTTTCCCCGTGGACACGATGATGATCTCCAGGCTCATGCGAACCTAACCGCATCCTCCGTTTGTCCTAGGACGCCTCCTACCCTCGCCCTCGACGACCTCCTGAACCGCCCGAGGCGCAGCTCCACTCCGGCGAGCAATTGCAGCTGTACCAGAGCGCCCCTTACCGCGACAAGCACACGTTGAGCATCACCTCTTCATCACGATTCTGGTGAGCACCTTTTTCCCTCTCGCTTCAGTAATCGCCAGTGGCGTCGCTGCCTCGCCGCGGCGCCGCCGCCACCGCCGATCCTTGGCAAGCGTGCAGTAGCGGATTGATCCGGCGCTCACGATTAGTTCACTTAGCCGCAAAGAGTTACGCCCTCTGGAACGCACGATCTGCCTTAATCCAACGCCCCACAGCCGCGATCCACCCGAACCGGTACCTTCCAGTTAAAACGCGACGCGTGTCGCCTATTCTGTTTAAAAACAAATTTGAAAACAGAATTATTTGCAAACTTCAAACCCTTATAACTTGGGATCCACACGTCCAAAAATTACAAATTTTATGTCGTTGGATTCAGGAGAACAAGACCTAACCAACCCTGCCCTTAGTTTAGCAAATAGTATTTGTTAGTTTGCTTGTTTTTGCAGATTCTTTTGTGAGCTTGTTTAGAGTATAAAAATTGTTTAAAATTGATTTTAGGGTTAAAACTTTTGCAAAATGGTTTGATGTGACCTTACTGACCCTAGGAACCAACCCTTGGTGTTAAAAATGATTTTGGTAAAATTCAGGTTGGAGTATTTGACTTAGCCAATTTCTAGCCAAATAAAATTATTGATTTTATTATGGAAATGATTATGGAAAGAAAACTTTGAGAAAATGTTTTGGACCAAACCTACTGATCCAAAAATACCAAGTTTTGAAATGGCAGCTCATTTGGTGAAAAACATAAAGTTTTCCTTTGATAAGAAAATAATTTTTCACCACATAAAATGATGAAAGGATTTGAAAATGGTTTAAGGATAAAACACATTTTCAAATGACTTTGCCATTTTGGTAAATGACCAATTTGGACCTTACAAAGTTATAAGCCTAGTGGAGACCTCCCTTATGAATAAAACCATCTTAAGCATGTTCCCATGCATGACTTAGAATCCATTGCTTTGTGTGTGTGAAATGTTGTTTGAATATTGGTTTGGAATTCTATTTGATACTATGCTTGTTTGATTGATTGTAGTGAAATTAGCAAAGTGTGAGACTAGCAAGATCAAGGAGTAAACCCTCATTCCCTACCAAAAAGGCAAGTTACACTATCATACAAATGCCCTACTATTTTCACTATACTTAGTGGATTATGAAAACATGCATGAAAAAGATGTCTTTATACTTATGCTATGCTAAATCCTAATAGGATTCCCTATACACTCCTTAGTGAAAATATTGTAGTTGTACATGCTTAGCCATGCTTTATTTTGAAAAGAGATACATGTTGAGATTTTACAAAGGTTGAGAAAAGGACTTATGTTTTACATAATAAAACAAGGACTCAATGAACCACCTAGGTGGTGGATACTTTAAGTTTTGGAGAAGGTGGCAACAAAAGGAACCATGTCTATGGGAATCACTTTGTGTTGTGCTCCAAAAGAAAACCACCTAGGAAACTTAGAGATTGAACATGTTTCTCCAATTGTGGCTTTCGTGTGCAACCACATGCTATTATGGCTCTGGCTTAGTCAACTACATTAGGAAGAACCATACATTGTCTTTAGTTACCGGACATGGGGATCTGGAATGCTTCATGGGGGCTGAAGACAAGCTAGCAATGATGTATGGGAGGACCTTTTGGAAAGACTTCACACACTCTCGATCTGCGGTACTCCATCTTGGTGAGCACTAATCCAGAGGCCACCGGTGGCAACAAGATGGGATTGTGACATGTGGGTAAAGTGTACTCCTTATGCAGAAGTTAATAAAATCTAAGTACTTAGCCGTGTCCCCTTATGGACAATCTTGAGCAACTAAAGTTTGAACTATGGGAGATCTCGACATTCCAACTTCTAAAAATAAAAACTTGATGCCCTTGTGTGTCTACCAAGGAATTCAAAGAGATTTTGTAAAACTTGATGCACTTGGGGTTACCAAGGTGCTCAAGAGATTTTGATGAAAACATGAACACTTGGGGTTACCAAGGAACTCATGAGATATTATAAAACTTGATGCACTTGGGGTTACCAAGGTGCTCAAGGAATTTTGACAAGGACTTGAACACTTGAGTTTCTACCAAGGAGTTCAAGGAACTTGGAAAAGAGATTTGACAAAGGACCAAAACCCTTTTTTAAAAGATAGGATAAAATATTGCTTTATGCAAATGAGCCTAAAACCCTACCTAACCAAATTTGCATGTAATGATAGGATCCACTTGTATTATACATAACAGTGAAACTTGCCAATACAATTCAAATGTATCACTTGCCAATACTATTCCAATGTATTGACCCACTGTGGCTGTAACTTGTGATGTTGCAGGTTACTCTGATGATGATTAGGGGTTATGAGTCTACACTCAACATGCTTGCCTGTGGCACATGAAGATGAAGACTTTTATTTATATTGTTATGATAAACTCTTGTACTAGCCTATGGCTATGGAATTGTAAAAGACTATGTTATCTCTAGAATGACGATGTAATAATGACCTTTGTTTCTGTGTACTTGATCTTAAACTGTGGATGCTAGCAATTGATCCAGGGACTAGCATTGCAATCAAAGGGATCTTTACCTTTATAAAGGTGGGATCTTACAGATGGTATCAGAGCACTGTGTCTCCTGTAGGATTATGACCCTAGGATTGGATTAGAAACCACTAAGGAAAAAACTTTCAACTCTTTGAATTTTTTTCCACACTTGTATTTTTCTTCTCGTAAGATTTTCTAATCTTCTTTCTCATATCCATTTGTAGATGAACTCCATCAACGAAGCCGTAAGGAAGGGACCACTCATGACCCTGACTTTGGAGTGTGAGACTGAATTTCCCAAGGCCCTCAAGAAACTTATGGTTACCATGCGAAAACATGGAGCAGTTGTGTACAAAGGTTTCCCTGTGATGGATGAAGGAGAAGAGTACTGGTGGGTGCAACTTCACTTGTACAAAAACAAGGAAGACAACCACAAGGAGTCAGGATTCTGCATGGTCACCAACTCAGAAATGCACACGACATTCTTTGACTCTGTAAGGAATGCAGCTTGGAATGCCATCAAGGAGCTTGGTGATAGACTCAAGTGCAGAATGCTCAACACGCAAAAGGACCTTAGAGAAGAAAAGAAGCATACCAAGAGTTAGAGACTACCAACCAACAACTAAGGGGAGTCATCATAGACTTAATTTGGGAGTCTTGTGAGCAAGATATGGCTACTAAGGATTCCCTTGTAGTGGTATTGCCGACGAGTACGCCATGGAGGGGTCCTCAAAGTGCGTGTTTAGAGACATGGGGGAAGGCGGACGGATGACGGGTACGAGGTAACACAGCTAACCCAGGTTCAGATCCCACAACGGTGGAGGAATCCTACTCCTGCTATAAATCACTATAAGGGCAATACGCCGAGTTACAGAGATAGGTTCGTTGTGCGAGGTTGTCTGAAGTTGTGCCCTAAAGGCTCCTATAGGCCCGACTTATATAGTTGCCAGGTCCTAGGGTTACAGAGAAAAGTCCTAGCCGGACATGTTACAGAGTTCTACACCGTCTATTACTAGTCTTGTGTATCTTGCACTCCAAGGCTCCAGGTACGTCTGTGACTCCAACCGTAGCCTTCCTTTATCCGGCATGGGCCTCCCTTCTGGATCCATCTAACTGGGCCACCCAGCAGGCCATGGGCCATGCTACCAAATGTGGGCCACCCGTGTTATCTGGATAGGAGACATGCTATGAGGATACCCATATAGCTTATCCCCAACAGTAGCCCCCGGAGAACTCCGAGATATTGAGCCGTCTTGCCTCTTCACATTGAATGCTCCATCTAGATGGATGTCGACAAATCGTCAAGCAACATATTTTAGTCCTCCCAAAGAACCCTGCAAGGTTTTCTCCGTCTTCCTCTTGTAAGTCGGAGAAATGCTGAATCTTTCATCGTACTCTTCCGTAGCCGGACTGGATCCGTCCATGCCGAAATATTCTGATGTGATTGCTCATCTGCCTATGTCAGCTAGGGCGACGTAGGCTTAGGTCAGCGACGCCTCGTAATCATGTCCGATTTTCCCGTGCAAGTGATACAAACCGTTGGCGGCGACGGTTGGAGACGTGGCGAATTTTCCACGCACGTTCGCAAACACATTGTCTACGCGGCAACCGTCCAATCAAGCTGCACGAATCTCGACGTTGGAGATGATAAATAGTAACCTTGGTGGAATTTTTAAATTTTACCTCATTCTCTCCTCGCATCGTCTTCTTCCTCCAGCGCGTGCCTCCTCGAGCTCTCCGTGCAAAACTCGTGAAAAACCCTAGCCTCACTCCGCACCAGTTACCTCCATACTCAATCCATGGCTAGAAGCAGCACTTCCCCTTCCATGGCGGTGTCGAGCGAAGCCGCGGCGAAGCCGGCAAGCTCTGTCGTCGTTCCCCCAGAGGGCTTGGTCATCCCCGTCACGGCGGTGATTGAGTCTACCAGCGGTGACCATAATCTGGCGGCGCTGGAGCCGTTGGAGGAGGAGCTTTACTCGCACAAGGGAGACTAGCGCGGCTCATACATCACCAACCGCGACATCCAAGAGCTGATCGCCGAGGGATACCTCTCTGTGACAGAGGGGCTCTCCTGGCGGGCGGCGCTGACCGGCGAGGTGACACCTTCTCCCCAAGCCGGAGAAAAAGTGTACCTCAAAGCCCAACTGGTACGCGGCGTCTCCCTGCCCATCTCCAACTTCTTCCTCTCTGTGTTAAACCACTACAGAGTCCAGCCCCAGAATCTTTCTCCCAACAGTATCTTAGGGCTTAGAAACTATGCAGCGCTCTACGAGGGTTACTTAGGGATAAATCCTAGGCTAGATCTCTTCGTGTACTTCTTCACCGTCAAACGTGAAGTCGGAGCTAGTAAGGAAGAACTTAGGAATTGCGGCACCATAAGCTTCAAGATCCGACCTGGCCGGCGGTTCCCCGACCTCGTCGGCCACGAGTCCTGCAAAAACTGGCAGCATACTTACTTCTACGACCCAGACATTCCTCTGGCTGGCCGACAAGTAACGTACCCGGACTTCGTTGACGGAGCTGCCGTTGAAGCCTCGTCATGGAGATCCCATGCCTCCCTTTCCTCCGACGTCGATCCTTCCCGTGCCATAAGGCGGATAGAATGGTTCGTGGAGATGGGTCTGACCGGCTTGGACCTAGCCATGTGTTGGTTCATTAGGCAAATCCAACCTCTGCAGCACCGCGCAAAGCTCATGCACGAGTATACTAGCGATAGAAGGGATAGCCTCCGCATCTCCGTGGACAACTTCTCGAGTGACTCCGTCAAGCTCCGCCTTAAGGACATCGTCAAGGTGAAGGACAAGAAGAGTGGCTTCACCATCACCTACGACATGTTCGTAGACGGCAAGTGCCCAAAGGTAGTATTTTCCATGTATGACATATACTCTAGTTCTTCCATCTTGCAAATGTCATCTCATCTAACACGGTGACTTCTCACTTAATAGCTTAGCGATCTAGAGGAGGACAACATGGCTACCCAAATCTACGATCCAAAGATGAAGGAAGCCACGGTCGTGTCTGATGACGATGCTCCGTTGGCGCGAAAGCGGAAGAGCTCCACCTCTGACGCTGCCGACGGAGGAAAGAAGAAGAAGACGAAGGGTGGAGCCTCCAAGAAGACTACCGCCGCCCTGGAGGCGGAGAAGAGAAAAGTTACCAGGATCCCCTTTGCCAAAGCACCCCCACTTGTGTAAGCTTCTTTCTCTCCGACATTGTCTATTCATTTTTCTTGCTCCTGTACTTATGCATTTTGCACGTTTCAGGAAGAAATCCACGACCAGCCTGAAGAAGACCTCCAAATCATTGGGGGCTTCTAGAAATATTAAGGACATGCTGCATCGCGATGCATCTCCCGCCATTGCCCCTGTCACTCCCTCCGTTAAGCCTTCGTCTGCCCCGACAAGCTCACAAGCTAAGGAGGCATCTGGCCCTTCTGTCATGGAAGTGGACTCAGGTGCCTCTATCGAGGTTGGTGTTGTCGGCGAGCAGGCGACGCAGGAGAGTGCCGCCCACAAAATGGCTGAAGCTCCGGCTAAGGATGCCATCGGTGGCAGTAAGGCGGTGGTGGAAGCAGGTACTTCTGTCGTCGGCGGCGCCCCCGCACCCAAGAAAACCATAGCATATCCAAAGATAGTCTATCCGGTACTTACACCGGGTAGCACTGCTCTGGTCCCTGGTGCGAAACCGACATCTCCAACGTGCGGTCTAGAGGAGCTCCACTGATAAGCAGAAATCTTGCAAGGAAACAGCGAATCCTTTGGCAAGCTGCTGGCCGAGAGTGATACAAACCTCAAGATCATTGCACTTGTAAGTTTTATTTGCCTTTTGCATTTTATAAGAGTATCCCACTGTAGCCCCCGAGGATGTAGAGGGAAAACCATAGTTCTTTGCATCTATATTCTTTAAGAATGACTAAGCTAGAAAACCTCTCACTGTAGCCCCCAAGCATGTAGGTGGAATGAATTATTCCGACTAGATGCTTTTAAGAGTAGCATACGCAGTGTTTATAAATTTCAATACTGTAGCCCCCAAGCTTCTAGTTGTAACTGAATTAGTTCCGACTAGATGCTTAAAGAAAAGCTAAGCATATATCCGAGTTAAAAAACTTTGTACTATAGCCCCCCAAGCTTCTAATCGAAAACTGAATTAGTTCCGACTAGATGCTTAAAGAAAAGCTAAGCATAATGCTAATTCAAAAATTCTCACTGTAGCCCCTGAGCGTCTAGGTGGAAAATTTCCGGCCAGATGCTCCAAGCAGACCAAACAACGTTTTAACTTTGACATTTTTTCCACAGAACGAGAGTGCTCGAAGGGGCATGGACAATGAAAAGTACTAGAAGATGCGCGCAGACTTGGAAGCTGAAAAGGGTAAAACTGCCTTCTTGAAGGAACAGATCACCAAGAGTAAGCGTCTGTTTTCTTTTTCACAATCCGACTTGGTTTTGTGTCCGTATTCTCCGAGTACTCACTGTGTACTTTTCTTTCTCCGACATGCAGAAACCATTGGCAAGGCCAAGAATATTGTCAAGCAATCCAAGCACATTCAAGAGCTGGATATTGAGAACAAAATTCTTAAGCAGGAGAGGAAGGACATGCTGAAAATGCATGAAGAGTCAATGAAGGCCCTGCAGGACTCTGCCACCGAGGAAATCAATCGATTGAAGGAGGAGATCTATATCTTAAAAGATCAGAAGCAAGCTGCGGATGAGCAGAATCAACGCCATAGTGAGGCATATAAGCTCCTCCAACAAGAGAAAGAATCCTTGGCGGACACCCTCTGGCAAGCTGAGGCCAGCATCTTCAGTAAGTTTTCTCCGTCTTGGATTTCTGTAGTCTGGGTACTCTGAATTGTTGAACTCATGTGTTCCTTGTCGGAATTTTCAGCTCCTATGGGTTTAACCCGATCGCCTCCTCCAGCCAAAGAATGCATGGTTCTTGCCGGCAACTTCATCAACACTACCATCACGCAAGCTAAGGAGAACGCCAAGCCCCTCCAGATAAACATCAAGGCATCGGACTCCGTGGCGAAGTACTTGGAGATTCTACGCCGAGCCCCCGAGCATATCACAAGCTGGAAAGCTTCATGTGCACGGGCTGGCGCAAGGATGGCGTTGTCAATGGTGAAGGCACACTACAAAGATGCCGACATCAACATGGTGACCTCTGGCATTCCCGACGTAGACGACGATGGCAAAGAGATTAACCATGAATCCATCTTGTCATCGCTCGAGGGCTATGACACAAGAGTTGCCGAGTTGGTAGACGTCAACGTCTTCGTGCCAATGAACACCATCGACAGCGGCAACCAAGGCTCTTCTGAGTCCCTTCACACCGCCGACTTCGAGGGTGGCTCTCCTGCTGGTGATGACGCTACTTCTAAGTCACCTGCGCCAAAGGAATGAAGAACAACTTTGTAATATTTGTTTCACCTTTGGTGTATATGCGGAAAAAATTTGTTTATGTAACTTAAGGTGGAAAACAATGACTGTTATTTTCCTGCTACTCAAGGACTAGTTTCTAGCATGTATATATTTTTTAAGCAAGTGTTGGCTTATCCATTACTTTGGTTCTTATGCTTGACTTTTCGTGAGTCGGAAGACTCGTTGTCGGAACCATGCGCTTAGGTGATGATGCCCAATGGCACCGTCAATAACCTAAGCACAAAATAGCCGACAATAAGTGCCGAAAGTCACTACTCCAGAATCCACATAAAAACAACAAAGAACGTGTAGACCAGAAAACTTAAGCTAACACCCGTAGGTGGAATTTTCACAAGTGCAATCGCAAAGCTTGTGCATAAAGGTTTTACATGATCCAAAAATGAACACTAAAGGAGGTAAAAGACTCAGAAATATGAGTGAACCAGATAGCTTTATTTCATTGATCATATAAGAGGTACACAATTAGATAAAAAATACTAAGTGTAGAAAGGACGTAGCTGTGCTATGTTCCATGGCCGATCAAGCTCCGGGTAGTCATCATCCGGGTCATGTTGCTTACGTTTATGATACTCGTTGGGTCTATCCTTCAGTTCACTATTGTCAACGAGGTAGTCAGACCCATTGAGTAGCGCCTTGCTTATGATGAACGGTCCTTCCCATGGCGGGGATAATTTGTGTGACCTCTTCTGCTTAAGTCGGAGCACCAAATCCCCCTTTTTAAACGAGTGATGCCGGACACGGCGACTATGGTAGCTGTGTAGCTTCTGCTGGTAGATGGCGTATCTCTGGCATGCCAAAACGCGCTCCTCCTCGAGAAGGTCCACATCTAGGCGTCTGGATTCTTCAGTGTCATCCTTGTTGTAGGCGGCAAATCTTGGTGCATCGTGAAGTATGTCGGAAGGCAGGATGGCTTCTGCTCCATATACCATGAAGTAAGGGGTGTAGACGGTGGATCTGTTAGGTGTAGTTCGTAAACTCCACAGCACAGATGACAATTTTCTGCCCAGGCTCCAGCTGCTCTATGTAGCGGCGCCTCAAGACGTGGCTTGATTCCCTGCAGAATTAATCCATTGGCTCGCTCAACCTTACCATTGGATTGTGGGTGTGCCCTAAATGCGAGGTCAAGTCGGATGCCCTTCTCCCAACAATAAGCTTCCACTTCTCCGAGTGACAAGTTGCTGCCGTTGTCGGTGATAATGCTATGTGGGAGACCAAATATCACCACTAGATCCCGGACAAACCTGAGGGCAGTTGCCCCATCAAGCTTTCTAATGGGTTTAGCTTCTATCCATTTAGTGAATTTATCAACTTCTACTAGCATATGTGTAAACCCACATGGTGCCGTCTGTAACGGTCCCACCATGTCTAGCCCCCAGACTGCAAACGGCCAAGTTATTGGTATTGTTCGCAATTCTTCAGCAGGAACATGTGGTTGTCAGGCATAATACTGGCATCCCATGCATGTATCAACCATCTTGTCGGCGTCCGACTTCGCGGTCAGCCAGTAGAATCCTTGCCGGAAGGCTTTCGCGACCAACGATCGGGGAGCGGCGTGATGCCCGCAATCTCCGAGATGGATTTCGCGTAGGATTTCCATACCTTCTAGCTGGGAAACACACTTTAGGTATACACCAGTAGTGCTCCTTTTGTAGAGTTTCCCATTGATTATGGTATAACCCTTTGCTCGTCATACTATTTTCCGTCTTTCGACCTCGTCATCAGGCAAAGTTCCGTGTTTGAGATATTCCATGAACGGTTTTGTCCAAGCCGGAGGGACCTTGGTCACCATGTTGACGAAAGAGTCATCTCTATCCAGGTTGTCGATGTCGGCTCCCTTCACGGATGGTGTGCGTAGATTCTCTAGGAAAACTCCTGGCGGAATTCGCTTGCGACCTAATCCAAGCTTAGATAGCAGATCAGCCGCCTCGTTTTGCTCCCTAAGTACATACTTGACTTCGTAGCCCAAGAAGCTCTTGGCTATCTCGTCCACTTTGTCTCGATATACGGCCATCATAGGGTTCCGCGCATTCCAGGTGCCAGCCACCTACTGGGCAACCAAGTCAGAATCTCAACAGCAAACTATGCGCTTGATGCCAATATCCTTGGCTACACGTAGTCCGTGAATGAGTGCTTCATACTCCGCCATGTTGTTTGTAGCCTCGAAGTGGATCTGCAGAACATAGTGTAGCTTGTCTCCTGTTGGTGACTATAGCAATACACCAGCCCCCGAGCCATTGAGCAACTTTGATCCGTCAAAGTGCATCCCCCAGTACTCGGCAACGGAGTAGCATCTGGCATCTCTGTCCAATCTGCAACAAAATCCGCCAAGTATTGTGACTTGATAGAGTCGCGTCTCTTGTAGGCGATCTCGAAGGCGGCAAGTTCAATGCCCCACTTCGTGACCCTTCCTATAGCGTCGCTGTTGTTGATTATGTCGGACAGTGGAGTCTTGCTCACCACTGTGATTGGGTTCTCCTGAAAGTAATGCCTCAGCTTCCGAGAAGCAAGGAATACTCTAGATGCTATCTTCTGGTAGTGCGGGTAATGCTTCTTGGACTCCGTCAAGACCTCGCTCATATAGTAAACTGGTCGTTGAACTCCGTGCTCATATCCTGGTTCCTTCCGCTCTACCATGACGACGATGCTGATTACCCGGTTGGTTGCCGTCATGTAGATTAACAAGGGTTCTCCAGGCTCGGGTGCTGCAAGGATAGGCGCTGAGGAAAGAATATCCTTGAGCTGCTTCAATGCTGCATCTGCTTCGTCCGTCCATGTGAATTTGTCCGCCTTCTTCAGCAACTTGTACAGCGGCAGAGCCTTCTCTCCAAGTTGGCTGACGAACCGACTAACTGCTGCAACACAACCTGTTAGTCGTTGAATGTCCTTTAGGAATGTCGGACGGTTTATGTTTAAAATGGCCTTGATTTTCTCCGGTTTGACCTTGATTCCGCGCTGGGAAACGATGTATCCCAACAATTTGCCGGCTGGAACCCCGAAGACTTACTTCTTAGGGTTAAGCATCATGTTGTATTTTCGGAGATTATCAAAGATTTCTTTTAAGTCGGAGATTAAGTCATTTGACTTTTTAGACATCACCGCAATATCTTCCACATAAGCGTGAACGTTCCGACCAATTTGGTTGTGAAGGAAACGTTGCATTGTCCGCTGGTACGTAGCACCTGCGTTTTTCAGCCCAAAGGGCATCGTAACATAGCAAAATGTGCCGTATGGGGTAGTGAATGAAGTGGCCAATTGGTCCGGCTTCCTCATCTTGATCTGGTGGTATCCTGAGTATGCATCGAGAAAACACAAAAGTTCCGAGCCAGCCGTCGAGTCAATGACTTGGTCAATGCGAGGCAAAGCAAACGGATCTTTGGGACATGCTTTGTTCAAGCCAGTGTAATCAACGCACATTCTTAATTCATTGGTTCCCTTTTTAGGGACAAGTACAGGATTGGCCACCCATTTGGTGTGAAGGACTTCTCAGATAAATCTAGCATTAAGTAACCTAGCTATCTCTTTGCCAATGGCGCGTCTCTTCTCATCTCCAAAGCGTCGTAGAGTTTGTTTCATTGGTTTGGATTTTGGATCAATGTTTAAGCTGTGCTCGGCAAGTTCCCTAGGTACACCTTTCATGTCAGCAGGTTTCCAGGCAAAGATGTCCATATTCTCACGGAGTAACTCGATGAGCGTGCTTTCTTATTTGGGATCCAGCTTCGTCCCAATGGCGGTGACCTTGGAGGCATCGCCTACCACAAGTTCTACCGGCTTGGTCTCGATGGAGTCCTTGAACGCAGGAGCAGAGTCGGAGATCTGCTTCTTCGAAACGGGCATCTCTGAGTCATCGACCATGCTTTGGATCTCTTTGAATTATTCGCTATAGAGGACATCTTCTGCAATGGCTGCTTCATTGATCTCGCAGTCCCTTGCCTTGGTAAATCTTTCGGATACGGTGATGACACCATTTGGTCCGGGTATCTTGAGTTTTTTTATATGAAGCGTGGCTTGGCCATGAACATGTGGAATATGTCGAGACCGAATATGACGTGGTACACGCTCTTGAAGGGGACCACCTCGAAGGTCATGCGCTCTTGGCGGTAATTACTAACATCGCCAAAGGCAACCTGAAGTGTGATGCACCCAAGGGACCGAGCCTCCCGACCAGGGACTACGCCATGGAAGATGGTGTTGGTCCGCCTTAGGTTTGACTCCGTCAAGTTCATCTTCTGCAGTGTATCCAGGTACATGATTTTGATGCTGCTTCCACTATCCACCATACACTTGGTGAACTCCACGCTGTCAATCAAGGGGTTGATGACCATGGCGTACTGGTTCTCCGTAGCGATAAGGTCTAGGTGGTCCGTCCTGTCCCAAGTTATTGGAACCTCCGACCAGCGCAGGTACTGGGGAACTGGAGGTAGAGTAGCCATCAGGATCCTTAGAGAGGTCTTCTGTTGTCGGACGGTGGGGGTCCCAAGGAAAGTGTGGTAGATTGGTGCCTTCTTCGTGAAGGGGTTCTTGCCCTTGTCGTCACTCTTGGCGGCGTGTTTGGGGTCAACGTCCTCGTCCATGTCACTTGAATCCTTGGACTCCTCCTCCTTCTTCTTCCCCTTGCCCTTGCCTCGTGGTCTGTTCTTCTGACTTCGCTTGTAGCCGGACTCCGGGTCTTCCTTGAGGTCGTTGACGAACTTGCAGTGTCGATTGGTGTGGGTGGCCTTACCGTTGACATTAAGGTGTACGAGGCACGGCATATCGCGGTACTGCTCGTAGGTTTGGGGAACGTGGAGCGGCGCCGAGGTAGTTTCACTTCCTCGCAGCTGCCCACGACCAGCTCCCCGTCCTCGGCCACGTTGTCCGCCATCACCCTGTCCTGCAAAAGTGATAGAGACCATGTTGGTAGATCGCTTTCCTACTGGAGCGGTTTTCCGCTTTGTATTGTTGTTCCTCCAAGCTTGAGTTGGAACGGCCGTTGCCAGCAAAGAGCCGCGAGCATCATCGTTGGCAGCTGCGAACTCACTGGCCAACTGGATCATCTGATTCAAGTCAAGCTGGTGATTGTCCTGCAAGCGGTTCAGCTTATGTCGGAACAACGTGCCCCTTTCCAACCCATCAATGAAGGCGGCCATGGCGGTCTGAGCGTGCACTCCTGCGCAGGAATTCTTCATGTCTAGCCAGCGGGAGAGGTAGGCGCGAGATGTCTCGTCTTTCTCTTGCACGCACCACTGTAGATCGCCAACAATGCAAGGATGCTTGTATGTACCCTCAAAGTTCTTGGTGAACGCTATGTCCAACAAATTGTAGATGGATTTCTCCGGCAAGTCGTCGATCCATTGATGGGCCGTTCCCGCCAACATTAACGGGAGGTACTTGACGGCGACGTTGGGGTTGCCTCCGGCAATCTCCACCACGTTGCCGTAGTCCTGCAACCATGTGGCTGGCTTGGCGGTGCCGTCATAGGGCTTGATGGTCTTGTCAATCCGGAAACCTTTGGGGTAAGTTGTGGACCGTATTGCAGGTCCAAAGCAATGTGGTCCCAGGTATGGTCCTTCCCGGGCCTCGTGGATCTTATCGATCCGCGAACGTGCATCGTACGGCTCCGGGTTCATCTTCTTCTTGTCAACAGGGGATGTGCTGCGTGAACCACGCGGGCCTCCTCCGCCATGGTGACTGCTTTGTGGTGACGGAGGCGGTGGGTTAGCTTCTGTTGGAGATATGCCCTAGAGGCAATGATAAATGTAGTTATTATTATATCTTTGTGTTTATGATAAATGTTTGCATTCATGCTATAATAGTATTAACAAGGAAACATTAATACTTGTGTGATTTGTAAACTTAAATTGAAGTCGCTAGTATAGCCTCTTCATAATACTAGCTTGTTGGTTAATAAATGATTGTGGTTTCCCTATCATGAATATTGAGATGTTATTAACAACAAGATCATATCGTTAGGAGAATGATATGATGGACATACTCCTAAAGATAAGCGTAGCATAAAGATCAAGTCATTTTAATAGTTCAATTGCTATATGCTTTCTGATACATAGAACCTAATTCCTTCGACCATGAGATCATGCTTATCACCATCACCGGAAGGATGCTTTGATGACATCAAACACCACACCGTAATCGGGTGGCTATAAAGGTGACATTGAGTGTTTGGAAAGTATTGGTTGAGACACATGGATCAAGAGTGGATTTCTCCATCCATATGAGATAGATATACTCTGGGCCCTCTCGGTGGAATGTCATCCAATTAGCTTGCAAGCATGTGACGCTCTGAGGGATCACATATCACGGGAAGGATAAAAGAGTAATTATCGATGTGAGGTTGAACTAGGTATGCAGAGATACCGACGATCAAAACCTCGGATAAGTAAACTATCGTGAGACAAAGGGAAATTGGTATCGTATGTAAGTGTTTCATTCGATCGCAAAGTAATCGTAGAAATATGTGGGAGCCATATGAATTTCCAGATTCCTCTATTGGTTATTGTTCAGAGAGGTGTCTCGATCATGTCGCGGTCAGCCAGTAGAATCCTTGCCGGAAGGCTTTCGCGACCAACGATCGGGGATCGGCGTGATGCCCGCAATCTCCGAGATGGATTTCGCGTAGGATTTCCATACCTTCTAGCTGGGAAACACACTTTAGGTATACACCAGTAGTGCTACTTTTGTAGAGTTTACCATTGATTATGGTATAACCCTTTGCTCGTCATACTATTTTCCGTCTTTCGACCTCGTCATCAGGCAAAGTTCCGTGTTTGAGATATTCCATGAACGGTTTTGTCCAAGCCGGAGGGACCTTGGTCACCATGTTGACAAAAGAGTCATCTCTATCCAGGTTGTCGATGTCGGCTCCCTTCAAGGATGGTGTGCGTAGATGCTCTAGGAAAACTCCTGGCGTAATTCGCTTGCGACCTAATCCAAGCTTAGATAGCAGATCAGCCGCCTCGTTTTGCTCCCTAAGTACATACTTGACTTCGTAGCCCAAGAAGCTCTTGGCTATCTCGTCCACTTCGTCTCGATATGCCGCCATCATAGGGTTCCGCGCATTCCAGGTGCCAGCCACCTGCTGGGCAACCAAGTCAGAATCTCCACAGCAAACTATGCGCTTGATGCCAATATCCTTGGCTACACGTAGTCCGTGAATGAGTGCTTCATACTCCGCCATGTTGTTTGTAGCCTCGAAGTGGATCTGCAGAACATAGTGTAGCTTGTCTCCTGTTGGTGACTATAGCAATACACCAGCCCCCGAGCCATTGAGCAACTTTGATCCGTCAAAGTGCATCCCCCAGTACTCTGGTTCCGGCAACGGAGTAGCATCTGGCATCTCTGTCCAATCTGCAACAAAATCCGCCAAGTATTGTGACTTGATAGAGTCGCGTCTCTTGTAGGCGATCTCGAAGGCGGCAAGTTCAATGCCCCACTTCGTGACCCTTCCTATAGCGTCGCTGTTGTTGATTATGTCGGACAGTGGAGTCTTGCTCACCACTGTGATTGGGTTCTCCTGAAAGTAATGCCTCAGCTTCCAAGAAGCAAGGAATACTCTAGATGCTATCTTCTGGTAGTGCGGGTAATGCTTCTTGGACTCCGTCAAGACCTCGCTCATATAGTAAACTTGTCGTTGAACTCCGTGCTCATAGCCTGGTTCCTTCCGCTCTACCACGACGACGATTCTGATTACCCGGTTGGTTGCCGTCATGTAGATTAACAAGGGTTCTCCAGGCTCGGGTGCTGCAAGGATAGGCGCTGAGGAAAGAATCTCCTTGAGTTGCTTCAATGCTGCATCTGCTTCGTCCGTCCATGTGAATTTGTCCGCCTTCTTCAGCAACTTGTACAGCGGCACTCCAAGTCGGCTGACGAACCGACTAACTGCTGCAACACAACCTGTTAGTCGTTGAATGTCCTTTAGGCATGTCGGACGGTTTATGTTTAAAATGGCCTTGATTTTCTCCGGTTTGACCTCGATTCCGCGCTGGGAAACGATGAATCCCAACAATTTGCCGGCTGGAACCCCGAAGATTTACTTCTTAGGGTTAAGCATCATGTTGTATTTCCGGAGATTATCAAAGATTTATTTTAAGTCGGAGATTAAGTCATTTGACTTTTTATACATCACCGCAATATCTTCCACATAAGCGTGAACGTTCCGACCAATTTGGTTGTGAAGGAAACGTTGCATTGTCCGCTGGTACGTAGCACCTGCGTTTTTCAGCCCAAAGGGCATCGTAACATAGCAAAATGTGCCGTATGGGGTAGTGAATGAAGTGGCCAATTGGTCCGGCTTCCTGATCTGGTGGTATCCTGAGTATGCATCGAGAAAACACAAAAGTTCCGAGCCAGCCGTCGAGTCAATGACTTGGTCAATGCGAGGCAAAGCAAACGGATCTTTGGGACATGCTTTGTTCAAGCCAGTGTAATCAACGCACATTCTTAATTCATTGGTTCCATTTTTGGGGACAAGTACAGGATTGGCCACCCATTTGGTGTGAAGGACTTCTCAGATAAATCTAGCCTTAAGTAACCTAGCTATCTCTTTGCCAATGGCGCGTCTCTTCTCATCTCCAAAGCGTCGTAGAGTTTGTTTCATTGGTTTGGATTTTGGATCAATGTTTAAGCTGTGCTCGGCAAGTTCCCTAGGTACACCTTTCATGTCAGCAGGTTGCCAGGCAAAGATGTCCATATTCTCACGGAGTAACTCGATGAGCATGCTTTCCTATTTGGGATCCAGCTTCGTCCCAATGGCGGTGACCTTGGAGGCATCGCCTACCACAAGTTCTACCGGCTTGGTCTCGATGGAGTCCTTGAACGCAGGAGCAGAGTCGGAGATCTGCTTCTTCGACACGGGCATCTCTGAGTCATCGACCTTGCTTTGGATCTCTTTGAATTATTCGCTATAGAGGACATCTTCTGCAACGGCTTCTTCATTGATCTCGCAGTCCCTTGCCTTGGTAAATCTTTCGGATATGGTGATGACACCGTTTGGTCCGGGTATCTTGAGTTTGTTGTATATGAAGCATGGCTTGGCCATGAACATGTGGAATATGTCGAGACCGAATATGACGTGGTACATGCTCTTGAAGGGGACCACCTCGAAGGTCATGCGCTCTTGGCGGTAATTACTAACATCGCCAAAGGCAACCTGAAGTGTGATGCACCCAAGGGACCGAGCCTCCTGACCAGGGACTACGCCATGGAAGATGGTGTTGGTCCGCCTTAGGTTTGACTCCGTCAAGTTCATCTTCTGCAGTGTATCCAGGTACATGATTTTGATGCTGCTTCCACTATCCACCATACACTTGGTGAACTCCATGCCGTCAATCAATGGGTTGATGACCATGGCGTACTGGTTCTCCGTAGCGATAAGGTCTAGGTGGTCCGTCCTGTCCCAAGTTATTGGAACCTCCGACCAGCGCAGGTACTGGGGAACTGGAGGTAGAGTAGCCATCAGGATCCTTAGAGAGGTCTTCTGTTGTCGGACGGTGGGGGTCCCAAGGAAAGTGTGGTAGACTGGTGCCTTCTTCGTGAAGGGGTTCTTGCCCTTGTCGTCACTCTTGGCGGCGTGTTTGGGGTCAACGTCCTCGTCCATGTCACTTGAATCCTTGGACTCCTCCTCCTTCTTCTTCCCCTTGCCCTTGCCTCGCGGTCTGTTCTTCTGACTTCGCTTGTAGCAGGACTCCGAGTCTTCCTTGAGGTCGTTGACGAACTTGCAGTGTCGATTGGTGTGGGTGGCCTTACCGTTGACATTAAGGTGTACGAGGCACGACATATCGCGGTACTCCTCGTAGGTTTGGGGAACGTGGAGCGGCGCCGAGGTAGTTTCACTTCCTCGCAGCTGCCCACGACCAGCTCCCCGTCCTCGGCCACGTTGTCCGCCATCACCCTGTCCTGCAAAAGTGATAGAGACCATGTTGGTAGATTGCTTTCCAACTGGAGCGGTTTTCCGCTTTGTATTGTTGTTCCTCCAAGCTTGAGTTGGAACGGCCATTGCCAGCAAAGAGCCGCGAGCATCATCGTTGGCAGCTGCGAACTCACTGGCCAACTGGATCATCTGATTCAAGTCAAGCTGGTGATTGTCCTGCAAGCGGTTCAGCTTATGTCGGAACAACGTGCCCCTTTCCAACCCATCAATGAAGGAGGCCATGGCGGTCTGAGTGTGCACTCCTGCACAGGAATTCTTCATGTCTAGCCAGCGGGAGAGGTAGGCGCGAGATGTCTCGTCTTTCTCTTGCACGCACCACTGTAGATCGCCAATAATGCAAGGACGCTTGTATGTACCCTCAAAGTTCTTGGTGAACGCTATGTCCAACAAATTGTAGATGGATTTCTCCGGCAAGTCGTCGATCCATTGATGGTCCGTTCCCGCCAACATTAACGGGAGGTACTTGACGGCGATGTTGGGGTTGCCTCCAGCAATCTCCACCGCGTTGCCGTAGTCCTGCAACCATGTGGCTGGCTTGGCGGTGCCGTCATAGGGCTTGATGGTCTTGTCAATCCGGAAACCTTTGGGGTAAGTTTTGGACCGTATTGCAGGTCCAAAGCAATGTGGTCCCAGGTATGGTCCTTCCCGGGCCTCGTGGATCTTATCGATCCGCGAACGTGCATCGTCACTCGGGTTCATCTTCTTCTTGTCAACGGGGATGTCTGCGTGAACCACGCGGGCCTCCTCCGCCATGGTGACTGCTTTGTGGTGACGGAGGCGGTGGGTTAGCTTCTGTTGGAGATATGCCCTAGAGGCAATGATAAATGTAGTTATTATTATATCTTTGTGTTTATGATAAATGTTTGCATTCATGCTATAATAGTATTAACAAGGAAACATTAATACTTGTGTGATTTGTAAACTTAAATTGAAGTCCCTAGTAAAGCCTCTTCATAATACTAGCTTGTTGGTTAATAAATGATTGTGGTTTCCCTATCATGAACATTGAGATGTTATTAACAACAAGATCATATCGTTAGGAGAATGATATGATGGACATACTCCTAAAGATAAGCGTAGCATAAAGATCAAGTCATTTTAATAGTTCAATTGCTATATGCTTTCTGATACATAGAACCTAATTCCTTCGACCATGAGATCATGCTTATCACCATCACCGGAAGGATGCTTTGATGACATCAAACACCACACCGTAACTGGGTGGCTATAAAGGTGACATTGAGTGTTTGGAAAGTATTGGTTGAGACACATGGATCAAGAGTGGGATTTCTCCATCCATATGACAGATAGATATACTCTGGTCCCTCTCGGTGGAATGTCATCCAATTAGCTTGCAAGCATGTGACTGGCTCACAAGGGATCACATATCACGGGAAGGAGAAAAGAGTACTTATCAGTAACGAGGTTGAACTAGGTATGCAGAGATACCGACGATCAAAACCTCGGATAAGTAAACTATCGTGAGACAAAGGGAAATTGGTATCGTATGTAAGTGGTTCATTCGATCGCAAAGTAATCGTAGAAATATGTGGGAGCCATATGAATTTCCAGATTCCTCTATTGGTTATTGTTCGGAGAGGTGTCGCGATCATGTCCGCATAATTCACGAACCATAGGGAGACACACTTAAGGATTCGATGTTGTTGAGTAGTTACAGAATGATGAGTAAGAGACCGAATGTTGTTCGGAGTCTCGGATGGGATCCGGGATATCACGAGGAGATCCGGAATGGTCCGGAGAATAAGATTCATATTAGGAAAGTCCTATTTCGGGGTTGGAGAATTGTTCCGGTGTTTTCATCGGGAATGTTCTAGAAGGTTCCAGAATGTCCGGCACTCCGGAGGGGAAGGGTACATGAATGTGCCATAACAAGTTGGAATGGTTGCATAATGTACTAGGTGTCATCGCTAAGCGAAATAAAGGGATAAATCAAATCCTAGTTTGAAAAGTCAAACGCCAATTTGAAAAGTCAAACGGCTATTTTGCTTGGCGGAGGGAGAGTAGGAAACCTACTTGGGGAGGAAGTCCTTCTCCCTCCACCGCCGGCCTTGGAAGCCGAGTTGGGGAGGGACTCCCATCCCCTTGGCCGCCGCCCTCCACTTATATAAGGAGGGGCAGGGATGCCCCTCCAAGACTACACCTTGCCCTCTCCAAACCCTATCCCTAAGCCGCCGGCGCCACCACCTCCTGCTGCTGCCGCCGCTGCCAAGGGCAAACCCTAGCCGCCTGCCTAGCCCTCTCTCCTTGGTGCGTCTAAACCCTAGATCGCCGAGGCCTCTCTCATAGTCCACCATACTCGCTCTGGCTTAAAGCGAAGCCCTGCGAGATCTCCCCTCTACTTTCGGTACCACGTCGTCGTGCTGCCGGAATCGCGAGGAGAGTGCTACAACCTCCGCTGCCTACTGGAACAAGGGAGAGGAAGTTCTTCATCGAGTACCGAACGTGTGACCGACTGCGGAAGCGCTGCCAGAACGCAGCGCCGGAAGGATCGTCTACACGATCTTGAGATCGGGAAGAGTGTGACTACATCACCCACGAGAATCCACTCTCGTTAAACACTTTGGAATCTTCGAGGGTGTGGCATCCCGCAAAACCACTACTAGAAAATCGCGTTGTTTTTGTGCATTGCATCGTCATCATCATGCATTGTTTGTCTGAAAATATTTTCAAAACGCCTAGTTTTGTTTTCTAAGTAGCCCCCATCTTATTTCAAATTAAAACATCGGTCTGGTCAGATCTTTTATTTGTCTAAAAAAGTATTTCCATAATGTTTTACAAATAAAATTAAAGCTTTAAAAATCTTTTGTCCGGAGAGGCAATCCGACCGGTCAGGCCAGAGGCCCAATCGGTCCAGACTACCTACAAACGGTCCACCTAAAATCCTAAAACTACCCAACCTAACCTACCCAGCCCCTCTCCACCTCACCCCCTCCAATCCCTGGTCGACACGTCACCCTGCCCCATTCCCCACCCAATCAAACAAAGCCACCTCACCACCCAACTCTCCCTCCCTCTCCCACCTGCCCGCGGGTCCCACCTACCCCAGACCGGTTCCCCCACACCTGCCAAGCACACCAACCACGCACACAGCCCCCCACGCGGCGCCGGTCCCACCACCGGCCCCACCCCTGGCCCGCCTGTCCCCATCCTCCCTCTCCCCCACGCGTTCCTCTTCCCCGCACGCGTCCTCTCCCCACCTCCCTCTCGCTCCACCGCCGCTGCCACCTTCCTCTCCACCGCCGACCGCCTCGCCCCTCGCAGCCGCCTCCTCCCTCGCCCGCTCCCCACCTACCCGGCCCACCGCTCTTTCCTCTCTCCGTCCTCGCCAGCCCGCCCTCATGCGAGCTCAGCACCGCCTCCTCCCGCCGGCCCCAGGCCTCCGCCCAAGCTCGCTGCCGCCGCCACGCCCACGTCCTCCCGAGCTCTCGCGACAACGCCCTCTGCCCCTCCCTCGGCCTCGCCGCTGGCGCCTCCCGGCGAAGCCGCCTCCGCCCGCCGCCGCCACCCTCCCGCCTCTGCTCAACCGCCGCGACCGCTGCGTGGCCGCCCTCCACCGCCGTCCGCCGCTATGCCCGCATCCACAGAGCTCCATGACCGCCGCCTCTGCCTCGCTCTGGCCGCCGCCGTGGTTCCTCCCAGCGCTCGCGTGGCCCTGCTTCATCAACGCCTCGACCTCCCTATCGCCGCCCTCTGTCGGCCGCTCGTCCCTCCTTCCCCGCCTCTGGCAGCGCGGCGCTGCTGCCGCTTGCCGGAGCCTCGCCCGCGTCCCCTCCCCGGTCGCTCGTCCCCGGCCTCCGGTGCGCATGCTGTCCTCAAGTGCTCCGGCCTCGGTTTCTCCAGAGGATGTCCATGTGAGGTGCAGATGATGTGAAGTGCTGTGTGCTATCCTGAAGACCATGCTGGTGTAGCAGTGTGGTGTTGACAACTCGGCTACTTTGACTCCGCAAGGACGCTCGAGTCCCTCACCGAGAAGCAAGATCAACACCCCAAGTTCGCCAACGGTCATCGGCGCCGAACCCGATGACCGCCAAGCTCGCCACAAAGACGACAAGCACTTCACCGCGGGACACCGAGAATGCCGACATGGAACCTGGAACGACAAGTTCTCCTTCACGGATCCGATGACCGAGACCTTGGAGACCGATCCGAAGCGCCAGGACCTCCTTCTCGGAACCATCAAGTACTTCCTCTCGGACGCCAAGACCCGAACCGGAAGGAACGCCAAGTTCTTCCTCCCGGACGCCAAGACCGACCTGATGCGCGGGCCCGACAAGAACGGCACCGACCCGGGCGAGTCCGATGCGCCCCCGAAGCCGAACCAATCCCTGCTTCCCGGTTGCGGCAAGATCTGCCCCGTTGTTCGAGAATGTTCCTGCCGAGACCGCTTCCGTTGAACCCTGAGACCGGACCCCGAACCCCGGAACCCCAAGATCTGCCGAACCCTAATGTGTGACCTCTTATCCAAGAACCCTATTTTATAATATAATAACAACTTGTTGCATACTAATTGCCATACTTGCATGCATATTTGTGTTGTTTGGGGGCCTTATGCCGATTCACCATATAATTAAATATGGGGCCCATACGCGGGCAAATCTAGCCTTATAGTGGCCTCATTTAAATTTGTGTAGCGAACCGGTGCGATCTTTTGCCATGTTAAGACAACATTTAAATTGCGGGGGTTCTAAGTAACTCGAACCATCTAATTAATTGTCGGGACCCCGGTTTCGCTTAATCTTTCCTAATTGCATCGCACCTTTGCCATGTCATGCATCATACATGCATCATGCCGATCTTCTGCCGTTGTATTAAATAGTGCATCCGGTGTTTCTTCTAGTGTTTTGGTTCTTCGCGGATAAGGCCGTTGAGTTGATGCGAGCTTCGCCCCGATCTTCGGTTGAACCTTCGGCAATGTTTTCAGGCGAGCATCTCCCCCTTTCTACCTATCTTACTTTTATAGTATTTATTCCCTCCTGTTGATCTATTGCTATCTGTGTTGCGTTGCTCTAGTTTTCGTACCCGTGATATCCCTCGCAGCCTTATATTGCCTTGGACACCTCCCATTACCTTTTGTTTGGTAGATAGTTGGACTTGCGCGTCGTAGTCGCTTGCTCAAGTGCTGTGGCGTGTCGTCAAGTGCCACAGTTGTTGGTGTATTGCCGCATGTTGATGTTGGAGATGATCATGGCTTTACTTACCATTCACCTTATTTACTGTTTAACAACTAAAATTGAAGTAAGTAAGTAGAGGCATCGGTGGGTGATAGATAATATTTGGTTTCCGAACGCCCACTTGTGTCCCGTAGGACCCCGAGTACTTGATACCTGTTCCTTGATTTATCGCGCTATCCACATCCGGGAGGATTATGGGACCCCCCTGAGCCAGAGCTTGATTCATTCTTATTTCTTGGGGCCATAAACTAGTTTGAGGTTTTATTTACTATCCTGTACCTATGCCATGCTAATACTGTATTTACGATTGTGCGAGGAGCACACTGTACTGTTTAGGATCGGGACACGTTTTCGCGGTGTCGACAAGCCCAGTTTTGGGTTCCCAGTCGCTCATAGCCGTCCACCCAAACCTCGGGTCCGTCTCGAAGTCACCTAGCTTCGTTGCGGGTGTACTCCAAGGGGTGGCCCCCTGAAATATTTCTGAATCCTGTGATTGCTTTGTCGTGAAGGCCTCGTTGGGTTTTGATTTGGTTTTTCCGAGGTTGATCGAGTGTGTGTTGCTATTTGTGCACCCCGGCGGGTTAAAACTTTCTGGCCGCGGTTATGGACGACTTGGAGCACAGTATCTCGATCATAGACAACTATAACTAAAGTAGCGCTATAAATTTGAGTTTATAATGACTAGTAATCAGCTTCACTATAATGGAATGGCTAAATAAAACTGCCAACAATTGCTTGCTTGGGTTGTCGTTTGCGACCATTGTACCTGACTAGTAAGTATTGCAACTATAACGGAATGGCTAAATAAAAGTACCAACAACTGCTGGGTTTTTGGGTTATCTCATGCTAATTGTATATGACTAGTAAGTGTTGCAACTACAACGGAATGGTTAACTAAAACGGCCCACTGTTTATTTTATCAGGATGATTATCTACACTTGACTAGTAATTGCTGCAACGATAACTGAATAAATAAAACTGCCCACTGTGTGAGTTCCTCGGTTGACTTCCTCGTTTGGTCTCGAGGGGGAAACACCAGGATGGGTTTGTTTGATGGTAGTATCAGGTTGGTTCCGAATAGGTCTTTCTTACCCCTCTCTGATAACCGCTAGTTGTATCGAGTCTCTATAGGGAGTTTAGTGCATCTTTGCTGCCGCTTGATCCACCATACCTATGTGGCGAGGGCGAATTCTAGCCTCGCCGTGTCTTGGCCTCGATCGACGCTCCTCTTTTTCCTTTGCCCTTTGTCGGCACCCCTTTTGTTTAAGCAGGTTTTGAGATCGACGTCATTAGCAGGGTTACCCTTCCGGCTTGGCCTGGGCAGGGTTATGGACGCCATTGGTTATTCTTCAGGGCTCTTAGCCCCATTTGCATCTTGTCCGTAGTCGGACGCTGTATCATTTTCAAGGTGATTTGGATCTTTGTATATTATAGCTGTATTCTTGACTCATTGAGTCGCTGTTATATATATCTATTCTGTGGGTCCCATCGAGGACTGTTGTGTAATGTTATTACTTCGTTTTCCACCCGCACGAAAGTGCCTGGTGGGCACCTTTGAATCTTTTCTATGCGGGGTTGGCGGGTTTCGCTAAAACTTGCATAGGTCCGATTCTGAGGGTGTTACAGAGGGTGAGTTATTCTATCGACTCGTTGCTATAATGTAGTAGATAGATCTTGGCTTGTTTGTTTGTATGCGATAGAAATTTTTTGTTTTCCATGCTACGAACCCCTACACCTTCTTGCTGTTACCCTCCTACGACGCCTCATGCCTGTCACGGTTGCTTGTCGGACGCGGAGGGTCATGGCATGACATGCTCCTGTGTCCTTGGTTGCGCTCTCCGTCATGACGGGTCTGCTCCATGTTGTCGCGGATGGCAATGCCGCACTGCTTTGAAGGGGGCATATCCGTACGGTGGTGAGCCTTGTGATCTTCGCGATGTCGGGGGGACCGGGGCGGTGGCGATGGGCGATGAGGTCGGGCCTTTTGTCCGTGGTCGGAGGATATGGGGATAACATCCTTCCTGTTGCACGCATCCCTCCGTCTTCGTTCTGATGAACCTGTTTGGGATCCGACATCAAGAGGAGATCTGTCTCTTGGCGGCTTATAATGGCTAGATTGGCAAAGCGGTGGGTCGGACTCAAGCCTCTGAGAGGTGGCCTTTTCCTGCTGCTTCACCGCCTTGGCCACTAGGTCATAGACCTGTTCCACTGCCTCGGGCGATCTATCCTGCTCCAGAAGGATCTTGGCGACGGTGAGGTTAAGGAGTGGGGTGGGCATCACCTACTTGCCTTCACTGTCAATGTATGGGTTGGCTTGTGCCGGCTTCGAGGGAGCCGATCCTAGGTTTCGCCGTACACCAGGATCATTGATGACGCGAGCTGGAGCTTTCTTGGCCTTTTGCTGCTACTGCTGCAGAGTCTTGTACTCGGCCTCCATTGCTCTAGCTTTCTCTATGGACTTCTGCACGTTGACCAGATCTCGATCTAGCTTAGAGCCTTGCTCCGCGATGGCCCGCGCTTCCTCCAACAGCTGCTGGCGCTTCTTGTCGAGTTGAGTCACGTTCCAGATATGAGCTACGGTTAGTGGTTCAGTGGTTTTCGCCCTCTCTCTGAATGCAATGCGCCAGATCGAAGATGGTAACCATGGAGACAAATTTGGATCTCTGCTGTCCAGATGCACGGGCGAAGCCGGCGGATTTCCAGCGATCTTCCACCTTTATATCCCGCATAGGGGCGGTTTGGGTGGGCCTTGAATTTTTCCGATCTTTGTCGGCAAACTCCGAAGAGATATCCGACATTGATCCTTCTGCGAACGTATCCTTCCTGTAAGCGGTCCGTGTGGGCCTTGATGCTCCTCCGACTCCCAGGGAACTAGTGCCCGAGTCGGTTTCGCCAATGAAGAGGTGGATGTCTCCGATAGGCACAATCGAGCACCGCGTAGGGTTCGTCTTCGCCGGGATCTAGAACTCGTCGGGAGGGACGATCGGAACGTTGCCGGAAAAGAGAACGCGACCGATGGCTATGGTTTCGCCGATTCCCGCAAAGATCTTGGTCCTCGCCCACTGAAGAGCCTGAAGCGCCTCTTGCCCCACGGTGGGCGCCAACTGTCGTGGTTTTGTCGACACGTACGCCATAGGGGTATCCCAACGGCGAGTTTAGAGATGTGGGGGGAAGACGGAGAGCGTCCGGGTTGGCGTGACACAGTTTACCCAGGTTCAGATCTCACGACGGTGGCCAGATCCTACTCCTGCTATAAATCACTATAATGGCAATACGCCGAGTTACAAGATTGGGGGTTCGCTGTGTGTGAGTTGTGCTACACACTTGTTGTTCTTGTTCCCTAAAGGCTCCCGTAGGCCGGCTTATAAGGACGCCAGGACCTAGGGTTACATGGAGAGTCCCAGCCGGATACGGTTACAGAGTCCTAGACTAACACTAACTTGTCTTCGTGTCCTCCAAGGCTCCGGCTTCCATCTAAGGCGGTGGCACGTCGCCTTCCTTTATCCCTGCTGGACCTCTGGCTTCCTATCAGCAACTGGGCCGCCCGGTTATGCCATAGGCCTAACCACCAACTGTGGGCAACCCGGGCTTGCCGGTATGAGACTATGCCGTAGGTAACCATTTGGTATATCCACAATAGCCCTGATAGCTATTTTGTCTAGTGAGTGAGAGTGGTAACGTACTTCGTTAGTTGGACCACCACACTTATCGTTTTCCTTCCAAAAATTTGTCTAAGTTATGTTGAACCTTTGATGCTTGTAATGGATTTGTGTATGCCATGACTTATGTGATTGTTGCAAAAGATATGCTTGTGATATTTTGTCTTGTGATGTTGATTCTAACTTTTCTCTATCTTATAAAAATAGATGCCTAATGTTGTTATCAGCACGGCCGAGGAGTTCAAGGGAACTCGTTTTGGTACTCGTCTCATTGAGCTCATGTCACATCCCAAATTTTAGATTTGGTTCCGCATATCATTCATATCATTGCATCATGCTTTTCCATACAAAACAGTCGATCGAAATGAATCGGCGAAACGCTATTTTTGAAACCCTATTCTATTTTGCTACGAGGCTCCTGCGGGAGGCTTTAGAAGAACTAGTGTTTCCACCCTTGTAGCATAGTGGTTTCGCTCAACCCTTGATCCTAGATTGTTCCCTCGAATTTACAAAACCGTAGGAGCAAGAATCGTCGATTCGGAGCTCGTACGGAAGAGTTATCGCCGTTTTATGAAAAGGTAGAAAAACGGTCCGATTTTCGGGCCGATTTCCGATTCCTTTTCCAACACCGCGCCCGAATCGGACTAGGACCCCGCGTGGGGCCCACAAAAGGGGGACCCCCACCTGGCCGAGCCGCCACCCCGCCCCGCACGCGCTCGGGAACCGCGCCCCACACCCCGCCGCCTCGATCGCCGCCTCCACCTCGGGATCGCCCCGCCTCGCCGCCTCCTCCTCGAAACCCGCGCCAGCGCCGCCTCTCCTCCACGCCGCCCGCGCCTCGCGCCGTCGTCTCCTCGCCCCAGTACCCGCCGCCGCCCGCCTCCTCGTTTTCGCGCGTCGCGCGCCTCTTCGCCCATGCCGCCGCGCCACGCCCGCAACTGCGCGCGCCACTGCGAGCCGCGCCCGCCGCACCCGCCGCTGCTTCGCTCGCTGCCGCGGCGCTCACGCGCCCGTCATTGCTGCTGGCGCGCTGCCGCCTACTGCGCCGCTGCAGGCCGCTGCCGCTACGCGCTGCTGCGCCACGCTGCGTGCGCTTGTCGCACGCCCCGTCTTGCGACGTCGCGTTGACTACTTGAACCGCGAGCTGGTCATTTTCCCCTACCGCGCAGGTAACCGTCGTCGCCGGAACCGATCGCCGCACCGTCCGGAGTTCGTTTCGCCGTTTGTCTCCGGTAAGCCTGCAGCCACCGTTAGATTTCAGATCAGTGGTTCATATCAGCCGTTGACCGGTCAGACTCAGGCATTGACTAGTCAGACGCCCAGTCAGTTCCTAGTCAGCAGACGCATTGACCAGTCAACAGACACAGTTGACTCGTTAATTTCGTTAATTGTTTTAGTTGACAGATTTCGGTAGAAACTTGTAAATTGCATAGAAATTAAACCGCTTGGCCAAAAATTGCAAATAAAATATGTGTAGATTCAGTGAGTCATGTAGAATCTCGTTGTACCTTTGGTTCAGGCTTTTGCAGCAAGGTTTAGTACAGTTTAATCAAACTAGCTAGTGGCCTTTTCGGAGTAATTAATTCGTAGAAAAATATCCGTAGCTCCAAAAATCGCATATGATATGTCCCTGGATTCAGTGGAACGAGGGGAATCTCATCGTGAATTAAAAGGATAGGATTATAGTGAAAACTTCTGCAGAAACTGTCTAGTGGCTTTCTGAAGTGTTTTAATTACTCGGGGAGTTTTATAATTCCTTTTTGAGTAATTCCAGTTGTTACTGTTTCTAATCAGCGATGCCTATGCGGTAGAATTTTCCCAAGATTTTACAAATAGTATACTACTGGTAGCGAATTATTTGAGTTCTAGCTCTAGTTTTGAGTATTACTTTTTGCATAATAGTTTTCCTAGCGCTAAAACTATTTTCCATGCATGCTATCAGTAGTATTATTGAATAGGATTATGTGGTGCAGCTGTAGCACCAATTCACTTGTCGTGCATGCATTCATGCATCATCTTTGTTGCATATGCTTGTGGATTGTTTGTTTATGATTGCAATTGTATCGTGTAGATTGTGTCGAGTGCAACGCTTGCTCGTGTGTGGATTGTTCTTCCGACCGCTACAACCAAGGCAAGTAGATGCTACTTTGTTCATGATATCGTCCTACTATTTTCAATGCATTGTCATGTATTTTGTAGTTGCATGTGTAGGATGATACTATCGCTATGCTATGTCCTATTATGTGGTAGGGCCTTCCTTGTAGATGAACCACCGTTGGTAGATGTGCTTAGCCATGCTATGTTGAACGAGGTCTGGGTTACATCACTGAGACTTGTTTCTAAAAGTATTGGTTTGTGAAAACTAAAACAACTTAATCAATGAATCTCTTGGGTGTGATGGTATTGATAATTTTTGGTGGTTTCATTGCGGAAAGCCACCCAGGTATCAAGAGAGAATGATTGGCTTCTTTATTGTGTAGATTACGTGTACAACCATGTGCCAATAATGGAATGGGCGGTTGGTTGGACTTAGTAGGTTGTGGTAACTCGAACCCGCGTATCCAGAGATGTAGAATTTTGGTAGGTTGGACCGGTGCGCGTCGGGATTGAGAAGCTACTTCCCGAACAGTCTCTTCTTGGACTTCTCCCTATCACAACTCAAGATGAAAGTGATGGTACGAGATGGGCTGGCCAAGTCACATGGGTAAAGTGTACTAACCCCTGCAGGGTGTATAATCTAATCGATTAGCCGTGTCCCCGGTTATGGACAACTGAGTTGCTTGATATTGATTCCATGACATGTTTCTCGCTCATTCCAATTTCTTAATTGCTTTAACATTGTTGGGTTAACTTAATTGGGATCTTTTCAAAGAAAATCAAAAACTGTTTATGAAAGTAGGACAAATGTATTTGCAAATGCAAGCCAGACACATCTCCACTTGCCAAATATGCATGTAGATGTTAGTACTATTGTCTCCTTTACTAGCTCTACTTGCCATACATTCCATGTATTGACCCTTCGGGGCTGCTACGTTTCATGTTGGAGGTTATTTCGATTCTAAGTAATCGATATAGGCCACGGTACTCCACTCGGCACTTGTTCACTTGTGGGCAATTTGAAGAATGGAGGATTTACTTTATTTATGTTGCTACCTGAATAATTTGAGCTAGCTTTGGGCTAAGCTTTTATTGTAATAATGGTACTCTGGATCTTCGTTATTTATGATACACAGATATTTTGCTATGTTATTCATCTTATTCTATTGTGGGCCAATGAACCGATCCAGGGATTGGCATGTCACATAGAAGCCACGGTCTTTTCAGAACCGCGGTGTTACAGGATGGTATCAGAGCCCGTGTGTCGACTGTAGGATCGTGACCTAGGATTGTATTAGGAAGCCATAGAATTATTAAAGCCTATATTAACTCTGTCTTTCATCTTATGCATTTCAACCTCGTAAATTCTTACCATATGTTATTCTCACACTTTCCTCTTTTACTTGATAGATGGGAGAAGTCAGGACTGAGTATGCCACCATGGAGTCACCAAGGCCCTTTGCAAGGCAGTTAGCACATCTCTCGCAGTCATTGGGATTGCCACTGCCCATGTTCAAGGGAAGAAGGCTGTACACCTATGGATATGGAGAGGATGCATGGGAGATCACTACCTTCATATTCAGAGATGGCGCCTTGCCAAACCCTGTGCATCTGATCTACACCAAGACATACTGCAACTGGGGACTTGGTATCAACTTGGCCATACATGAAGCCATGTCTCGCCAGTGCCATCAAGTCCGACATCTACTGCCAGCAGATTCACCCTACCGTGACTATGGGAGGCGTGATGAAGATGGGCACATTGTGGTTACCCCGGGCGACGGGAAAAACATGCCGCCCCGTCGGAGGCACATAGAGGACATGGAAAGGGAGAATGGAGCGCTAGCTAAGAAGGTGATGATGATAAAGGAGATTGCAGATTTTGCTAGCAATGGTATGGTGGTCCAAGGACAGGAGATTGACACCCTGCATGAAGCTGTGGGAGTTCTAGAGAATGCCCTGATAGCCATAGATGCAACCATAGCTCATCTTCATGGTACTGTGCAGGAGAACACCCAGAACATACAACAGTTGCAAGGGACCGTCCAGGAAAGGGATCAAACTATTGAAGCTATGACATCCCAGATTGCCGCTCTCCAAGCACAGCTAAATCCACCCTCTGATGATGACAATGGAGATGATGGCAACAATGGGGATGATGATGACAGTGGAGACGATGATGATGAGGACGAGGATGATGATGATGGAGACGATGATGGTGGAGGAGATGAAGCTGTTGCAGTTGCAGCTGAGAGTGAAGAAGAAGAGGAGGATCCAGAAGAGGTGGAGTTTGAGATTTCAAGTGATGACTCAGGAGAGGTGTACACTCCACCGCCATGGTTGTACCGCGAGCCGAAGCGCCAACTCATGACAGCAAAGACCTACTGCAACCTCTTCAAGAAGTAGATAGAAGTCCACCAATTAGTCCACGTTAGGCAAATTTGTTAGGATTAGTCTCGATCGATGTGAAGCTTAGTTTGTGTTAGTTCAAGAGTGTTTAGTTGCTTATCTGTGTACTCCAATATCCCAGGAATTATTTGTGCGAGTTTTATGAAAGAGTTATGGCAAGTTTGGTTACTATCTGTGTTATTTTCGCTGCAGTTTTCTGCTGATACAGCAGTACTGTACGATTTTTCATATTTTTCTGGTAACTGGGAAAAATCTGAAAAAAATTGGGCTGATGCAAAACTATCTGTACTATATGTGCAAAAATCATCTAGATTTTCTGACGAGTTTAAGTCAGGCGGAAAAATTCGCGAACACTGCTGGACTGTTCTGGCAGATTGCTGTTTTTGTTGTTTAGTTGATCGACTGTTTAGTTGACCATTGCCAACTCTTGTAAAACTATTTCAGTAGGTATATACTGCTAGGATAACCCCTGGGATGTTGCTGGATCACTTGTTTGTTGATGTGTTGCTTGCTTGTGATTGTCTGCTATTATTTGTTGTTGTTTGATCATATACATGGGTAGAATCCTATTATCGTAGTTGATTCTTTCTAAACTTACCTGTGCTGAACCGCAGATGCCTCCCCGCCGTCAACCCACTGAGTCGGAGCAACTCATGGCAGCTCAGGCACAGCTGACCCAAGTGATGACTCAGTTCATGGCAAATCAGAACAACAACAATGGAAACAATCAGCCTCAGGGAAATGCTCTCACCAGATTTCTAAGGCTAAGGCCGGCTAAGTTCTCTACTGCAACGGAACCAATGGTTGCTCTCGACTGGTTGCGTTTAGTCAACAAGGATCTGGTAACTGTCGGATGCACTGATGCTGAGAAGGTGAGGTTTTCCGCTCACTTACTGGAGGGACCAGCCGCTTCTTGGTGGGACACTTTTCAGATCACCCACCTGCTGGACACTGTGACTTGGGCAATGTTTGAGGAAGGTTTCAGGACCAACCACGTGTCTTCAGGAGTTCTGAGCCTAAAGAGGAAGGAGTTCCGCAATTTACGCCAAACCAATCGCACCGTGGCCGAGTACATTGAGGAGTTCAATAACCTGTCCCGTTATGCACCTGAGGATGTTGACACTAATGCAAAAAGGAGGGAGAGATTCCTGGATGGCCTCAGTGATGAGCTTTCAGTACAGCTACTGGTGGTTTATTGCCCCACTTTTCAGGAGCTTATGGACAAGGCCAGGATCTTGGAAGGGAAGCACAAACAGGTGGAGAAACGCAAGAGAAAGAGCAATAATCACCACTCTAGTTCACATCACAAGTCTCGCACTTCATATGATGGATACTCCAAGCATGGAGGAAGTGACAATGGGAGCCATGACCGCCACCACCATGGAGGCGATGGGCATCGTCATGACAACCATAGGAGCAGCCACCACAGCCACAAGGGAGGACACTCTCACCACTCTGGAGGACACTGTGGACATGACCGCAACCATGATCGCAGCTTTGTGAAGAAGGATCTGAGTGAGGTGACATGCTTCAAGTGTAAGCAGAAGGGACACTATGCTGACAACTGTCCGGAGAGGAAAGGACTGAAGACAACCAACAACGAGAAGGCCACAGTGAACCACATGAATGTGGAGGAGATTCCAGATGAGCCTGACCTTGTGATTGGTAAGTTTCCAATCAACACTTACCCTGCACTTATACTTTTCGATACTGGTGCATCGCATTCATTCATATCACGGGCATTTGTGGATAAGTATAAGTTACCTACTGAGTCTATGAAAAGGTCTATTAGAGTGAGTTCACCTGGAGGAGATATGATAGCTAGCGCGGGATACCGCGATTTAACTCTGAGGATTGGAACACACAACTTCAGTGCACATTTGGTAGTGTTGGAATCACAGGGATTAGACGTTATTCTGGGTATGGATTGGATGTCTATGCATGGGGGACACATAGATTGTGCACAGCAAGCTGTTTCACTCAAAACCCCGGATGGTAAGAGAATTAGATTCAAGTCAGCTGTACGACCAGGAAGGTGTAAGTTGAATTCTCTTAAGGGGGTTAGCATGGATACTGTGCCAGTGATTAGGGATTACCCCGACGTGTTTCCGGAAGAGCTGCCAGGGATGCCACCTGACAGGGAAGTAGAGTTTCTTATTGACCTGATGCCGGGAACAGGACCAATAGCAAAGAAACCATATAAGATGGATGTGGATGAGCTGAAGGAATTGAAGAATCAGTTGAAAGAGCAGCTAGAGAAGGGATTCATTCAGCCTAGTTTGTCATCATGGGGTGCGCCTGTTCTGTTTGTGGAGAAGAAAGACAGCAGCAAGAGATTAGTGGTGGACTATCGCTCGCTGAATGAAGTAACCATCAAGAACAAGTACCCTCTGCCGAACATAAATGATTTGTTTGATCAACTGGAAGGAGCAAAGGTGTTCAGCAAGATTGATCTACGATCAGGCTACTTCCAATTGAAGATCCGGGAGGAGGACGTACCAAAAACCGCCTTCACCACTAGGTATGGTTTATATGAGTATACAGTTATGTCTTTTGGACTAACGAATGCCCCGGCATACTTCATGACCATGATGAACAAGGTATTTATGGAGTACTTGGACAAGTTCGTGGTGGTGTTTATTGATGACATACTGATATATTCCAAGGATGATGCTGAGCATGAGAAGCATCTGAGACTGATTATGGAGAAGCTGAGGGAACACAAGCTGTATGCCAAATTCAGCAAGTGTGAATTCTGGCTTAACACCGTTGGGTTTCTTGGACACGTAGTGTCAGGAGAAGGAGTCGTTGTTGATCCAAGCAAAGTGACTGTAGTGACTGAGTGGGAAGCGCCCAAGAATGCGGGAGAGATTCGAAGCTTTTTGGGACTTGCTGGATACTACAGGAGGTTCATTGAAAACTTTTCCAAGATTGCTAAGCCGATGACTGAACTTCTGAAGAAGGAGAGGAAGTTTGAATGGTCAGACGTATGTGAAGCCAGCTTTCAGGAACTGAAGCGTCGACTAGTGACCGCGCCTGTTCTGTGTTTACCAGATCTTCAGAAGGATTTCCAAGTGTACTGTGATGCTTCTCGACAGGGACTTGGGAGTGTGCTGATGCAAGATGGGAGAGTAGTGTCATATGCCTCGCGACAACTCAAGCACCATGAGCGGAATTACCCCACACACACGACTTGGAGTTAGCGTCAGTGGTTCATGCGCTCAAGGTATGGAGGCATTACTTAATGGGAAAACACTGTGATGTTTACACCGACCACAAGAGCCTGAAGTACATATTCACGCAGAAGGAACTGAACATGAGGCAACGGAGATGGTTGGAACTTATCAAGGATTACGATATGAATCTAAAATACCACCCAGGAAAGGCCAATGTAGTAGCAGATGCTCTGAGCCTGAAGGTTTATGCCAATGGATTGACAATTGGTGAATTGCCCGAGGATTTGTGCAAGCAATTCAAGGACCTTAGGCTGGAGGTAGTATCTGAAGGATACCTGGCTATAATGGAAGTCCAACCGACGCTACAGTACAGAATCGTAAAGGCTCAGGTAGGAGACAAGGAAATAGAGGAGATAAAGGAAAAGATGAAGGAGAATCGGGAAAAGGATATTCGCGAGGATGAGCATGGTACCTTGTGGTATGGAGATCGTTTGTGTGTGCCCAAATGACCGGAGATAAGGGGTTGATTCTGCAGAGGCTCATAACTCGCCATACTCCATACATCCGGGCAACACAAAGATGTATATGGATTTGAAGAGGAGATTTTGGTGGAACAACATGAAGGGAGATATCGCCAAGCATATTGCCCTATGTGATGTATGTAGCCGAGTGAAGGTGGAACACCGTGAAGGACTCTGACCATTGCCTGTGCCGGATTGGAAGTGGGATAGAGTGGGAATGGACTTTATCACAGGATTGCCCAGGACCAGGTCAGGATATGACTCTATTTGGGTAGTGGTCGACCATTTGACCAAGGTAGCCCACTTTATACCGGTGAAGACGACCTATACGAGTGCAAAGTTGGCCAAGATTTACATGGACAGGATTGTGTGCCTACACGGAGTTCCCAAGAGTATTGTATCTGATAGAGGCACCCAATTTACCTCACACTTCTGGCGCCAGCTGCACGAGTCACTCGGTACTAGATTGGAGTTTAGCACAACGTTTCACCCACAGATAGATGGACAGACCGAGAGGGTGAATCAGATTTTGGAGGACATGCTGAGAGTTTGCGCCTTGGCTCATGGCTCTAGTTGGGATGAGAATTTGCCGTATGTGGAGTTTTCTTACAACAACAGCTATCAAACCAGCATCAAGACGTCACTGTTCGATGTGCTATATGGGAAACGGTGCCGAACACCATTGCTATGGGATGGAGTAGGAGAACGTCAGTTGTTTGGACCTGATTTGATCAAGGACGCTGAGGAGAAGGTCGCCTTGATTAGGGACAGGCTGAAGGTAGCACAATCAAGGCAGAAGAGCTACGCTGACGCCAAGCGCAAGGAAGTGGTGTATGAGATAGGTGATAGAGCATACCTCAGAGTGTCGCCACTTCGTGGAATCAAGAGATTTGGAATTAAGGGTAAGCTGGAACCTCGTTTATTGGACCGTATCGGGTCTTAGCACGCAAAGGAGAAGTCGCTTATCAGTTGGAGTTGCCAGGAGATCTGTCCGCTGTTCACAATGTGTTCCACGTATCCCAGCTAAAGAAGTGCCATCCGGAGACGGTGGATACACCATTGAGAGACACTGTACCGCTAGAGGAGGTTCAGCTCGAGAACGACTTGACCTATGAGGAGAAACCCGTCAAGATTCTGGAAACAGCGGAGAGGATTACTCGTACCAAGACAATCAGGTTTTGCAAGGTACAGTGGAGCCACCACACCAAAGAGGAAGCCACTTGGGAGCGTGAGGATGAAATCCGAGAGGACTACCCACACCTATTTGCTAGCCGCGCCGAATCTCGAGGGCGAGATTCATCTTAAGGGGGTTAGTCTTGTCACATCCCAAATTTTAGATTTGGTTCCGCATATCATTCATATCATTGTGTCATGATTTTCCATACAAAACCGTCGATCGAAATGAATTGGCGAAACGCTTTTTTCGAAACCCTATTCTATTTTGCTACAAGGCTCCTGCGGGAGGCTTTAGAAGAACTAGTGTTTCCACCCTTGTAGCATAGTGGTTTCGCTCAACCCTTGACCCTAGATTGTTCCCCTCGAATTTACAAAACCGTAGGAGCAAGAATCGTTCGATTCGGCGCTCGTACGGAAGAGTTATCGCCGTTTTATGAAAAGGTAGAAAAACGGTCCGATTTTCGGGCCGATTTCCGATTCCTTTTCCAACACCGCGCCAGAATCGGACTAGGACCCCGCGTGGGGCCCAAAAGGGGACCCCACCTGGCCGAGCCGCCACCCCCGGGACGCCGCGCCCCACACCCCGCTGCCTCGATCGCCGCCTCCACCTCGGGATCGCCCCGCCTCGCCGCCTCCTCCTCGAAACCCGCGCCAGCGCCGCCTCTCCTCCACGCCGCCGCCGCTAAGACCCCGCCGCCGCCCCAGTACCGCGCGACCGCCGCCCGCCTTGTTTTCCGCCGCCTCTTCCCATGCCGCCGCCCGCCACGCCCGCAAGCTGCGCCTGCGCCACTGCGCCGCACACCTTGCCATCGCCGCTGCCAGCGCTGCGGCCGAAGCGCAGCCGCCGCCGCTGCGCTGCGCTTGCTGCCGCTCGCGCCTACTGCCGCGCTGTCTTCGCGTGCGCACGCTGCACACGCACGGACGCATGCGCCGTCTTGCGACGTCGCGTTGACTACTTGAACCGCGCGCTGGTCGTTTTCCCCTACCAAGCAGGTAACCGTCGTCGCCGGAACCGATCGCCGCACCGTCCGGAGTTCGTTTCGCCGTTTGTCTCCGGTAAGCCTGCAGCCACCGTTAGATTTCAGATCAGTGGTTTAGATTAGCCGTTGACCGGTCAGACAGCGCCTAGTCAGCAAACGCATTGACCAGTCAGCAGACACAGTTGACTGGTTAATTTCGTTAATCGTTTTAGTTGACAGATTTCGGTAGAAACTTGTAAATTGCGTAGAAATTAAACCGCTTGGCCAAAAATTGCAAATAAAATATGTGTACATTCAGTGAGTCGTGTAGAATCTCGCTGTACCTTTGGTTCAGGCTTTTGCATCAAGGTTTAGTACAGTTTAATCAAACTAGCTAGTGGCCTTTTCGGAGTAATTAATTCGTAGAAAAATATCCGTAGCTCCAAAAATCGCGTATGATATGTCCCTGGATTCAGTGGAACGAGGGGAATCTCATCGTGAATTAAAAGGATAGGCTTACAGTGAAAACTTCTGCAGAAACTGTCTAGTGGCTTTCTGCAGTGTTTTAATTACTCGGGGAGTTTTATTATTCCTTTTTGAGTAATTCCAGTTGGTACTGTTTCTAATCAGCGATGCCTATGCGGTAGAATTTTCTCAAGATTTTACAAATAGTATACTACCGGTAGCTAATTATTTGAGTTCTAGCTCTAGTTTTGAGTATTACTTTTTGCATAATAGTTTTCCTAGCGCTAAAACTATTTTCCATGCATGCTATCAGTAGTATTATTGAATAGGATTATGTGGTGCAGCTGTAGCACCAATTCACTTGTCGTGCATGCATTCATGCATCATCTTTGTTGCATATGCTTGTGGATTGTTTGTTTATGATTGCAATTGTATCGTGTAGATTGTGTCGAGTGCAACGCTTGCTCGTGTGTGGATTGTTCTTCCGACCGCTACAACCAAGGCAAGTAGATGCTACTTTGTTCATGATATTGTCCTACTATTTTCAATGCATTGTCGTGTATTTTGTAGTTGCATGTGTAGGATGATACTATCGCTATGCTATGTCCTATTATGTGGTAGGGCCTTCCTTGTAGATGAACCACCGTTGGTAGATGTGCTTAGTCATGCTATGTTGAGCGAGGGCTGGGTTACATCATTGAGACTTGTTTCTAAAAGTATTGGTTTGTGAAAACTAAAACAACTTAATCAATGAATCTCCTGGGTGTGATGGTATTGATAATTTTTGGTGGTTTCATTGCGGAAAGCCACCCAGGTATCAAGAGAGAATGATTGGCTTCTTTATTGTGTAGCTTACCTGTACAACCATGTGTCAATAATGGAATGGGCGGTTGGTTGGACTTAGTAGGTTGTGGTAACTCGAACCCGCGTATCCAGAGATGTAGAATTTTGGTAGGTTGGACCGGTGCGCGTCGGGATTGAGAAGCTACTCCCCGAACAGTCTCTTCTTGGACTTCTCCCTATCACCACTCAAAATAAGAGTGATGGTACGATCTGGGCTGGCTAAGTCACATGGGTAAAGTGTACTAACCCCTGCAGGGTGTATAATCTAATCGATTAGCCGTGTCCCCGGTTATGGACAACTGAGTTGCTTGATATTGATTCCATGACATGTTTCTCGCTCATTCCAATTTCTTAATTGCTTTAACATTGTTGGGTTAACTTAATTGGGATCTTTTCAAAGAAAATCAAAAACTGTTTATGAAAGTAGGACAAATGTATTTGCAAATGCAAGCCAGACATAGCTCCACTTGCCAAATATGCATGTAGATGTTAGTACTATTGTCTCCTTTACTAGCTCTACTTGCCATACATTCCATGTATTGACCCTTCGGGGCTGCTACGTTTCATGTTGCAGGTTATTTCGATTTTGAGTAATCGATATAGGCCACGGTACTCCACTCGGCACTTGTTCACTTGTGGGCAATTTGAAGAATGGAGGATTTACTTTATTTATGTTGCTACCTGAATAATTTGAGCTAGCTTTGGGCTAAGCTTTCATTGTAATAATGGTACTCTGGATCTTTGTTATTTATGATACACGGATATTTTGCTATGTTATTCATCTTATTCTATTGTGGGCCAATGAACCGATCCAGGGATTGGCATGTCACATAGAAGCCACAGTCTTTTCAGAACCGCGGTGTTACAACTCACTAGTGTGCTCAAGCTCCCGCTTCCTAGCATCATGACACTTCCACTCACCAAGTTTGAGAGGAAGGACCTTTGGGGCTTCAGAGTCACTCAGTCGGGACGCCAGACAGAGCCAACCACGGAGACCATCACTTTCAAGCTGATGCATGACGACAAGGAGAAAGGCTTAGATGTAGTCATGCAGGAGTTACTCGGGCGCCTGGTAGGGAGACACTCCACCGAGCATAGAGGCCTTTACTTTCACCCCTTAGGGAAACGCAAGAAGGAGGGTGAAGTTATAGAGTACGAGGATGCTGCTAGAGAGATGATGGAGCCGATTCGTCTGTACCTCCAGGACCTAGAGGGTATTATTAGGCACCTAGATACTGATAGAACCAACGTCATGCTTAGCAATGACGATCTCTAGGTTCAGCTCCGAGAGAAGGACAAGCTCTTCGCGGAGAAAGACGAGATAGTCAAGGAAATGGAGGCCAAGTTTGAAAGCCAGGGCAAGAAATTCAAGAGCCAGGAGAAAAGAGTCCAAGACAGGAACAAGAAGATCCGGGAGATGAAGGAAGAGCTTGAGGCCAAGGACTTGGAGCTTGAACATCAGCAGGGAGTGATCGAGAGGCTTCGTTCATAGAAGAGGTATCTTAGGGCTAAGATAGTGTCGTGGTATTGCCGACGAGTACGCCATGGAGGGGTACTCATAGTGCGTGTTTAGAGACGTGGGGTAAGGCGGACGGTTGACGAGTACGAGGTAACACAGCTTACCCAGGTTCAGATCCCACGACGGTGGCGGAATCCTACTCCTGCTATAAATCACTATAAGGGCAATATGCCGAGTTACACGGATTGGTTCGCTGTGCGAGGTGACTAGAGAGTCTAAGTTATCGTGCCCTAAAGGCTCCCATAGGCCCGACTTATATAGTCTCCAGGTCCTAGGGTTACAGGGAAAAGTCCTAGCCGGACAGGTTACAGAGTCCTACACTGTCTATTACTAGTCTTGTGTATCTTGTACTCCAAGGCTCCGTGTACGTTGGTGACTCCACCGTAGCCTTCATTTATCCGGCATGGGCCTCCCTTCTAGATCCATCTAACTGGGCCGCCCAGCAGGCCATAGGCCATGCTACCGAGTATGGGCCACCCGGGTTATCCGGATAAGTGACATGCTATGAGGATACCCATATAGCATATCCCCAACAGTAGCAACCGGAGAACTCCGAGATCTTGCGCCGTCTTGCCTCTTCAGATGAATGCTCCGTCTAGATGGATGTCGGCAAATCGTCAAGCAATATTTTGTAGTCCTCCCAAAGAACCCTACAAGGCTTTCTCCATCTTCAACTTGTAAGCCGGAGAAATGTTGAATCTTCCACTGTACTCTTCCGTAGTCGGATTGGATCCGTCTATGTCGGAATCTTCGATGCGACGACTCATCTACCCATGTCAGCTAGGACGACGTAGGCTTAGGTCAGCGATGCCTCGTAACTCACACATGCAGAGAACACAATAATATCCGATTTTCCCGTGCGAGCGATACGAACCGTTGGCGACGATGGTTGGAGACATGGCAAAATTTCCGCGCACGTTCGCGAACACGTCGTCTACGCGGCAACCGTTCGATTAAGCTGCACGAATCTTGACGCCGAGGATGATAAATAGTAACCGTGGGGAAATTTCCACTTTTTACCTCATTCTTCTCGCATCATCTTCTTCCTCCAGCCGCGCGTCTCCTCGAGCTCTCTGCTAGAAACCTAGAAAAAAACCTAGCTCCCATCTGCACCAGTCACACCCAATCTTCACCCCATGGCTAGCAGCATCACTTCTCCATCAATGGCGGTGTCGAGCGAAGCCGCGGCGAAGCCGGCGAGCTCTGTCGTCGTGCCCCCAGAGGGTTTGGTCATCCCCGCATCGGCGGTGATCGAATCCACCGGTGGCGACCCAAATTTGGCGGTGCTAGAGCCACTGGAGGAGGAGCCAGACTCGCACAAGGGCGAGTGGAGCGGCTCGGACATCACCGACCACGATATCCAAGAGATGGTCGCCGAAGGCTACCTCCCCGCGACGGAGGAGCTCGCCTGGCGGGCGGCGCCGGTCGGCGAGGTGACACCTTCTCCCCAAGCCGGAGAAAAGGTGTACCTCAAAGCTCAGCTGGTACGCGGCGTTTCCCTTCCTATCTCCCACTTCTTCCTCTCCGTCTTAAACCACTATAGGGTCCAGCCCCATAACCTTTCCCCCAATAGTATCTTAGTGTTGGAGATATGCCCTAGAGGCAATAATAAATATAGTTATTATTATATCTTTGTGTTTATGATAAATGTTTACATTCATGCTATAATAGTATTAACAAGGAAACATTAATACTTGAGTGATTTGTAAACTAAATTAGAGTACCTGGTAAAGCCTCTTTATATTACTAGCTTGTTGGTTAATAAATTATTGTGGTTTCCCTATCATGAACATTGAGATGTTATTAACAACAAGATCATATCATTGGGAGAATGGTATGATGGACATACTCCTATAGATAAGCGTAGCATAAAGATCAAGTCATTTTAATAGTTCAATTGATATATGCTTTCTGATACATAGTAACCTAATTCCTTCGACCATGAGATCATGCATATCACCATCACCGGAAGGATGCTTTCATGACATCAAACACCACAGCATAACTGGGTGGCTATAAAGGTGGCATTGAGTGTTCGGAAAATATTGGTTGAGACACATGGATCAAGAGTGGGATTTGTCCATCCATATGACGAATAGATATACTCTGGGCCCTCTCGGTGGAATGTCATCCAATTGGCTTGCAAGCATGTGACTGGCTCACAAGGGATCACATATCACGGTAACAAGAAAAGAGTACTTATCAGTAACGAGGTTTGAACTAGGTATGCAGAGATACCGACGATCATAACCTCGGATAAGTAAACTATCGTGAGACAAAGGGAAATTGGTATCGTATGTAAGTGGTTCATTCGATCGCAAAGTAATCGTAGAAATATGTGGGAGCCATATGAATTTCCATATTCCTCTATTGGTTATTGTTCGGAGAAGTGTCTCGATCATGTCCGCATAATTCACGAACCGTAGGGAGACACACTTAAGGATTCGATGTTGTTGAGTAGTTATGGAATGATGAGTAAGAGACCGAATGTTGTTCGGAGTCTCGGATGGGATCCGGGATATCACGAGGAGATCCGGAATGGTCCGGAGAATAAGATTCATATAAGGTAAGTCCTGTTTCGGGGTTGGAGAATGGTTCCGGTGTTTTCATCGGGAATGTTCTAGAAGGTTCCAGAATGTCCGGCACTCCGGAGGGGAAGGGTACATGAATGTGTCATAACGAGTTGGAATGGTTGCATCATGTACTAGGTGTCATCGCTGAACAAAATAAAGGGTTAAATCAAATCCTAGTTTGAGAAGTCAAACGCCAATTTGAAAAGTCAAACGGCTATTTTATTTGGTGGAGGGAGAGTAGGAAACCTACTTGGGGAGGAAGTCCCTCTCCCTCCACCGCCGGCCTTGGAAGCCGATTTGGGGAGGGACTCCCCTCCCCTTGGCGCGCCCCCTCCACCTATGTAAGGAGGGGCAGGTCTGCCCCTCCTAGACACAACACCATGCCCCTCTAAACCCTAACCCTAGCCGCCGCCCACCATAGCCACCGCCTAGGGCAAACCCTAGCCGCCGGCCTTGCCTCCTCCTTGGTGCGTCTAAACCTAGATCACCGAGGCTCTCTCATAGTCCACCATACTCGCTCTGGCTTAAGGCGAAGCCCTGCGAGATCTCCCCTCTACTTCCGGTACCACGCCGTCGTGCTGCCGGAATCGCGAGGAGAGTACTACAACCTCCGCTGCCTGCTGGAACAAGGGAGAGGAAGGTCTTCGTCGAGTACCGAACGTGTGACCGACTGTTGGAGAGCTGCCGGAACGCAGCGCCGGAAGGATCGTCTACGCGATCTTGAGATCGGGAAGAGTACGCTACATCACCCACGAGAATCCGCTCTCGTTAAACACTTTGGAATCTTCGAGGGTGAGTTATTCTATCGACTCGTTGCTACTATCTAGTAGATAGATCTTGGCTTGTTTGTTTGTATGCGGTAGAAATTTTTTGTTTTCCATGCTACGAACCCCTACAGTGGTATCAGAGCCATGTCTATATGTTGATCTGTTGCACGAGTACAACACAATGGTCATTGTGGGCGGTGGTGATTTTATTATCAATTGCTTCTTGTGTACTTTGCATCTTGCGGTATGATGGGATGAAGCGGCCCGGGCTAACCTTACATGACATCGTTCATGAGACTTGATCCACGCTCAACATGCAACTTGTATTGCATAAGTGTCTTTGCGGGTGTTTGTCTCTCCCATTATAGTAAAGATCCAATTTACAACGGGCACTTGATAGTTCTAGCATCAACGTTGTGGTTCTTGTTCGTAAGTTAGATTGACACTTATTGAAAGCCCCAAACCACGAAAAATATGCAAAGAAATTAGAGGCGTCTAACTTTGTTTTGCAGGGGTGTGCTGTGATGTGATATGGCCATGATTATGATTATATTTGATGTATGCAATGTTCCTTATTGTAAGTTGGCAACCGGCAGGAGCCATATGGTTGTCTTTAATTTATGTTAAGACTCGTGTGTCTATTCAAAGTAGTTGTAATAGTTGGAGCCGGTGGACGACAACCATGGAGCAGCGTCATTGACCTTGATGCAATGCCGGTGATGATGGAGATCATGTTCGTGCTTGAAGATGGAGATCGGAAGTACAAAGAAGAAAGGCCATATCATATCACATATTATGAATTGCATGTGATGTTAATCCTTTATGTATCTTGTATTGCTTAGTTAACGACGGTAGAATTATAAGATGATCCCTCATGCACATAAATTACAAGTTCGAAAGTGTTCACCCTTAGTAAGCACCGTTTCTAAAGCTTGTTGTTTCGAAGCACCACGTGATGATCGGGTGTGTTAGATTCCGCAAGTGTATACAACGTGAGCAAGCCAGTTTTTGCTCATGCGGAAGCTAAGGTTTGATCTTGACGGGACTAGCATTTACAAACATGGTCTCGGGACACGGATCACCGAAAGGTAAAGCATGAATCATATGGTAGATATGATGAACATGTCAATTGTTCGCCATTGAAGCTACATCAACTCTCGTGATGATCGGTGTTGATGTGGTGGATTTGGTTCGTGTGATCACTAAAACAATGCGAGGGATATTGTTTTGAGTGGGAGTTCACCTAGATTAATTTAACTATTAATTAGAACTCAATTTGTCATAAACTTAGTATAAACTATTGCAAATATGTTGTAGATCAATGGCGGCCCCTACCATCAATTTTAATGCGTTCCTAGAGAAAGAAAAGTTGAAAAACAATGGAAGCAACTTCGCGGATTGCTTACGCAATTTGAGGATTGTCCTCAATGATGGTAATTTGACCTATGTGCTGGATGCACCGCTGGGTGACCCGCCTGCAGCTGATGCTACCGATGAAGTAAAGAACGTTTACCTCGCTCGGAAGAATCAGTACTCCACAGTTCAGTGTGCTATCTTGTATGGTTTAGAATCGGAGCTTCAGAAAAGGTTTGAGAATTCAGACCCACATGATATTGTCCGTGAACTCAAATTGATCTTTGAGACTCACGCGGCAGTTGAGAGCTATGAGGCTTCTGAAAAGTTCTTTAACTGCAAGATGGAAGAGGGCAGCTCCGTCAGTGAGCATGTGCTTAAGATGTCTGGGCACGCAAACAAACTTCAAAGCTTGGGTATAGTGATTCCTAATGCTTTGGGGATTTACCGTGTCCTCCAATCACTACCACCAAGTTACAAGAACTTTGTGATGAAATACAATATGCAAAGCATGAACAAGCAGTTGCCAGAACTCTTTCCATGTTAAAATCTGCAGAAGTGGAGATCAAGAAAGAGCACCAAGTGTTGATGGTCAATAAGACCACCAAATTCAAGAAAGGCAAGTCTCAGCAAAAGGGACACTTCAAGAAGGGTGGTAAGAAAGTTACCGCACCGACGAAGAAGACGAAAGCTGGACCCAAGCCTGATACAGAGTGCTTTTACTTCAAGGGAGAAGGTCACTGGAAGCGGAATTGCCCAAAGTACTTGGCGGATTTGAAGAACGGCAACATCAAGAAGAAAGGTATATCCGATATGCATGTTATTGATGTGTATCTCACTAGTACTCGTAGTAGTGCCTGGGTATTTGATACTGGTTTGGTTGTCCATATTTGTAACTCGAAACAGGTGCTGCAGAATAAACCGAAGCTAGCGAAGAACGAGGTGACGATGCGCGTGGGAAATGGATCAAAGGTTGATGTGATCGCAATCAACACGCTACCTCTTCATCTACCATCGTGATTAGTTTTATACTTAAATAATTGTTATTTGGTGCCTGCGTTGAGCATGAACATTATATCGGGATCTTGTTTATTGCGAGACGGTTACTTGTTTAAGTCCTAGAATAATGGTTGTTCGATTTATATGAGTAATATGTTTTATGCACATGCACCTTTGATAGATGGTCTATTCTTATTGAATCTCGATAGATGAAATACACATATTAATAACATTGAAGCTAAACATTTGAAATCGAGCGATAACTCGACCTATATGTGGCACTGTCGTCTTGGTCACATTGGAGTGAAGCGTATGAAGAAACTCCATTCCGATGGACTTCTTAAATCACTTGATTTCGAATCACTTGAAAGATGAGAAGCATGTCTGATGGGTAAAATGACTAAGACTCCATTTTCTGGTATGATGGAGGAGCTACAGACTTATTTGAAATCATACATACCGATGTGTGTGGTCCAATGAGTGTAGCATCGCGCGGTGGTTATCGTTATGTTCTTACCTTCACGGATGACTTGAGTAGATATGGGTATATCTATTTCATGAAACATAAGTCCGAAACTTTCGAGAAGTTTAAGGAATTTCAAAGTGAGGTGGAGAATCAACGTAACAAAAAGATTAAATTTCTACGTTCTGATCGTGGAGGTTAATATCTAAGTTACGAGTTTGGCGATCATTTGAAGAAATGCGGAATACTTTCACAATTGACACCGCCGGGAACACCACAGCGTAATGGTGTGTCCGAACGTCATAATCGAACTCTCTTAGATATGGTTCGTTCTATGATGTCACTTACCGATTTACCGCTATTATTTCGGGGTTATGCATCAGAAACAGCCGCATTCACTTTAAATAGGGCACCATCTAAATCTGTTGAAACGACACCGTATGAATTATGGTTTGGGAAGAAACCTAAATTGTCGTTCCTTAAAGTTTGGGGTTGCGAAGCCTATGTAAAGAAGTTACAGCCGGACATGCTTGAACCCAAAGCGGAAAAATGCGTCTTCATAGGATACCCAAAGGAAACTATTGGGTATACCTTCTATCATAAATCCGAAGGCAAAATCTTTGTTGCCAAGAATGGATCCTTTCTAGAGAAGGAATTTCTCTCGAAAGAAGTGACTAGAAGGAAAGTAGAACTCGACGAGAGTAAGCTAATGATGATGATCATGAAACTTCGGTTGAAGTTGCTACAGAGCCTTGCAGGTCAACGAGAACTCGTACCACTCCTGATTGGTATGATCTCGTTATGAGTGTCATGTTGGTGGACAACACCGATGATCCTGCGACATATGAGGAAGCAATGATGAGCCTAGATTCCAATAAATGGCAATAAGCCATGAAATCCGAGATTGGATCCATTTACGAAAACCAAGTATGGACTTTGGTGGACTTACCGGATGGCCGGAAGGAAGTCGAGAACAAATGGATTTTCAAGAAGAAAATAGATGTTGATGGTAATGTTACTGTCTATAAAGCTCGACTTGTCGCAAAAGGGTTTTGAAAAATTCAATGAGTTGACTACGATGAGACTTTCTCACCTGTAGCGAAGCTAAAGTCTGTGAGGATTATGTTAGCAATCGCTGCATATTATGATTATGAGATATGGCAGATGGATGTCAAAACAGCGTTCCTCAATGGAGACATTGATGAAGAGTTGTATATGATGCAACCCAAAGGTTTTGTCGATCCTAAAGATGCTAACAAGGTATGCAAACTTCAACGGTCTATTTATGGATTGAAGCAAGCATCCCGAAGTTGGAATCAACATTTTGATAAGGTGATCAAACGTTTTGGTTTTATACAAACTTATGGAGAAGCTTGTATTTACAAGAAAGTGAGTGGGAGCTCTGTAGCATTCTTAATACTATATGTAGATGACATATTGTTGATTGGGAATGATGTAGACCTTCTTAATAGTGTCAAGGAATATTTGAATAATAGTTTTTCAATGAAAGATCTTGGCGAAGCAGCTTACATATTGGGCATAAAGATTTATAGAGATAGATCGAGACGCCTAATATCATTGTCACAAAGTACATATTTGGACAAAGTTCTGAAGAGGTTTGGAATGGAAGATAGCAAGAAAGGGTTCTTGCCCATGTTGCTAATCGACCTTGAGTAAAACTCAAAGTCCGACAACGGCGTAAGATAGAGAAAGGATGAGTAAGACTCCTATGCCTCAGCCATAGGATCTCTAATGTATGCCATGCTATGTACTAGACCCGACATTGCATATCTTTGTTAGTTTAACTAGTAGATATCAAAGTGATCTAGGAGTGGATCATTGGACAGCGGTCAAAAACATCCTTAAGTACTTGAGAAGAACTAAGGATATGGTTCTTTCTTATGGAGGTGATGAACAGCTCGTTGTTAATGGTTACACCGATGCTAGTTGGAACACCGATCCGGATGATTCTAAATCACAATCTGGATACGTATTTACTTTGAATGGTGCAGTAATTAGCTGGAGGAGTGCAAAGCAAAGCGTTGTGGTGAGATCTTCAACGAATCGGAATACATGGCTGCCGGAGGCTTCACAAGAAGCGATATGGATGAAAGAGTTCATTACAGAGCTCGGTGTGGTTCCTAGTGCGCTTATTGGACCCAATGTCTATCTCTTTGTGATAACATGGGCGCAATAGCCAATGCAAGAACCAAGGTCACACAAGAAGTGAAGCACATCAAGCTACGTTTTCACGCTATTCGAGAACATGTCCAAGATGGTGACATAAAGATTTGCAAAGTACACACAGATCTGAATGTGGCGGATCCGTTGACTAAACCTCTCCCGAGGGCAAAACATGACCAGCACCAAACTGCCATGGATGTTCGGTATATTACCATGTAATCTAGATTAGTTGACTCTAGTGCAAGTGGGAGACTGTTGGAGATATGCCCTAGAGGCAATAATTAATATAGTTATTATTATATCTTTGTGTTTATGATAAATGTTTACATTCATGCTATAATAGTATTAATAAGGAAACATTAATACTTGTGTGATTTGTAAACTAAATTGGAGTCCCTGGTAAAGCCTCTTTATATTACTAGCTTGTTGGTTAATAAATGATTGTGGTTTCCCTATCATGAACATTGAGATGTTATTAATAACAATATCATATCATTGGGAGAATGGTATGATGGACATACTCCTGATGGACATACTCCTATAGATAAGCGTAGCATAAAGATCAAGTCATTTTAATAGTTCAATTGCTATATGCTTTCTGATACATAGTAACCTAATTCCTTCGACCATGAGATCATGCATATCACCATCACTGGAAGGATGCTTTGATGACATCAAACACCACACCGTAACTGGGTGGCTATAAAGGTGGCATTGAGTGTTCAGAAAGTATTGGTTGAGACACATGGATCAAGAGTGGGATTTGTCCATCCATATGACGGATAGATATACTCTGGGCCCTCTCGGTGGAATGTCATCCAATTGGCTTGCAAGCAAGTGACTAGCTCACAAGGGATCACATATCACGGGAACAAGAAAAGAGTACTTATCAGTAACGAGGTTAAACTAGGTATGCAGAGATACCGACGATCATAACCTCAGATAAGTAAACTATCGTGAGACAAAGGGAAATTGGTATCGTATGTAAGTGGTTCATTCGATCGCAAAGTAATCATATAAATATGTGGGAGCCATATGAATTTCCAGATTCCTCTATTGGTTATTGTTCGGAGAAGTGTCTCGATCATGTCCGCATAATTCATGAACCGTAGGGAGACACACTTAAGGATTCGACGTTGTTGAGTAGTTATGGAATGATGAGTAAGAGACCGAATGTTGTTCGGAGTCTCGGATGGGATCCGGGATATCACGAGGAGATCCGGAATGGTCAGGAGAATAAGATTCATATAAGGAAAGTCATGTTTCGGGGTTGGAGAATGGTTCCGGTGTATTCACCGGGAATGTTCTAGAAGGTTCTGGAATGTCCGACACTCCGGAGGGGAAGGGTACATGAATGTGTCATAACAAGTTGGAATGGTTACATCATGTACTAGGTGTCATCGCTGAACAAAATAAAGGGTTAAATCAAATCCTAGTTTGAAAAGTCAAACGCCAATTTGAAAAGTCAAACGGCTATTTTGTTTGGTGGAGGGAGTGTAGGAAACCTACTTGGGGAGGAAGTCCCTCTCCCTCCACCGCCGGCCTTGTAAGCCGAGTTGGGAGGGACTCCCCTCCCCTTGGCGCGCCCCCTCCACCTATATAAGGAGGGGCAGGGCTGCCCCTCCTAGACACAACACCACGCCCCTCTAAACCCTAACCCTAGCCGCCACCCACCATAGCCGCCGCCTAGGGCAAGTCGCCGCCGCCGCCTAGGGCAAACCCTAGCCGCTGGACTTGCCTCCTCCTTGGTGCGTCTAAACCCTAGATCACCGAGGCTCTCTCATAGTCCACCATACTTGCTCCGGCTTAAGCCTCGAGATCTCCTCTACTTCGGTACCACTGTCGTCTTCGGAATCGCGAGGAGAGTACTACAACCTCCGCCTGCTAGAACAAGGGAGAGGAAGGTCTTCGAATCTAACGCGATGTGATCAACTGGGAGCGCTGTCAGAACACAGCGCCGGAAGGATCGTCTATGCGATCTTGAGATCGGGAAGAGTACGACTACATACCCACGAGAATCCGCTCTCGTTAAACACTTTGGAATCTTCGAGGGTGAGTTATTCTATCGACTCGTTGCTACTATCTAGTTGATAGATCTTGGCTTGTTTGTTTGTATGCGGTAGAAATTTTTTGTTTTCCATGCTACGAACCCCTACACTTAGTGCTTAGCAACTTCGCGGCACTTTGCGAGGGATATCTAGGGATAAGGCCTAGGTTAGACCTTTTTGTGTACTTCTTCACCGTCAAACGTGAAGCCGGACATAGTAAGGAGGAGCATAGGAACTACGGCACCATAAGCTTCAAGATTCGACCTGGCCGGAGGTTCCCCGATATCGTCGGCCACGAGTCCTGCAAGAATTGGCAACGGACGTACTTTTACGGCCCCGACATTCCCCTGGCGGGCCGAGAAGTAACGTACCCGGACTTCGTGGATGGAGCCGCCGCTGAAGTTTCCACGTGGAGATCCCAAGCCTCCCTTCCCTCCGACCTCGACGCTTCTCGCGCTATAAGGCAGATCGAATGGTTTGTAGATACGGGTTTGACCGGGTTGGACCTAGCCATGTGCTGGTTCATCAGGCGAATCCAACATCTGCAGCACCGCGTGAAGTACATGCACGACTATATCAGTGATAGAAGGGATAGCCTCCTCATCTCCGTGGATAACTTCTCGAGCGACTCCGTCAAGCTCCGCCTTAAGGACATCGTCAAGGTGAAGGATAAGAAGTGTGGCTTCACCATCACCTACGACATGTTCGTAGACGGCAAGTGCCCAAAGGTATGTATTTATTTTCCGTGTATGACTTATGCTCCAGTTTATCCGCCTTGCCAATTCCATCTTATCTAACACAGTGATTTCTTACTAGATGAGGGCAACCTGGCTGCCCAAATATACGATCCAAAGATGAAGGAAGTCACGGTCGTGTCCGACGACGATGTCCCGTTGGCGCGAAAGCGGAAGAGCTCCACCTCTGACGCTGCCGACGGAGGCAAGAAGAAGAAGACGGAGGGTGGAGCCTCCAAGAAGACTACCGCCGCCCTGGAGGCGGAAAAGAGAAGAACCACCGGTGATGGGGATATGCCTACCGGGGTATACCCAGCAGGACGTTTCCTACTGGCCCAAGCCGTCACCGAGTGGGCCTGCAGGACGGCGACTGGATCAAGATTTGGCGTGGAGTCAGGCGACTGGAGGCTGAAGGACCGGAAGCGTAGCTAGGCCCAGTTGGACTAGGTCATAGAATCTCCGAATCCTTAACTAATTCGGTTGTGATCTGTAAACCCTAGTGAGGTGAGTCTATATAAACCTCCCTAGGGGACGCATAGAGGATATGTTCCATCATACATCCAAGCGACTCGCCGCCTAGCCGTCGAGCTCGTCCCCTTGTACTCTCACCATAATACAATATAGCAGGAGTAGGTCCTTACCCTCCGGGGGCCGAACCTGGGTAAACCCTTGTGTCTCAGCCCTCATCTCGCACCACAGATGGCTGGCCTCCCTTGCCCCATGTTCTACTACTCGCTGCCGATTGCAGCATTTGCCGTGGTCATTCCCACGACAGTGGCGCCCAACGTGGGGCCTGGCCGGTGTTCTGCGGCGAGATCCAATCTGCCCATCAACGAGTCGATCGCCACCGGCCGCATGATCGCGATCGGCGAGATGCTCTAGATCTTGCCGAGCAGCTATGTCCCGGCGGCGCGACCCGTCACGCATAGCGTTATCTTGCCGGTCGGCACGATCAGCCTCTTCGTCGGCCTCACCGATGTCATCATCTCGGAGGACTTGGCTCGCATCCGCGAGTTGCCGCCACGCGACCGGCTCTTTGAGAGCCAGGTCCGCACGATTCATCGCCTCGCCTCCGAGTACGACTTGGCCCACAGCAAAGTGGCCGAAACCACCACGGCTGCGGACGATGTAGCCCTCAACGACGATGTCGAATCGGCTTCCACGGCGTCACTCGCCGGATCCATTGTCGTCGCATCACCCGTGGGCTCCATGACCCAGGTCTCCAATGTCGGAGACTTCGAAGATCCCTCTATCGTCATCATCGTCATCACCCCCGTCGGCCACGGGCTCGTCTTCTTCGTCGTCATCGTCATCACCCCCGTCGCTCTCGGCGTCACCATTGGCGGGCGATGACTCGCTTCCATCCTGGATGGACGATCTCGAGTTCTCGTCGTCTGCAGGTGGAAGCCACCCTTCCACCACTTGGAACAACTGCAACAAGAACAGAATAATGTTAGCACGACTGCGAATGCACCAGCTACGACTACGAGTGTTGACGAAATGATAGCTTACCGTCGGGGCTGGGCGCCTTGCAGTATAAGGGGCGACCCTGGCCTTCGCATCAAGATACACCGCTTGGGTGATCTTCTTCAGGGCCAGGGTGTAGTCGTTGAGTCTCCACTCAACGAGGCAGGACTTCGTCGGATCGTCCTTACCTGTGTACTCGTACATGTAGTGGTCGCGGTTGGCCAGGGGCACGAGCTGCCGCCCGAGCCAACAGTTGTAGAGGTTGATGGTCTGGAGGCCTTTCTTCTTCAGGCCGCGGATAGTTTGCAGCATTTCATCGACAACCATCCGCTCATCCAGCCGGAGTTTGATGACCTGGAGCTGACGCGGTTCGGGCCGGTCGGCGGAGTACCTTGGAAGCGCCACTTCGTCGCCTGGAGTCGACTCGGTGACGTAGAACTAGAACTTCTTCGATTCGTTCGCCGCCTTGGCGGGCAGCATCAGATCGAAGAACGACGCCTTCGACTTCAGCTGGAATGTCAGGCCGCCCGCGGCTAGCATCGGGCCGCCTGTCTCTTCGCGGCTGATTCTCCCGTGGAACAGGTCTTGCCACAGGGGAAAGTAGGGCCTGCAGACCAGATAGCACTCGCAGAACGCCACGAAGATGGCGAGCTGCTCGATACTATGTGGACCCAGATCCGATGGCTGGATTCCGTAGTAGGCGCAGAAACGCCGGAAGAAGACAAAGGGGTGCGACACTTCCTTCCGTACATGAATTCAAATGGGGCCATTTGCAAACTGGCTTGGTAACTGTTGTTGTATGAAAATTCTGCAAACGGCAGATAGTCTTCCCACTTGGATCCATATTCTAACACACATGCCCTCAGCATATCTTCGAGTATTTGGTTTACTCGCTCCGTTTGTCCATCGGTCTGAGGGTGATATGCGGTGCTGAAATCTAAGAGGGTTCCTAAACCTTCTTGGACTTTCTTCCAAAATCTCGAGGTAAATTGAGTTCCTCGATCCGATACGATGTTCTTGGGGACTCCATGAAAACTAACTATCCTAGCGATGTATAACTCCGCTAGCTTCGAACTCTGATATGTGGTCTTGACGGGTAAGAAATGGGCGACTTTAGACAATCTGTCTACTATGACCCAGATAGAGTCATTTCCCTTACTAGAAGTAGGCAATCCGGTGATAAAGTCCATTCCAACAGAATCCCATTTCCATTCCGGAATCTGCAAGGGTTGCAACAATCCAGCGGGTCTTTGATGTCCTGCCTTGACTCGCTAACATATGTCACACTTTCTCGCTTCATCTTATGCCACCAAAATTGCTCTTTCAAATCTTGATACATCTTAGTTCCTCCGAGATGGATAGAATAAAGAGTATCATGAGCCTCCTTTAGAATCACTTCTTTCAACTCAGAATCTGCTGGTACACAAAGGCATACTTTGTACCACAGAACTCCTTCTTCGTATTCGGTGAATCCGGGTACTTTGCCTGTACCAATACGACGCTTGATTCCGTCGATACTAGCATTTTCCTTCTACGCCTCTTTGATCTGACTCATAAATGTGGTCTGGAGTTCTATGCTAGCCAAAAATCCTTTACTCACTAATTCTATTCGAAAATCTTCCATCTCTTTGTGCAAGCTTGGTTGCTCCTTCAAGATCATGGAGTTCAAGCGGCATGGCAATCTGCTAAGGGCATCTGCTACCACATTGGCTTTACCAGGGTGATAGTGAATGTCCAGATCTTAATCCTTGATTAGCTCAATCCATCTTCTCTACCTCATATTCAGCTCCTTCTGAGTGAATATATACTTCAGGCTCTTGTGATCCGAATAAATCTCACAACAATTTCCCATCAGGTAATGTCTCCATGTCATCAGGGCTACAACTACGGCTGCGAGTTCGAGGTCATGGGTTGGGTAGTTTTGCTCATGTTGCTTCAGTTGTCGAGATAGATAAGATATAACTTTGCCTTCCTGCATTAGCACACATCCGAGACCGATCTTGGATGCATCACAATACACATCGAAGGGCTTCATGATATCCGGCATGATCAAGATTGGGGCTGAAATCAATCTCCTCTTGAGTTCTTGAAAACTCGCTTCACATTTGTCCGTCCATTCAAACTTCTTGTCCTTCTTCAGCAATTGGGTCATGGGTCTGGCGATACTCGAGAATCCTTCTACGAATTTGCGGTAGTATCCAGCCAATCCAAGAAATGCAAGAACTTGGGTTTGAGTGGTTGGGTCTTGCCAAACTTCGACATCTTTCACTTTTGCGGGGTCAACGGCAATTCCTCCGGCTGATACAATGTGACCGAGGAATCCTACCTCCTGTAACCAGAATTCACATTTGCTAAACTTGGCATACAACTGATGCTCTCTAAGGGTTCCAAGAATGGTCCTTAGGTGTAGCTCATGTTCTTCTTCTGATTTGGAATAAATCAGAATGTCGTCGATGAAAACAACGACAAACTTATCCAGGAAGTCCATAAAAATCTTATTCATGAGATTCATGAAATAAGTGGGGGCATTGGTTAATCCAAAAGACATGACTGTATACTCGTATAATCCATATCTGGTGGTAAAGGCAGTCTTTGGGATATCCTCTGCACGAATCTTGAGTTGATGATAACCAGTTCTAAGATCAATCTTAGAAAACACTTTGGCACCGGTCAACTGATCAAACAAATCTTCTATCTTGGGCAAGGGGTACTTGTTCTTGATGGTGACATCATTCAACTTCCGATAATCCGTACACAAATGGTTACCTCCATCCTTCTTGTCCACAAACAAGACAGGTGATCTCCATGGTGACGCACTTGGTTGAATCAATCCAATTTCCAGCATGGCATCCAGTTTCTTCTTTAGTTCTTCTAGTTCCGACGGGTTCATACTATATGGTCTCTGGGCTATGGGTCCTGTTCCGGGGATTAGTTCGATGATTAACTCAATATCCTCATCAGTGAAGAAGTCCATAGCCCGATCCTCCAGAAAATCATCATCATCGCTAAGATAGGAGTAGGGGTCTCCACGAAGATCCTCTCCGGCATTCTCCCTTTCCTCCAACTGCATGTCTCTCTCGTGGATGGTCTCCTCCAAAGATGAGATACGGTGGCGAAGATGGGCAATAATGCACTCCTTTATTCGAGCTGACAGCGGTGAGACTTGCGATCCTTTGCTAGCATGGCGATGGTTTGGTCCTTCGTCTTGATGATGTCAGACTTGTGGTTGGAGTAGTCATGGCAGTTATCCAACTCCTGCTGACGATCATACATCATGACGCTAAGGTTGTCTAATTGAGTCTTCAGCTCAGGGTGGTATGGTGCTTCTAGTGGTTGTCCGTTAGCATAATGCCTTGGGCAAAACTCAAAGCGAGTACCCTTGATCTGGTTGATACTCTTCCCACACAGACATGAAAGAGCTTCCTGCATGGCCCTGGCAAGTCCATCGAGCCAGTTGTTCTCTCTTAAGGTAAACTGAATTCCCTCAGCAGTGGGAGGTTCAATCTTTCCTCGGAGACTTGCAACAATTAGCCACTGCAGATCTTCTCCTCCTTGATCATTGAGCTGAGCTCCAAAGAACTCGGGGTGCGGACGCTCCAGAAGTTCCGAAAGCTGGTCCAAATCCCTCTCAAAGATAAGGTCTCCTCCATTTCCCAACTGATAAAACTTGTTGTACTTCACGTCCATCTATAGAATATAGGATGAGTAAGTTAGTATAGTGATCAAGTGTGTCAAATTTTATGTATTTTGCAAGAGTTTTTGAGGAACATGAATTTTTATGAAAGAATCAAAGGGATAAGAATGGAAATAAGTTTTTGTAAATATTTGTTTCCTTTGGTTTTGAAACTAAGTTTTTGGATGCAAACGTCTGGTCTAACTAGGGTCTCCTATGGTCAGGATGGCTCTGATACCAACTTGTTAACACCCGGATTTTTAATCACAGATGCCTGTTATGCCATACATCGCAATCCCTGGATTACCATTTTTGCGAGACATAACAGAATTGGATACCCAGTACATCATCCATTACAAACCATACATAAGGTTTTACACAAATAAGGATCTCATGATCCAGTTCTTAATACAACTTCAAGCAGCGGAATACGTAATAATAACGGTAGCGTAGGCGAAGCTCCATCTTCTGGGTCACAGGCAATGCTGACGATGGGAGATGATCCTAGTTGTCGTAAACTTCCTGGGGTCCATCCTCTAGGTACTCATATTCATAGTCTGGCCACGGGAATAGCCAGGGACAAAGCCATGAGTACTCTTTAAGTACTCGCAAACTAATACTAACAAGTGAAAGGGGTTTTTGAATAATCGGACACTAGGCTCTAGGGTTGTTTTGCAAGAAGCCAGATTTATCTCTACTAAGTTTTTAAGCAAGAGAGCTAGTCACAATTTTATAACTCCTAAGTGGGAACTTGTATTTCATCTCACAACTCTGTTGTGGTCAAGTCAAAGTCTCAATTCATTTCCCAACTCATTTTGAAAACATCTGACGGGGGAACAGTATGGCCACTCCAACTGTCCATAACCGCGGACACGACTATTCGAATAGTTTGACACTCTGCGGAGATTGTACACTTTCACCACAACATTCGATACATCCGTCAGGAACAAATCCTGAATTCACCATACTCAGTATGCGGATAATCAATCCTAACCTTTCAATTACACGCCCTAGTATAAGCACCTCTCCTGTGACTTTGGCCTCCCAACCATGACCAACTGTCATCTTGGGTACTGCACTGATGGACAATCTTCACAAGGTAGCCTCAGCTCATACCTTGGCCATGAGGGAACTAATACTAAGGTATATAAGTTTCCAGTCAAGCCCTACCCAATCTTCGGGTATTATGGTTGTATGATAAAAATTGGAATGGTATCGCATTCAGACAACCATCATTTTTATAAAGGGCTAAGGCTCATTCCTCAACATTTTCATCACCAAAACCATCTGGTGTTCAGAAACACATGTCAAAACATCTCAGTAGAATGATCCATCATTCTAAGGTTTTCATAACCATTTTCACCAAGTATTCCCATCTAAAGTTGATCAAGTTTTATGCTTAGCACTAGCATCTAGAAGTGGGGTTAAGTACTAATGATGGGGTGGTAAACAAGTGGGGGTTTAACTAAGTTCAATCTCATGCCTTAGGATGACATCAAGATTATCTAGCTTAGGCCAAATTTTATGCTCTTTATGCAACCTTCAGAAATATCTTTCTAGTATCAATAAGTCACTTAAGTACTCTCTAAGGAAGTAGCTTTGATAAAGAAATAAAGTAGAGAGCTTGTACTTAAAACTTGGATTGGGTATCAAATGGGTGTAAGCACATATGCTTAAGGCATATAGTTGGCATGGTAACAAGTAAGTGTTTGTTTGCATAGGTCAACTTGAGTAGTAAGGATTGCACAGTATCAGTATAAGCTTGCTCAATTGCAAGTGTTAGCTTGCACAATCAACTAGTAGCATTAGGCTTGCCTCGTGCAGAGCAGTGGTTGAAGTTCTCCTTGGCTTCTTCTTCGTAGAATCCTCCTTCCACCTCGTATCCTTGGTCGGTACTAGCGTCTATAAATAAATACGATGTACACAATCACCAAACAATACTTAACTACTTGAAATCATCACACAAAAGGGTCCTATAGATGATCTAACATCATCACTAACATTACAAGATTAAAGCTTGGTTTAAATCCTTTTATTTTTAGAAAAGTAATTTCTACTCATTGAAAAACTACTTAAGATTTAATATTCTGCAAACCAAACATGGGATCATGTTGACACATGTCATTACCACACATTTTAGTCCATGGGAATTTGATTTAAAGTGGTGTCACAATTTAATAAGGTTTTACCCTTTTATTTTAATTAAATAATGTGTCTTGAAATACCTATGTGGCATTATTTTATTACTTGAACATTATTTCTGTAATTAAGACTATATATTTTTATATATTCTGAAAGGTATGGTTAAATTTGATTTTTGAGAGTTGGAATCAACTCAAAAGCTATTATGGTTTTAGTTTGAAAAATGTTTGAATGCAGAAAATCTTCTGCCTTGTTATTTTTACCAAGGATGATCTACAGATCAAAATGACTTGAATCCAACGGGCTTGCATTCAGCATTTCCAGACCTTTCTAAAAAAAATTAGTTTCATTCCATTTGGTTCACTGAATCGACCTGGGTTGATTTTTGAAACTGGGTACAGAAGTGTGTTTGAATTAAAATGGAAAAGGTTAAATTCAAATAACTAGGCTGCTGAAGCGATCTTGGGCGGCTGCTACAAGCTGACGTCTGTGAGCTGGTTAAGTTGTTGTCCCCACGCGTCAGTGAGACGAGGGGGTGTGAAGCGGCATGGGGCGATGTGGGGCGTTCGATCTGGTTCTAATCCAACGGCTGAGGGTCATCGTCGACGTTGGGCAACGCCGGTGAGACAAAAACCTAGCACGAAGTCGACAACGGCGAACCTCCTTGTACCGGCAGCTTCTCGTGGGGCGGCTCCAATCACTGGCTTCTTCTCCAGCAGCGGCGGGCTCCGGTGAAATTCCAGCGCTGCGCTGCTCGCCTTGCTCCGGGAACGAGGTGGAATGATCAATGAGAAGAGGGGAGTGAGATGGTGTGCTCAATTCGGCTAGGGGTGGCCTCTATTTATAGTCGCGACGACGAGACCGAACGGGATGGGCAGGCGACGGTGGCGACATGGCTACGGGCTGCTAGAGGCATGGCCGGCAGTGGTGATCGCTTGGTGGTCTCCTGGCGATGCTCTATGGCTTTAATGCGCGAGTAGGGGCAGTGCGGTTTGGTCTGGAATGCGCGATGCTCTGCACGGCAGAGGCGGCGTCTTTGATGGCGAGCGGTGACTGTGCGGCATGGGGCGGCGAACGGGGATGTCTGGCGGTCTCCTGGGTCGGTGGTGATCGCGTATGCACGCGGCGAGGGCGGCGCGCGGTCTGTGGGCGTCGGTCGAGCGTTGCGCTCTAGCGCATGCTCGGCATGGTTGCTAGCGAGCTGGGCACGGTCCGTGTGTGTGGTCCAGGGGTTGACAAGGTTTGAGCGTTGGACAGGGAGTGGCGGTGGGGTGTTGGCTTGCTCCCAGACATGTTGGCTAGGCTGGTTTCTTCTCCTAGCTCGTTGTCTCCACTGGGGTGGCATGATGAGCTTCGGCTATTCACCATTGATGTCATTGCCCAGCTCACAGTGATGCTAGTGCTTGGGTTAGCTTGCTAGATGATCTACTTAGATGGTTGTGAGCTAGAGAGGGAACAAGTTAGGCTTCAATCACTGCTCTCAATAGTGTTTAGGATTTTGATGATTTGTGTCTGCAAGGTGTTTGATGAAATGGCCGCAAGAACTCAAGTTTTTAATTTTGAAAAGATTTTTGGTGGGTGTGCTAGGTTGGTGCTAGTGAGTCTGCAGATGCTTGGGTTTTGAAAGTTGATCTTGGTTGAGTGGTTTTTGAAAAAGTGGGATCTTCCCACATGATAAAGATTCAATTTTAAATTGTCCTTTAAACCATGAATTTGAATGTTTTTGGATGATCACAAAGTGGGCCTTGATACTTTGTTATGAGTACAATCAAGGGGTGCAAAGATCCAGAAAATTTTCTGTTAGGTTCTGAAAGTTTGGGACAGCCAAATTAGGCATGGGAGTTAAATTGGTCAAAATGACCATTCCCTTATTTTATTTGTTTTGATTTACTTGTCTTTGGGAAAAGTTTGGGCAATGTTTAGATGATGTTTATTTCACCTAAGCATCCATTTACAAGCAAAGGAACACACAAACAAGTTGGTTCAAAAGAATTCAAAATGAAATGCATACTCACATGCATGCTTCCATAATTTTATTTTAGAAAAGTTTTTGGTAACCCTAAATTTGATGATTAGAGTTTGATGATCCAAGCTTAGTATTTTTGGGATGTTACATGCCCTCTCGGTAGAATGTCATCCAATTAGCTTGCAAGCATGTGACTGGCTCACAAGGGATCACATACCACGAGAACGAGAAAAGAGTACTTATCGGTAACGAGGTTGAACTAGGTATGCAAAGATACCGACGATCAAAACCTCAGATAAGTAAACTATCGTGAGACAAAGGGAAATTGGTATCGTATGTAAGTGGCTCATTCGATCACAAAGTAATCGTAGAAATTTGTGGGAGCCATATGAATTTCTAGATTCCTCTATTGGTTATTGATCGCAGAAGTGTCTCGATCATGTCTGCATAATTCACGAACAGTAGGGAGACACACTTAAGGATTCGATGTTGTTGAGTAGTTATGGAATGATGAGTAAGAGACTGAATGTTGTTTGCAGTCTCGGATAGGATCCGGGATATCACGAGGAGATCCGGAATGGTCCGGAGAATAAGATTCATATAAGGAAAGTCCTGTTTCGGAATTGGGGAATGATTTCGGTGTTTTCACCGAGAATGTTCTAGAAGGGTCCGGAAGGTCCGGCACTCCGGAGGGGAAGGGTACATGAATGTGTCATGACAATATGGAATGTTTGCATCATGTACTAGGTAACATGGCTGAGCAAAATAAAGGGAGAAATCAAATCCTAGTTTGAAAGTCAAACGTCAATTTGAAAAGTCAAACGACAAGTTTGCTTGGTGGAGGGAGAGTAGGAAACCTACTTGGGGAGGAGTTCCTCTCCCTCCACCCGCCGGCCAAGTAGGCCGACTTGGGGGAGGACTCCCTCCTCCCAAGCCGCGCCCTCCCACCTATAAAAGGAGGGGCAGGGCTGCCCCTATCCCTTACACCCAACACACCCCAAACCCTAGCCCTAGCCGCCGGCCTCCTCCAAGTCGCCGCCGCCTCCTAGGGTTTCTCCTAGCTGCCAACTTGGAGCTTCCCCAATCCCTAGCCATCGGCCAAGCTCCGCCCCTTGGTGCCCTCTAAAACCTAGATTGCCAAGGCCTCTCTCATAGTCCACCATACTCGCTCCGGCTTAAGGCGAAGCCCGGCAAAATCTCCCCTCTACTTCCGGTACCACGCCGTCGTGCTGCCGGAATCACGAGGAGAGTGCTACAACATCCACTGGCTGCTGGAACAAGGGAGAGGAAGGTCTTCATCGAGTACCGAACGTGTGACCGACTGCGGAAGCGCTTCCGGAACGCAGCGCCGGAAGGATCGTCTACGCGATCTTGAGATCGGCAAGAGTACGACTACATCACCCACGAGAATTTTCTCTCGTTAACCGCTTTGGAATCTTCGAGGGTGAGTTCCTCTATCGACTCGTTTCTACAATCTAGTAGATAGATCTTGGCTTGTTTGTTTGCATGCGGTAGAAATTTTTTGTTTTCCATGCTAAGAAACCCTATAGTGGTATCAGAGCCGTGTCTATATGTAGATCTGTTGCACGAGTAGAACACAATGGTCATTGTGGGCGGTGGTGCTTTTGTTATCAATTGCTTCTTATGTACTTTGCATCTTGCGGTATGATGGGATGAAGCGGCCCGAGCTAACCTTACATGACATCGTTCATGAGACTTGCTCCATGCTCAACATGCAACTTGTATTGCATAAGTGGCTTTGCGGGTGTCTGTCTCTCCCATCATAGTATAGATCCAATTTACAACGGGCACTTGATACTTCAAGCATCAACGTTGTGGTTCTTGTTCGTAAGTTAGAGCGACACTTATTGAAAGCCCCAAACCACGTAAAATATGCAAAGAAAATTAGAGGCATCTAACTTTGTTTTGCAGGGGTGTGTTGTGATGTGATATGGCCATGATTGTGATTATATTTGATGTATGCAATGTTCCTTATTGTAAGTTGGCAACTGGCAGGAGCCATATGGTTGTCTTTAAAATTCTGTTAAGACCCACGTGTCTATTCAAAGTAGTTGTAATAGTTGAAGCTGGTGGACGACAACCATGGAACGGCGTCATTGACCTTGATGCAATGCCGGTAATGATGGAGATCATGTTCGTGCTTGAAGATGGAGATAGAAAGCACAAGAAGAAAGGCCATATCATATCACATATTATGAATTGCATGTGATGTTAATCCTTTATGCATCTTGTATTGCTTAGTTAACGACGGTAGCATTATAAGATGATCCCTCAAGCACACAAATTTCAAGTTTTGAAGTGTTCATCCTTAGTAAGCACCGTTGCTAAAGCTTGTTGTTTCGAAGCACCACGTGATGATCGGGTGTGTTAGATTCTGCAAGTGTATACAACGTGAGCAAGCCAAATTTGCTCATGCGGATGCTAAGGTTTGATCTTGACGAGCCTAGCATGTACAAACATGGTCTCGGAACATGGATCACCGAAAGGTAAAGCATGAATCATATCGTAGATATGATGAACATGTTGATTGTTCTCCATTGAAGCTACATCAACTCTCGTGATGATCGGTTTTGATGTGGTGGATTTGGTTCGTGTGATCACTAAAACAATGTGAGGGATATTGTTTTGAGTGGGAGTTCACCTAGATTAATTTAACTATTAATTAGAACTCAATTTGTCATAAACTTAGTCTAAACTATTGCAAATATGTTGTAGATCAATGGCGGCCCCTACCATAAATTTTAATGCGTTCCTAGAGAAAGAAAAGTTGAAAAACAATGGAAGCAACTTTGCGGATTGGTTCCGCAATTTGAGGATTGTCCTCAATGCTGATAATTTGACCTATGTGCTGGATGCACCGCTGGGTGACCCACCTGCAGCTACTACTACCTGTAACATCCCTAAAATCATATTTCAAAACCCATGCATATCATCCATGCATCCATGATCATTTAGGGTTCCATTTTCAAAACCATTTCAAAAACAGGAGCATATGTTGCTCATTATTTTATGTAAGTATGCTCTAGCCTTAATGCTACTTTCTATTGAGAAGTGTACTTGTTTTGTTCAGTGATGTTTTGAATTCAAACTTAAGAACTTTCCAAAGCTTGAGCAAAGTTTTCAAAACAAAATGTGAAAGTGAAACCAATTCTATGCCTATTGTTTATATCACATTAAGCCTTGGTTTTATTTTTATTTTCAAATGATCAAAGTGTTTTTGAGTAAACAGTAGTGTTTGCCACACATTTGAGTCCAAAGTTTACTGTATAAAAACTAGAGAAGATTTGAATTCAAACTTATTTGAATTAGAGTTGAAAAATCATTTCTGGAAAATCAAACAGAAAAAGGAAAGGAGTAAAGGAAAAAAATAAGACAAACAGCCCAACTAGCCCAGCTCGACCCAATCTAGCCCAACTACCCCCTCCCGCGAAACGTTTTCCTTTACCCGCAAACACACCCACAGAGTCGCTGACGCAGGGACCCCACCTCCTCTCTTTTTCTCTCGCTGACAACGCGGCCCACGCAACGGTCATCAACTCTACCCAACGACAAGTTCTTCCCCCAAATCACGCCGGGCGTTTCCTGTTTAAATTCCGCGGCTTCAATTCCGTTGAATGCACGAGTAATTCACGCCCACGTCATCGCCTACTTAAGCACCATGCCGCCCTCCTCCTTTTCCCCCACACCACACCCCACCGGAGCCACCAGGCTGCTCGTATTTCCTCTGGACGCCCCTCTGCTCCGACGAGTTCGCCATCGAATTCCGGTAAGACCCACGTCCCCTCTGCCTCTGGTTCAGAATAGCTTACTCTACATCTCCGTGTGCATCTACTGACACTCTCTGTTTGCTCGCGCATGCTCTGTAGCCTTGGCAGCGTCGTCGACTGAGCTCCACCACCGTCTGTTCGAACTCCGGCGACCATTCCCCGTAAGCCTCAGCTTCCCCTCTCCCTCTGTTTGATACGCGTGTGATTCCTAGTATCCTACGCATCTAACGGCACCCTTATCTCGTCTTAGTGTGGCCCAGAGCGTCGCCTTCGTCGCCAACCGAGAGCACTATCGCCAGGGACTTCTTTGACGAGCAATCCACGATGACCCCGAGCGCCCCTTCGCCAACCGAGCACACGTCGAGCATCTCCTCGTCACGGCGATTCTGGTGAGCATCCTCACACCTCCCCGGGTGACCTAGCTCGCCGGCAAGCTTGCAGCCAAAGCGCGCTGCCGCCGCCAGCGCCGCCACTTGTTGGTCAGTCGCTGAGAGCCGTGCGATGTAGATCGGACGAACACGATAGAACTTAGTCGAAGGGGTAAGTAGAGATCTGAGCCGCACGTTTTATTTAGATCTAACGGTTCGGAAACGTGATCCTGAGCGAAGCGGTACTCTCCAATCAGGAAGAGACGCGTGGCATGAGTTTTGTTTTAAATTTCTGAATTATATCTATTAGATGTTTAAACTTGTTTAATTCATAACTTTTGATTCCCACGTCCAAATTTGACAAATTTTATATCAATGGAATCAGGAGAGAAAATCCTTTCCATTATGCGATGTGTTTAAGGTTTTGCTTCTGTTAAAATGGTTGTTTTTGCAGAAACATTTGTAGGCATAAATTGGGTATAATAATTATTTGAAAAATGTTTTAATTTTCAAATAAAGTTTATTTGGCAAGTTTTGAACTTGTTTATGTTTCAGTACTGTGCACTTGTCTTATTTGGTGTAGAAAATCATCACATGGCATTATGCATGCATCCATATATTTTTGCTTGTATTTATTTTGTATGTGATTTTGGTACTATTATTTCATGTGTAGATTTTGGTGCAAATAGTGATTGTGATTGTGAGGATTGTAGATACTCTCCAAACTACCAAGGCAAGTGGTGCTTCATGATTTTATTCCTATGTTTTTCAACTTTGCATTAGAAATATTTTGCTAGTCTTGCATGGTTATTTTTGATCTATATGCTATGCTTGGGAAATCCTAGTAGTTGTAGAATTGATAGAAATATTTCTAAGTCTTATCAATGCCATGCTTAGCCTAGCTAGTAGCAACCAAGGGTGGTTATATATTCATGCTATGAATAAATATTTCTAAGTCTTTGGACTATGTTTTGCTTAATAAAACAACTAAGTGAATGAAACACCTGGGTGGAATGGAAAGAATGGGTTATGTTGAGTGGTTACACAAGGCCCATTTTCATGGTTTACCTTGTGTATCTCACTTGTGGAAAGCCACCCAGGAACAAAGGGATTTGAGATGCCATATGTTAAGAAGCTTCTAGTGCAGCCACTTGGCAATATGGGCTCTACCAGGATCATATAGGTTGCAATAACTTAGCCATTTGGACAGTTCGTGGTAGTGGGATGATAGGTTGGAGCGCATCCATTTGGTCTAAGGGAAGGCTTCTGAAAGTTCCTGTCTTGGTGAAAATCAAGTCTTATGGGGAAAGTGCACAACCTCTGCAGATGGAAGAATCTAAGTACTTAGCTATGTCCCTGGTATTGGACAACTTGAGCATCAAGACATGGAAGCTATCAAGAATCTCCTCATCCCAATTTCTAAGTAAAAACTTGTGGTTGAACAAGGGTGAAGGTTCACCAATGTCTATTGGTGTTTCCTTGGGAAAGATTTTATCAAAGAAAAACTTAGTGTTTTCAACTAATAGGCAAAACCTATTTTGAGCAAAGCAAGCCTAATCTACACTTAGCCAAATGCATATAGTATCAAGCTACCAATATTGATCTAAGGTATCACTTGCCAATACTATTCCAATGTATTGACCCACTGTGGCTGTAACTTGTGATGTTGCAGGTTATTCTGATGGTGATTAGGGGTTATGAGTCTACACTCAACATGCTTGCCTGTGTCACATGAAGATGAAGACTTATTTATCTTATTACTTATTTAAACTCTTGTACTAGGCCTGTGGCCATGGAGTTGTAAAAGACTATGTTTGTCTCTGGAATGACTTGTAATAATGACATTTGTTTCTGTGTACTTCATATTAAACTGTGGATGCTAGCATTGATCCAGGGACTAGCATTGCAATCACAGGGACCCTTTCCTTTACAAAGGAGGGATCTTACAGATGGTATCAGAGCACTGTGTTGCCTGTAGGATTATGACCCTAGGATTGGAAACCACTAAGGAAAATTTTGCAACAACTTCCACACTTGTCTTTTCTTCTCGTAAACTTTTCTAATCTTCTTTCTCATCTCTATTTGTAGATGAACTCCATCAACGAATCCGTGAAGAAGGGACCACTCATGACTATGACTTTAGAATGTGAGACACAATTCCCCAAGGCTCTCAAGGACCTCATGGTTTCCATGGGAATACATGGTGCAGCTGTGTACAAAGGTTTTCCTATGATGGATGAAGGAGTTGAGTACTGGTGGGTGCAACTTCACTAATATAAAAACAAGGAAGACAACCACAAGGACTCAGGATTATGCATGGTCACCAACTCAGTGATGCACACCACATTCTTTGATTTAGCAAGGGATGTAGCTTGGAAGGCCATCAAAGAACTTCGTGATAGAATCAAGTGTAGAATGCTTAACTCCTAGAATGACCGTAGGGAAGAAAAGAAGCATACCCAAGAGTTGGAGGCTACCAACCAAAGTTTAAGGAAGGACATCATAGACTTAGCAATAGAGTCAAGTGATCTAGATAAACAGATTGCCTCTAGGGATGCCCTGTTAGCAAACTTGGCAAGTGAGATGGGATTGTAACATACTTCGTTAGTTGGACCACCACACTTATCATTTTATTTCTCAAATGTTGTTTAAAATAAGTTGAACCTTAGTTGTTTGTAATAAATCCATGTATGCCATGACTTGTGTGATTTGATTTCCAAAGTTATGCATGTGATGCCTTGTCTTGTGATTTGTCTTAAATTGTGTTGATTCTAACTTTTTCTATCTTATTAAATAGATGCCTAATGTTACTATCAGCATGGCTGAATAGTTCAAGGGAACTCGTTTTGCCCCTCGTATTATTGAGCTCACTAGTCTGCTCAATCTCCATCTTCCTACTATCATGATGCTTCCCCTCACCAAGTTTGAGAGGAAAGACCTTTGGGGCTTCAAGGTTAATCAGCCAGGATGCCAGACTGAGCCAGTCACGGAGGCAATCAGCTTCAAGCTCATGCATGATGACAAGGAGAGAGGCCTAGAGGTAGTCATGCAGGATTTGCTTGGACGTTTACTAGGGAGACACTCTCGAGAGGTTAGAGGTACTCACTTCCACACCTTTGGTAGACGTGATGATGATGGTGAGGCCATTGACTTTGAGGATACTTCGAGAGAGACGACAGAGCCGATTCGCCTATACCTCCAGGACTTAGAGGTTCTTCTTAGGCACATAGACACTGATAGGACCAACGTCATGCTTAGCAATGACGAACTCTAGGTGCAGCTTCGTGAGAAGGACAAGCTCTTCGCGGAGCAAGATGAGATAGTCAAAGAGATGGAGGCCAAGTTTGAGAGTCAGGACAGAAAATTCAAGAGTCAAGAAAAGCGAGTCCAAGATAGGAACAAGAGGATTGGAGACATGACTGCGGAACTAGAGGCCAAGGACTTCGAGCTCGAGCATCAGCAAGGTGTGATTGAGAGGCTTCGTGCACAGAAGAGAGCTCTCAAAGCCAAAGTAGAGACCTTGACCACTAATGTCGAGGAATACAAGACCGCTATGGAGAATGCAGGTCTTACATTTGTTGATTAGGAGGTTGATGCAGAGGAGTAGTGATGTCGTGGTATTGCCGATGAGTACGCCATGGAGGGGTCCTCACAATGCGTGTTTAGAGACGTGGGGTAAGGCGGACGGTTGACGGGTACGAGGTAACGCAGCTTACCCAGGTTCAGATCCCACAACGGTGGCGGAATCCTACTCCTGCTATAAATCACTATAATGGCAATACACCGAGTTACAGAGATAGGTTCGCTGTGCGAGGTCTGTGTAAAATGATACTAGTTTATGCCCTAAAGGCTCCCGTAGGCCCGACTTATATAGTCGCCAGGTCCTAGGTTACAGGGAAAAGTCCTAGCCGGATAGGTTATAGAGTTCTACACCGTCTATTACTAGTCTTGAGTGTCTTGCACTCCAAGGCTCCGGGTACGCTGGTGACTCCACCGTAGCCTTCCTTTATCCGGCCTAGGCCTCCCTTATGGATCCACCTAACTGGGCCGCCCAGCAGGCCATAGGCCATGCTACCGACTATGGGCCACCCGGGTTAGTCGGACAAGAGACGTGCTATGAGGATACCCATATAGCATATCCGCAACAGTAGCCCCCGGAGAACTCCGAGATCTTGCGCCGGCTTGCCTCTTCCCGTGGAATGCTCCGTCTAGATGGATGTCGGCAAATCGTCAAGCAACATCTTGTAGTCCTCCCAAAGAACCCTGCAAAGGTTTTATCCGTCTTCTATGAGTAAGTCGGAGAAATGCTGAATCTTCCATCGTACGCTCCCGTTGTCGGATTAAATCCGTCCATGCCGGAATCTTCGATGGGACGGCTCATCTACCATGTCAGTTATGACGATGTAGGCTGTAGGTCAGTGATGCCTCGTAACTCACACATGCAGAGAACATAATCATATCCGATTTTCACGCTCGAGCGATACGAACCGTTGGTGGCGGCGGTTGGAGACGTGGCGAAATTACCGCGCACGTTCACGAACACGTCGTCTACGCGGCAACCGTCCGATTAGATGCACGAATCTTAATGCAGAGTAAGATAAATAGTAACCGTGGGACACTTGCCACTTTTTCACCCCATTCTCTCGCGTCATCGTCCTCTTCCTCCAGCCACACGCCTCCTCGAGCTCTCCGCGGAAAACCTCGAGAAACCCTAGCCTCTCCCTGCACCAGTCGCGTTCTTTCCCTCCTCCATGGCTAGCAGCAGCTCATCCCCGTCAATGGCGGCGTCGAGCGAAGCCACGGCGAAGCCGGCGAGATCCGTCGTTGTGCCCCCAGAGGGCCTGGTCATCCCCGCATCGGTGGTGATTGAAACCACCGGCGGCGACCACAATCTGGCGGCACTGGAGCCCCTGGAAGAGGAGCCAGACTCGCACACAGGCGACTGGCGCGGCTCTGACATCACTAGTCGCGACATCCAAGAGATGGTCGCTGAGGGTTATCTTCCCGCGACGGAGGGACTCGCCTAGCGGGCTGCGCCGGCCGGCGAGGTGACCCCTTCTCCCCAAGCCGGAGAGAAAGTATACCTCAAGGCGCAATTGGTACGCGGCGTTTCTCTGCCCATCTCTCACTTCTTTCTGTCCGTCTTGAATCACTTCAAGGTCCAACCCCATAACCTCTCCCCATATAGTATCTTAGTGCTTAGCAACTTCGCGGCACTTTGTGAGGGTTACCTAGGGATTAGGCCTAGGTTAGACTTGTTTGTCTACTTCTTCACCGTTAAACGTGAAGCCAGACACAGTAGGGTGGATCTTAGAAACTGCGGCACCATAAGCTTCAAGATCCGTCCTGGCCGGCGGTTCCCCGACATCGTCGGCCACGAGTCGTGCAAAAACTGGCAGCGGACGTACTTCTATGGCCCCGACATTCCTTTGGCGGGCCGAGAAGTAACATACCCGGACTTCGTGGATGGATCCGCCGCTGAAGTCCCCACATGGCGGTCCCATGCCTCCCTTCCCTCCGACCTCAACGCTTCTCGCGCAATAAGGCGGATCGAGTGGTTCGTAGAGACGGGTCTAACCGGCTTGGACCTAGCCATGTGCTGGTTCATCAGGCGGATCCAACCTCTGCAGCACCGTACGAAGGTTATGCACGAGTACACCGGCGACCGAAGGGATACCCTCCGGATCTCCGAGGACAACTTCTCGAGCGACTCCGTCAAGTTCCGCCTTAAGGACATCGTCAAGGTGAAGGACAAGAAGCATGGCTTCACCCTCACCTACGGCATGTTCGTCGACGGAAAGTGCCCAAAGGTAGGTATTTATTTTTCATGTATGACATTGCTCCAGTTTTTTCGTCTTGCCAATATCATCTTGTCTAACATGATGATTTCTCACTTAACAGCTTAGCGATCTAGAGGAGGGCAACCTGGCCGCCCAAATCTACGATCCCAAGATGAAGGAAGTCACGGTCGTGTCCGACGATGATGCCCCGTTGGCGCGAAAGCGGAAGAGCTCCACCTCTGACGCTGCCGACGGAGGCAAGAAGAAGAAGACGGAGGGTGGAGCCTCCAAAAAGAGTATAGCCGCCCTAGAGGCGGAAAAGAAGAAAGCCACCGGGATGTTTGCCAAAGCGCCCCCCCCCTAGTGTAAGCTTCTTATCCTCCGACATTGTCTTATTTTATCTGCCTTATTCCTGTACTTATGAATTTTGCACGTTTTAGGAAGAAAGCCACAACCAGCCTCAAGAAGTCCTCCAAGACTCTTGGGGCTTCTATAAATATCAAAGATATGCTGCATCGTGACTCTTCTCCCGCCATCGCCCCTGCTACTCCTGCCGTCCAGCCCACCTCCGCTCCGACAAGCTCCCAAGTCCAGGAGGCACCAGGTCCTTCCGCCATGGAAGTGGATTCGGGTACCTCTACCGAACTCGCAGTTGTCGGCGAGCAGGCGACGCAGGAGAGCGCTGCTCTTCAAATGGCTGAAGCTCCGGCTAAGGATGCCATCGGTAGCGGCAAGGCGGTGGTGGGTGCTGGTACTTCTGCCGAAGGCGGCGCCTCTACTCCCCAGAAACCCTTCGAATTGCCGAAAATTATTTACCCGGTGCTTACGCCGGGTAACACAACTATGGTTCCAGGAGGAGTGCCATCATCTCCGACGTGCGGTCTTGAGGAGCTACTCCGTCAAGCAGACATCTTTCAAGGAAATAGCATTTCCTTTGGCAAGATGCTGGCCGAGAGCGCTACAAACCTCAAGATCATCGCAATTGTAAGTTTTACTTTTACCTTTTGCATTTCGTATGAGTATCCCATTGTAGCCCCCGAGGATGTAGACGGAAACCATTGGTTTTGCATCTATATGCTCTAAGAGTGACTAAGTTAAAAAAAACTCTCACTGTAGCCCCCAAGAATTTAGATGGAATGAAATATTCCGACTAGATGCTTTTAAGAGTAGCATATACAGTGTTCATAATTTTGAGTGATGTAGCCCCCAAGCTTCTAGTTGTAACTGAATTAGTTCCGACTAGATGCTTAAAGAAAAGCTAAGCATTTTCCGAGTTAAAACTTTATACTGTAGCCCCCAAGCTTCTAGTTGAGAACTGAATTAGCTCCGACTAGATGCTTAAAGAAAAGCTAAGCATATTGCTAAGTTAAAAAAACTCTCGCTGTAGCCCCCAAGCACCTAGATGGAAAATCTCGGACTAGGGGCTCCAAGTAGACTAAACAACGACTTAACTTTTTATTTGCGTCCACAGAACGAGAATGCTCGGAGGGGCATGGCCAACGACAAGTACCAGAAGATGCGCGCAGATCTTGAAGCCGAAAAGGGTAAAACCGCCATCTTGAAGGAACAAACCATAAAAAACAAGAGTCTGTTTTCTTTTTTGCGCATTTCCGTCTTACTTTTGTGCCTTCCTTCTTCGAGTACTCACTGTGTACTTTGTTTTTTCCGACTTGCAGAGCATGTAGCCAAGGCCAAGGATATTGTCGAGCAGTCCAAGCACATCCAGCAGCTGGACAGCGATAACAAGATCCTTAAGAAGGAGAGGGAAGAAATGCTGAAGATGCACGAGGATTCCATGAAAGCCTGCGGGACTCGCCTCATGAGATCAATCGCTTGAAGGAGGAGCTTGCGATCCTAAAGGATCAGAAGCAAGATGCCGATGAGAAAAACCTTCCCCATAGCGAGGCGTTTAAGCTCCTCCAACAAGAGAAGGAATCTTTGGCGGACGTTGTCTGGCAGGCTAAGGCCAGCATCTTCAGTAAGTGTTCTCCGCCTTGTAGTTCTGTAGTCTGGATACTTAGAATTTATTGAACTCATGCAATGCTTGTCGGAATTTTTAGCGCCTATGGGTTTAACCCGCTCGCCTCCTTCTGACAAGGAATGCATGATTCTTGCTGGCAACTTCATCAACACCGCCATCACCCAAGACAAGGAGATTGCCAAGCCCCTCCAAATTTATACCAAGGCCTCCGACTCCGTGGTGAAGTACTCGGAGATTCTGCACCGAGCCCCCGAGCGTGTCGCGAGCTGGAAAGATTCATGCGCACGGGCGGGCGCAAGGATGGTGTTATCCATGGTGAAGGAACACTATGAAGGTGCCGACATCGACACGGTGACATCTGGTATCCCCGACGTAGATGATGACGGCAAAGAGATCGATCACGAAGCCATCCTGTCATCACTCGCGGGTTATGAAACCAGGGTTGCCGAGTTGGTGGATGTCGACGTCTTCGTGCCCAGGAACTTTCTTGATAACGCCAACCCTGAATCCTCCGAGTCTCCTCACAGTGGCGACATTGAGAGTGAATCTCCGGCTGGTGATGATGCGGCCTCCAAGTCCCCTGCACCCAAGGAGTGAAAAACATTTTGTAATTCTTGTTTCACCTCTGGAGTGTGCATTGAAAAAACTTGGTGATGTAATCTTAAGGCGGAAAACAGTGGTTGTCGTATCCTGCTACTTTAAGAATTAATTCCCAGTATGTATATATTTTTTAAGCAAGTGCTGGCTTATCCGTTACTCTGGTTCTTATGCTTGACTTTTTGTGAGTCGGAAGACTCGTTGTCGGAACCATGCTCTTAGGTGATGATGCCCAATGGCACCGTCAATAACCTAAGCACAAAATCGCCGACAATAAGTGCCGAAATTCACTATTCCAGAATCCACATAAAAACAACAAAGAACGTGTAGACCAGAAAACTTAAGCTAACGCCCGTAGGCGGAATTTTCACAAGTGCAATCGCAAAGCTTGTGCATAAAGGTTTATATGATCCAAAAATGAGCATTAAAGGAGATAGAAGACTCAGCAATATGAGTGAACCAAAGAGCTTTATTTCATTGATCATATAAGAGGTACACGATTAGATAAAAAATGCTAAGTGTAGAAGGGACGTAGCTGTGCTATGTTCCATGGCCGATCAAGCTCCGGGTAGTCTTCATCCGGGTCACGTCGCTTACGCTTATGATCCTCGTTGGGTCTATCCTTGAGCTCACGATTGTCGACAAGGTAGTAAGACCCATTGAGTAGCGCCTTGCTTATGATGAACGGTCCTTCCCATGGCGGGGATAATTTGTGTGACTTCTTCTGCTTAATTCGGAGTACTAAATCCCCCTCTTTAAACGAGTGATGCCGGACGCGGCGACTATGGTAGCTGCGTAGCTTCTGCTGGTAGATGGCGGATCTTTGGCATGCCAAAACGCGCTCCTCCTCGAGAAGGTCCACATCAAGGCGTCTGGATTCTTCAGCATCATCTTCGTCGTAGGCGGCAACTCTTGGTGCATCGTGGAGGATGTGGGAGGGTAGGATGGCTTCTGCTCCATATACCATGAAGTAAGGGGTGTAGCCGGTGGATCTGTTAGGTGTAGTTTTTAAACTCCATAGCACAGATGGTAATTCTTTCGCCCAGGCTCCAGCTGCTCTATGTAGCGGTGCCTCAATACGTGGCTTGATTCCCTGCAGAATTAATCCATTGGCTCGCTCAACTTGACCATTAGATTGTGGGTGTGCCATAGACGCAAGGTCAAGTCGGATGCCTTTGTCCCAGCAGTAGGCCTCCACTTCTCTGAGTGACAAGTTGCTTCCATTGTCGGTGATGATGCTATGTGGGAGACCAAATCTCACCACTAGATCCCGGACAAACCTGAGGGCGGTTGCCCCGTCAAGCTTTCTAATGGGTTTAGATTCTACCCATTTGGTGAATTTGTCAACTTCTACAAGCAGATGCGTAAATCCACACGGTGTCGTTTGTAACGGTCCCACCATGTCTAGCCCCCAGACTGCAAACAGCCAAGTTATTGGTATTGTTCGCAATTCTTCAGCAGGGACATGTGGTTGTCGGGCATAATACTGGCATCCTGTGCATGCTTCAACCAGCTTGTCGGTGTCCGACTTCGCGGTTAGCCAGTAGAATCCTTGCCGGAAGGCTTTCGCGACCAACGATCGAGGAGCGGCGTGATGCCTGCAATCTCCGAGATGGATTTCGCGTAGGATTTCCATACCTTCTAGTTGGGAAACACACTTTAGGTATACGCCAGTAGTGCTCCTTTTGTAGAGTTGCCCATTTATTATGGTATAACCCTTTGCTCCTCGTACTATCTGCCGTCTTTCGACCTCGTCGTAGGGCAAAGTTCCGTGTTCGAGATATTCCATGAACGGTTTTGTCCAAGCCAGAGGGATCTTTGTTACCATGTTGACGAAAGAATCAGCTCTATCCGGGTTGTCGATGCCGGCGCCCTTCACGGATGGTGTGCGTAGATGCTCTAGGAAAACTCCTGGCGGAATTTGATTGCGCCCTGATGCAAGTTTAGACAATAGATCAGCCGCCTCGTTTTGCTCCCTAGGCACATACTTGACTTCGTAGCCCAAGAATCTCTTGGCTATCTCGTCCACTTCGTCGCGATATGCCGCCATCATAGGGTTCCGCGCATTCCAGGTGCCAGCCACCTGCTGGGCAACCAAGTCGGAATCTCCACAGCAAACTATGCGCTTGATGCCAATATCCTTGGCTACACGTAGTCCGTGAATGAGTGCTTCATATTCCGCCATGTTGTTTGTAGCCTCGAAGTGGATCTGCAGAATGTAGTGTAGCTTGTCTCCTTTTGGTGACTGTAGCAATGCACCAGCCCCCGAGCCGTTGAGCAGCTTTGATCCGTCAAAGTGCATCACCCAGTACTCTGGTTCTAGCAATGGAGTGGCATCCGGCATCTCCGTCCAATCTGCAATAAAATCCTCCAAGGCTTGTGACTTGATAGCGTCGCGTCTTTTGTAGGTGATCTCGAAGGCGGCAAGTTCAATGCCCCACTTCGCGACCCTTCCTATAGCGTCGCTGTTTGTGGCATCCCGCAAAACCACTACTAGAAAATCGCGTTGAATTTGTGCATTGCATCGTCATCATCATGCATTGTTTGCCAAAACTATTTGCGCAACACCCGATTTGTTTTCCAAACGCCCATCTTTATTCAAACGCCAAAACCGGGTCCCGGATATTTTGTTTTAGCGCTATCGGTTTTAAATCGAATAAGTATTTATTTATTTTGGCGGAGAAGCGAAGCAGGGGGCCACCCGAACGACGCCCCATTTTCTAGATCGGTCCAAACTGGGCGCCTGCTAATCCTATAGCTGCCCGAAATCTACCTAACCCACCCTCCACATCACCCCACCCAATCCTCGCCACCTCGCACCCAAACCCCTCCAATCACCATGCCACCTACCCTCTCTCTCACCAAACCTCCCACCCCACGCACTCCACTCAACCACCAGGCCACACACTACACGCACTGCAACGCCCACGCCCCCCCCTCCCAGCGTGGCCCTGCACCTGCCCCGCGTGCTCCCTTTCCTCTTCCTCCTCTTCCCCCGTCTCCTACCCCACCTTGCTTCCGCCCTCACTCCGCTCACGCCTGCACCCGGCTGCCCAAGCCACCCACCGGGACCCGCCCTCACCTCATCGCCCTCTCCCGTCGCCCTTGGAACCGCCGCTCCGCCCTAGCTTTGCTCATTGCTGCTCCTCCTCCTCTATCCCTCTCGAGCCATGAGCCTCTCCTCTGGCCCCGCGTCGCACCCGCCTAGCCCAGTCCGCCTTGCCTCCGCTGAACCCCCACAGCAGTAGCCTGCCCGCCTCTCCTCGCACCTTGAGTCCTCCTCCGGCTGCTCCTCTCTCCGGCTGGACCCGTTCGTCGGCTTCCTCTTGGGATCCTTGCCCCTGCCCAGCGCCATTGTGGACCAGCCGAGCCTCGGTAGCTCTGCTTTTGTCTCGAGCTCGCCAACACCTTTCACGGGAGCCGCGATACTGTGAGAACAACAGGACCCGTCAAGATCTCCGACGTTGGGGTACACCGAAGACGACCGTAAGAAACCAAGGACAAGTGCTACCTCATGGAAACAAGATCCGGCGATGAACCACGCAAAGCTCTTCTTCACGGAGAGAAGGCGTTGTCGAGACCAACAGATCCCCGGAACGACTAGTACTCCCTCGTGAACGCCAAGGACTACCTCACGGACACCGAGAATCACCAATGCCAGAACCAAGGACGTCATGAACCACAGTAGTCGGAACGACAAGATCTTTCCTCGGGACACCGGGAGCTCCCCGAAACGAGTTCGGGGACCCTCAAGATCTCCGTCACGGACGCGACATGTACTCCCCTGGGACCTCGGGGCCACATGGGACAACAAGCACTCCGCCCGGAACCCTGAGTTCGCCATCAAGGACGCCAGGACCGTCGCCATGACCCAAGTACCCCGGAGGCGCCAAGACCTACCCCGGAACCCGAGAACGGAACCGTCGAACCCTGGACCCCGAGACCGACCCCGAACCCCGGAACCCTAACAAGATCGTCGAACCCTAAAGTGTGAACCCTTCCCGAAACCCTAATTTCATAATAACAACTCGTTGCATGTTTAATTGTCATCTCGCATGCTTATCATGTGGTTTGGGGGCCTTATGCCGATTCACCGAATAATTAAATATGGGGCCCATATGCGGGCAAATCTAGTCTCATATCGGCCTCATTTAAATTTGTGTAGCGAACCGGTGATATATTCTGCCTTGTTAAACAACATCTAAATTGGGGTTCTAAACAACTTGAACCATTTAATTAATTGTGGGACCCGGTTCGCTAATCGACCTAATTGCATCGCTCTTGGCCATGTCATCCATCATACATGCATCCATCATACATCATGCCGATCTTACCGTCCATTTATTAAATAAGCGCATCCGGTGTTTCTTCTAGTGTTTTGCTTCTTCGCGGATAAAGTTGAGTTGATGTGAGCTTCGCCCGTTCTTGGATGACCCTTCGACAATGTTTTCAGCATCTCCCCTTTCTACCTATCTTACTTTCTAGTATTTACTTCCCTCCTGTTGATCTATTGCTACGTGGCGTTGCTCTAGTTTCGTGCCGTGATATCCTTGCAGCCATATATAGCCTTGGACACATCCTATTATCTGTTGTTTGGTAGATAGTTGGACGGCGTGTCGTGATCTTGCTCAAGTGTTTTGCTTGTCATCAAGTACCTTGTTGGAGAATTGCGCATGTTGGATGAAGATGATCATGGTTTACTTATTGTTCACTTTAATTCTGTTTAACAACTAAAATTGAATTAAGCGAGGCATCGGTGGGTGATAGGTAAGATTTGGTTTCGAGCCCACTTGTGTCCGTGGGACCCGAGTTCTTGACACTGTTCGAGATCGGCCGCTAACCACGGTGGGGAGATATGGGCCCCATTGATAATTACCTGATTTCAAAGTATTGTCTTGGGGCCACAAACTAGTTTGGGGCTTTATTACTATCTGTACTTATGCCATGCTTCTTGCTTTATTTACGATTGTGCGGTACTGCTGCTTTATTTTAGGCGGGATGTTTTCGGTATCGACAGGTCCCGATTGGGGATCTGTCGTTCTGACCATCGGCAAACCACGAGTCCGTCTCGAGACCGGACTTCGTTGCGGGTGTACTTAGTGGGGTGGCCCCCGATTGCTTTTGTGCAGGAGCGTCGTGACTTAGGCCCCGCCGACATACCGATGGGTGTATGTTAGCGATCGGCAAAAGGGTCAAGTGCTGTGGATACTTTGGTGCACCCTAGGTTTAATCTTTAGAAGCCGTGTCGCATGGTTATGGACGACTTGGAGCACGATGTGCGATCATAGACAACTATAACTAAAGTTTCTGTTTTAAATTGACTTGTTTCGATATGATTAGTAATCGCCTTCACTACAACGGAATGGCTAAGTAAAAGTACCAACAATTGCTGGGTTTGGGGTTACCTCATGATAATTGCATCCGACTAGTAAGTGTTGCCACTATAACGGAATGATTAACTAAAGCGCACTGCCCCTTACTTTATCGGGCGATTACCTAAAACGACTAGTAAAGTGCCACAACTATAACGAATAATTAAAACTGCCAACCGTGAGTTCCTCGGTTGACTTCCTCGTTTGGTCTCGAGGGGGAAACGCCAGGACGGGTTTGTTTGATGCTAGTACCAGGTTGGATCCGAATAAGTCTTTCTCACCCCTCTCTGATAGCCGCTTTTTGTATCGAGTCTCTATAGGTTGTTTAGTGCATGCTGCCGCTGCCGCTCAGTCCACCATACCTATGTAGGCGAGGACCGCCGAATTCTAGCCTCGCGCCTCGATCTTGGCGCTCCTTCTTTTCCTTTGCCCTTTGTCGGCACCTTTTGTTTAAGCAGGTTTGAGATCGGCCCGTTAGCGGGGTTACCCTTCCGGCTTGGCGGGTTATGGGCGCCATTGGTTATTCTTGAGGCTCTTAGCCCCATTTGCATCTTGTCCGTAGTCGGACGCCCATCGCTTTCAAGGTGATTTGGATCTTTGTACCGTATATCGTATTCTTGACTCTCTCGATTGTTGTATATATACGGTCCCATCGAGGACTGTTGTGTAATGTTATTACTTTGTTTTCCACCCGCGAAAGTGCTGGTGACCTTCGAATCGTTTCTATGCGGGTTTGGCGAATTTGCTAAAACTTGCATAGGGCCGATCGAGGGTGTTCTGAGTGGTATCGAGCTCAGCGGCGATACCCCACAAGTCCAGCCTGTAGGATAACCTAGCTAACGGCCGAAGTAGCGTGTCAAAACTATTTTTGAAAATCGGTTGGATAGTTCTGATTAGGTCTGATTTTACTCCTTACCCCTCTGCTATTCCCCTCTCATCTCGACGTGTTTTGAATCTGCTCTCTCCTTCCTCTTCGAGTCCAGGATTTCTCGTGGTTGGGTTTCGTCGTACCTTCAGGGTTTCGTTTCCTCCTTTGATAACGGTGTTCTACCATCCGATGTTCATGCTATCCGAGGAATCCGTCTTCCGTGGAACCATTCTTTGTTCCTTGTTTGTTCCTTCCGGTGTTTTCCGACGCGACGACATCCTCAACGCCCGACTCCGTCTGATGCGCATCAATCCTTTGTTTCGAACCTCGCCTGAGATCTTCCGTCTGAATCAGGGTTGATTGCATAATCTGTCTATTCGCAGTATTGTAATGCTTTGAGTGCGGGATGGAGTCGCGACCATACCACTCTTATCATTTGCTCGGTATATTGAATGGTGGATCGATGCAATTTTACTCCTTCCATGGAAGTTCGGTGGCCTTACCTTTAACTTCGTTGTTTATCCGGGTGTTCTCTTGCCGAACAGGACAACGACCTCTTGTTAGTGTCGCGAGGATCTACATGATGCGAGAAGGCGGAACGCCGACCTTCCTTCGGTACCATGAGGCGGATCTCGAGGCGAGATCCATTGTTAGTGGTGTCGAATTGGCATCCCATAAAACCACTACTAGAAAATCGCGTTGAATTTGTGCATTGCATCGTCATCATCATGCATTGTTTGCCAAAACTATTTGCGCAACACCGATTTGTTTTCAAACGCCCCATCTTTATTCAAACCAAAACCGGTCCCGGGATATTTTGTTTTTGGCGCTATCGGTTTGCGGACGCCCGTTTAAATCGAATAAGTATTTATTTATTTTGGCTTTCTAGATCGGTCCAAACCTGGCCGTGCTAATCCTATAGCTACCCGTAATCTACCTAACCCACCCTCCACATCACCCCACCCAATCGCCACCTCGCCACCCAAACCCCTCCACCAATCACCATGCCACCTACCCTCTCTCTCACCAAACCTCCCACCCCACGCCACTCAACCACCCAGCCACACACTACACACACTGCAACGCCACGCCCGATCCCCCCTCCCGCCCCACCACCTGCCCAGGCTCCCTTTCCTCTTCCTCCTCCCACCTCACCCTCATCGCCCTCTCCCTCCTCCTTCTATCCTCTCAGCCCGCCGCCCCAGTCCGCCTTGCCTCGAGTAGCCCTGCCCGCCTCTCCTCCGCCACCGGGGTCCTCCTGGCTCCTCTCGGCTTCCTCTTCGGGATCGCCTGTGGACCAGCGCCTCGAGCCGTGCTTTGTCTCGAGCTCGCCAACACCTTTCACCGGGAGCCGCGATACCAGGAGAACAACAGGGGACCCGTCAAGATCTCCGACGTTGGGGTACACCGGAAGACGACCGGTAAGAAACCAAGGACAAGTGCTACCTCATGGAAACAAGATCTCCGGGCCCGATGAACCACGCAAAGCTCTTCTTCACGGAGGCGAAGGCGTTGTCGAGACCAAAACAGATCAAACGACTAGTACTCCTCGTGAGCAAGGACTACCTCACGGACAAAGAATCACCAATGCCAGAACCAAGGACGTCATGAACCACAGTAGTCGGAACGACAAGATCTTTCCTCGGGACACCGGGAGCTCCCCGGAACGCCAAGCTCGTCGAGTTCAGGGACCCTCAAGATCTCCGTCACGGACGCGACATGTACTCCCCTGGGACCTCGGGGCCACATGGGACAACAAGCACTCCGGAACCGAGTTCGCCATCAAGGACGCCAGACCGTCGCCATGACCCAACCCGGGCGCCAAGACCTACCGGAACCCGAGAACGGAACCGTCAAACGACCCCGAGACCGACCCGGAACCCTAACAAGATCGTGAACCCTAAAGTGTGAACCCTTCCGAAACCCTAATTTCATAATAACAACTCGTTGCATGTTTAATTGTCATCTCGCATGCTTATCATGTGGTTTGGGGCCTTATGCCGATTCACCGAATAATTAAATATGGGGCCCATATGCGTCAAATCTAGTCTCATATCGGCCTCATTTAAATTTGTGTAGCGACCGGTGATATATTCTGCCTTGTTAAACAACATCTAAATTGCGGGGGTTCTAAACAACTTGAACCATTTAATTAATTGTCGGGACCCCGGTTCCGCCTAATCTGACCTAATTGCATCGCACCTTGGCCATGTCATCCATCATACATGCATCCATCATACATGCATCATGCCGATCTTCTGTCGTTTTATTAAATAGCGCATCCGGTGTTTCTTCTAGTGTTTTGCTTCTTCGCGGATAAGGCCGTTGAGTTGATGTGAGCTTCGCCCCGTTCTTCGGATGACCCCTTCGACAATGTTTTCAGGCGAGCATCTCCCCCTTTCTACCTATCTTACTTTCTAGTATTTACTTCCCTCCTATTGATCTATTGCTACCTGTGTCGCGTTGCTCTAGTTTCGTACCCGTGATATCCCTTGCAGCCATATATAACCTTGGACACATCCTATTATCTGTTGTTTGGTAGATAGTTGGACCCGCGTGTCGTAGTCGCTTGCTCAAGTGTTTTGCTTGTCATCAAGTACCCAGTTGTTGGAGAATTGCCGCATGTTGACGATGAAGATGATCATGGTTTACTTATTGTTCACTTTAATTCCTGTTTAACAACTAAAATTGAATTAGCGGAGGCATCGTGGGTGATAGGTAAGATTTGGTTTCGACGCCCACTTGTGTCGTGGGACCCGAGTTCTTGACACTGTTCGAGATCGAGCGCTAACCACAGTGGGGAGATATGGGCCCCCATTGATAATTACCTGATTTCAAAGTATTGTCTTGGGGCCACAAACTAGTTTGGGGCTTTATTACTATCCTGTACTTATGCCATGCTTCGCTTTATTTACGATTGTCGCTTTTGGAAGCGGGATGTTTTCGGTATCGATCCCGATTGGGGATCTGCTGTCGTTTCACCATCGACGCAAAACCACGTCCGTCTCGAGACCGCCGACTTCGTTGGTGTACTTAGTGGGGTGGCCCCCGTGCTTGCTTTGGAGTGCAGGAACGTCGTGACTTAGGCCCGCCGACATACGATGGGTGTATGTTAACCGATCGGCAAAAGGGTCAAGTGCTGTGGATACTTTGGTGCACCTGCAGGTTTAATCTTTTCGAGAAGCGTGTCCGCGTTATGGACGACTTGGAGCACGATTTCGATCATAGACAACTATAACTAAAGTTCTTGTTTAAATTGACTTGTTTCGATATGATTAGTAATCGACTTCACTACAACGGAATGGCTAAGTAAAAGTACCAACAATTGCTGGGTTTTGGGGTTACCTCATGATAATTGCATCCGACTAGTAAGTGTTGCCACTATAACGGAATGATTAACTAAAGCGCCATCGCTTACTTTATCGGACGATTACCTAAACGACTAGTAAAGTGCCACAACTATAACTGAATAATTAAAGCGCCAATGTGAGTTCCTCGGTTGACTTCCTCGTTTGGTCTCGAGGGAAAGCGCCAGACGGGTTTGTTTGATGCTAGTACGGTTGGATCCGAATAAGTCTTTCTCACCCCTCTCGATAGCCGCTTTTGTATCGAGTCTCTATAGGTTGTTTAGTGCATCTTTGCGCCGCCGCCTCACCCATACCTATGTAGGCGAGGACCGAATTCTAGCCTCGCGCCTCGATCGACGCTCCTTCTTTTCCTTTGCCCTTTGCACCCACCCTTTTGTTTAAGCAGGTTTGAGATCGACGCCGTTAGCGGGGTTACCCTTCCGGCTTGGCAGGGTTATGGACGCCATTGGTTATTCTTGAGGCTCTTAGCCCCATTTGCATCTTGTCCGTAGCTCCACCGTTCAAGGTGATTTGGATCTTTGTACGTATATCTGTATTCTTGACTCTCTCAGTCATTGTATATCTGTGGGTCCCATCGAGGACTGTTGTGTAATGTTATTACTTTGTTTTTCCACCCGCACGAAAGTGCCTGGTGGGCACCTTCGAATCGTTTCTATGCGGGTTTGGCGAATTTTGCTAAAACTTGCATAGGGCCGATTCTGAGGGTGTTACACTGTTGTTGATAATGTCGGACAGTGGAGTCTTGCTCACTACTGTGATTGGATGCTCCTGAAAGTAATGCCTCAGCTTCCGAGAAGCAAGGAATATTCCACAAGCTATCTTTTGGTAGTGCGGATAACGCTGCTTGGAATCCGTCAAGACCTCGCTTACATAGTAAACTGGTCGTTGAACTCCGTGCTCATGGCCTGGTTCCTTACGCTCTACCACGACGACGATGCTGATAACCCGGTTGTTGCCGCCATGTAAATTAACAGGGGCTCACCAGGCTCGGGTGCTGCAAGGATGGGCGCTGAGGAAAGGATCTCCTTTAGCTGCTTCAATGCTGCATCTGCCTCGTCCGTCCACGTGAATTTTTCCGCCTTCTTCAGCAACTTGTACAGCAGCAGAGCCTTCTCTCCAAGTCGGCTGATGAACCGACTAACTGCTGCAACACAACCTGTTAGTCGTTGGATGTCTTTTAGGCATGTCGGACGGTTTATGTTTAAGATGGCCTTGATTTTCTCCGGGTTGACCTCGATTCCGCGCTGGGAAACGATGAAGCCCAACATTTTGCCGGCTGGAACCCCTAAGACGCACTTCTTAGGGTTGAGCATCATGTTGTATTTACGGAGATTATCAAAGGTTTCTTTTAAGTCGGAGATTAAGTCATTTGACTTTTTAGACATCACCGCAATATCGTCCACATAGGCGTGAACGTTCCGACCAATTTGGTCGTGAAGGCAACATTGCATTGTCCGCTGGTAGGTAGCACCTGCATATTTCAACCCAAAGTGCATCGTGACATAGCAAAACGTGTTGTATGGGGTAGTGAACGAAGTGTCCAATTGGTCCGACTTCCTCATCTTGATCTAGTGGTATCCTGAGTATGCATCGAGAAAACACAAAAGTTCCGAGCCAGCCGTCGAGTCAATGACTTGGTCAATGCGAGGCAAAGCAAACGGATCTTTGGGACATGCTTTGTTCAAGCCGGTGTAATCAACGCACATTCTTAATTCATTGGTTCCCTTTTTGGGGACAAGTATAGGATTGGCCACCCATCGGGTGTGAAGGAATTCTTTGATAAACTCAGCCTTAAGTAACCTAGCTATCTCTTTGCGAATGGCGCGTCTCTTCTCATCTCCGAAGCGTTGTAGAGGTTGTTTCACTGGTTTACATTTTGGATCTATGTTTAAGCTGTTCTCGGCAAGTTCCCTAGGTACACCTTTCATGTCGGCAGGTTGCCAGGCAAAGATGTCCCTATTCTCATGGAGGAACTCGACGAGCGTGCTTTCCTATTTGGGATCCAGGTTCGTCCCAATGGCGACGGTCTTGGAGGCATCGCCTACCACAAGTTCCACCGGCTTGGTCTCGATGGCGGCCTTGAACGCAGGAGCGGAGTCGGAGATCTGCTTCTTTGACGCGGGCATCTCTGAGTCATTGACCTTGCTCTGGATCTCCTCGAATTCTTCGCTATAGAGGACAGCTTCTGCAACGGCTGCTTCATTGATCTCGTAGTCCCTTGCCTTGGTAAAGCTTCCGGATACGGTGATGAAACCGTTTGGTCCGGGTATCTTGAGTTTGTTGTAGACGAAGCATGGCTTGGCCATGAACGTGTGGAATATGTCGCGGCCGAATATGACGTGGTACACGCTCTTGAAGGGGACCACCTCAAAGGTCATGCGCTCTTGGCGGTAATTATTAACGTCGCCAAAGGCTACCTGAAGTGTAATGCACCCAAGGGACCGAGCCTCCCGTCCAGGAACTACGCCATGGAACACGGTGTTGGTCCACCTTAGGTTTGCCTCCGTCAAGTTCATCTTCTGCAGTGTATCCAGGTACATGATGTTGATGCTGCTTCCACTATCCACCATGCACTTGGTGAACTCCACGCCGTCAATCAATGGGTTGATGACCATGGCGTACTGATTCTCCGTGGGCACAAGGTCTGTGTGGTCCGTCCTGTCCCAAGTGATTGGAACCTCCGACCAGCGCAAGTATTGGGGAACTGGGGGGAGAGTGGCCATCAGGATCCTTAGAGAGGTCTTCTGTTGTCGGACGGTGGGGGTGCCAAGGAAAGTGTGGTAGACTGGGGCCTTCTTTGCGAAGGGGTTCTTGCCCTTGTCGTCGCTCTTGGCGGCGTGCTTTGGGTCAACGTCCTCGTCCATGTCACTTGAATCCTTGGACTCCTCCTCCTTCTTCTTCCCCTTGCCCTTGCCTCACGGTCTATTCTTCCGACTTCGCTTGTAGCCGGACTCCGGGTCTTCCTTGAGGTCGTTGACGAACTTGCAGTGTCGATTGGTATGAGTGGCCTTGCCATTTACATCGAGGTGTACGAGGCACGACATATCGCGGTACTCCTTGTACGTTTGGGGAACACGGAGCGGCGCCGAGTTGGTTTCACTTCCTCGCTGCTGCCCGCGGCCTGCTCCCCTTCCTCGGCCACTTTGTCCGCCTTCTCCTCGTCCTGCAAAAGTCATGGCGACCATGTCGGTATATTGCTTTTCTTCTGGAGCGGTTTTCCGCTTTGTACTGCTGTTCCTCCGAGCTTGGGTTGGAACGGCCGTTGCCGGCAAAGAGCCACGAGCATCGTCATCGGCAGCTGCGAACTCACTAGCTAACTGGATCATCTGATTCAAGTCAAGCTGATGATTGTCCTGCAAGCGCTTTAGCTTATGTCGGAGTAACGTGCCCCTTTCCAATCCATCAATGAAGGTGGCCATAGCGGTCTGAGCATGCACTCCTGCGCAGGAATTCTTCATGTCCAGCCAGCGAGAGAGGTAGGCGCGATATGTCTCGTCTTTCTCTTGCACGCACCGCTGTAGATCTCCCATGGTGCAGGGACGCTTGTATGTACCCTCAAAATTCTTGGTGAACGCTTCTTGCATGTCCAGCCAGTTGTAGATAGCTTTCTCCGCCAAGTCGTCGATCCATTGACGGGCCGTGCCCGCCAACATTGACGGGAGGTACTTGACGGTGACGTTGGGGTTTGCCTCCGGCAATCTCCACCGCGTTGCCGTAGTCCTGCAACCATGTGGCAGGTTTGGCGGTGCCGTCATAGGGCTTGATGGTCTTGTCAATCCGGAAACCTTTGGGGTAAGTTGCGGACCGTATTTGCAGGTCCAAAACAACGTGGTCCCAGGTATGGTCCTTCCCGGGCCTCGTGGATTTTATCGATCCGCGAACGTGCATTGTATGGCTCCGGGTTCTTCTTCTTGTTGTCAACAGGGGATGGGCTGCGTGAACGATGCGGGCCTCTTCCGCCATGGTGACTGCTTAGCGGCGACGGAGGCGGAGGTGGCGGTGGGTTAGCCTTCTTGCTGTTACCCTCCTGCGACGCCCCACGCCTGTCACGGTTGCTTGTCGGACGCGGAGGGTCGTGGTGTGAACTGCTCTTATGTCCTTGGTGGTGCTCTTCATCATGACGGGTCTGTGCCGCGTTGTCACGGATGACGATGCCGCACTGCTTTGGTGGGGGCATATCCGTGCGATGGTGAGCCTTGTAGTCTTCCTGACGTCGGGGGGATCGGGGCGGTGGCGATGGGAGGAGAGGTTGGGCTCTTTCTCCATGGTCGGAGGATATGGAGATAGCATCCTTCCTGTTGCGCGCATCCCTCCGTCTTCGTTCTGATGAACCCGTCCGCGATCCGACATCCTGAGGAGATCTGTCCCTTGGCGGTTTGTACTGGCTAGATCGGCAGAGCGCTGGATCAGACTCAAGCCTCTGAGAGGTGGCCTTTTCCTGCTGCTTTACCGCCTTGGCCACTAGGTCATAGACATGTTCTACTGCCTCAGGCGATCTATCCTGCTCCAGAAGGGTCTTGGCGACGGCGAGGTTAAGGAGTGTGGTGGGCATCACCTGCTTGCCCTCACTATCAATGTATGGCTTGGCCTGTGCCGGCTTCGAGGGAGCCCATCCTAGGTTGCGCCGTACACCAGGATCGTTGATGACGCGATCTGGAGCTTTCTTAGCCTTCTGCTGCTGCAGCAGAGTCTTGTACTGGGCCTCCATTGCTCTTGCTTTCTCTATGGACTTATGCGCGTTGACCAGGTCTCGATCTAGTTTAGCGTCTTGCTCCGCGATGGCTTGCGCCTCCTCCAGCAGCTGCTGGCACTTCTCGTCAAGCTGAGTCACGTTCCGGATATGATTGACAGTTAGTGGCTCAACGAGGAGATTGCCGTACATCACTCTATCAGCTGGAGTAACATGGGCTGCTGCCGACGTGGATGCTGGAGGCGGCAAGTTCGCGGTGTTGTTGTTGCTCGGACCGGTGCTGAGTTCCTGCGGCTGCTTCACCGGTTTAGGCGGAGGCGGCATGACCTTTGCGCGATCAATGTCGTTAGCAATTAGTGGCCCCTTCCCCTTATCCAGTGCCGTAGGCGGAGCTTGCCCGGGCTGGTCTTCGTCCATAGCTGTCCCAATGGTGACGAACACCCCTCGAGACATGACGGTATTATTAGCTTGCTCTTCGCGCGAGTACTCCTCCTCCATCTCCTGCATAGCGGAGTCTAGCTCTTCTGGACTGAAGTCTATTTCCTCTGAATCTGCACTGAAATCAGCATAAAGCGCGTCAATGACAGAGTCGGAGGGTGCCAGGACTTCCTCGATGATGGGCGGTGGAGGTGCAACGACCTCGAAGATGACTAGAAGTGGTGGTGCTACTGCGACGATGGCGGCCGGAGGCGGTGGTGGTGGCTGAATCGGAGGGCTCACATTAATGGCGCAAGCGGCTGAGCTGCTTCAGCCTCCAGCGTAGTTGTTGACGGTGTTCACCATGCCTTGAGCGTAAGGCGTCGGCGCTGTTGCCGTCTTAGAGAGTGTCGGAGAAGCGTGCCATGGTCCAGTCCTTCCACAAAGTGATAGATGGCATCATCATTGGGGTAGTGGGCCAGATCGGCTCGTATACGGAGCCACCTGGCCAAGTAATCGCGGGGGTTTTCGCCCTCTCTCTGAATGCAGCGCGCCAGATCGAAGATGGTAACCACGCCGACGAACTTGGATCTCTGCTGTCCAGACGCACGGACAAAGCCGGTGGATTTGCAGTGATCTTCCACCTTTATATCATGCACAGGGGCGATTTGGGTGGGTCTTGAATTTTTCCGATCTTTGCCGGCAAACTCCGAGGAGAGATGCGACATCAATCCTTCCGCGAACATATCCTGCCCATAGGTGGTCCGTGCGGGTCTTGATGCTCCTCCGACTCCCAGGGAACTAGTGCCCGAGTCGGTTTCGCCGATGAAGAGGTGGATGTCTCCGATAGGAACGATCGAACACCGCTTAGGGTTCGTCTTTGCTGGGGTCCAGAACTCGTCGGGAGGGACGATCGGAACATTGCGGAGAAGAGAACGCGACCGATGGCTACGGTTTCGCCGATTCCCGCGAAGATCTTGGTCCTCGCCCGCTGAAGAGCCTAAAGCGCCTCTTGCCCCACGGTGGGCGCCAACTGTCGTGGTATTGCCTACGAGTACGCCATGGAGGAGTCCTCACAATGTGTGTTTAGAGACGTGGGGTAAGGCGGACGGTTGACGGGTACGAGGTAACGTAGCTTACCCAGGTTCAGATCCCACAACGGTGGCGGAATCCTACTCCTGCTATAAATCACTATAATGGTAATACGCCGAGTTACAGAGATAGGTTCGCTGTGCGAGGTGTGTGTAAAATGATACTAGGTTATTCCCTAAAGGCTCCCATAGGCCCGACTTATATAGTCGCCAGGTCCTAGGGTTACAGGGAAAAGTTCTAGCCGGACAGGTTACAGAATTCTACACCGTCTATTACTAGTCTTGTGTGTCTTGCACTCCAGGGCTCCGGGTACGCTGGTGACTCCACCGTAGCCTTCCTTTATCCGGCATGGTCCTCCCTTATGGATCCACCTAACTGGGCCGCCCAGCAGGCCATAGGCCATGCTACCGACTATGGGCCACCCGGGTTAGTCGGATAAGAGACATGCTATGAGGATACCCATATAGCATATCCCCAACAAGTGATGACTACTCATTTACCTTTATTTATCATGTATTTGATTATTGAGTCGCAATGACCATCCAACATGTGGATGGCTTGCTATTGGTGTGTTTACTTTTCCAAAAACTTGTTTTCTGTGTTGTTGAACCTTTACTACTGTGATGCATGATTGTGATTTGTTATGTGATGTATTGTGCATGTTAGCATCTATGGGTATCTCATTCTTATCCTTATTGAAAACCACAGATGCCTCCCCGACGTGCCAATCCCAACCCCAACAACAACAACATCACCCCTGAGATGCAGCAGATGATGACAGCTCAGACTCAGTTGATGCAAATGATGACCACGTTCATCCAGAATCAAAACAACAACAACAACAACAACAACAACAACAACAATAATAATAATAATAATAATAATAATAACAACAACAACAACAACAATCAGAACAACCCACCGGGCTTTGACATGCTTACCAGGTTCTTAAGGATAAGGCCACCAAAGTTCTCAGGAACTACTGATCCTATGGTGGCCAATGATTGGCTCCGCTCTGTGAACAAGGACTTGGTAACTGTTGGCTGTACTGATGAAGAGAAAGTCAGATTTGCAGCACATTTGTTGGAAGGACCAGCAGCCACTTGGTGGGATAACTTCCAGATCACCACTCCCATTGCGGATGTGACATGGGCTATCTTTGAAGATGGTTTCCGTACTGCTCACATCTGATTCGGAGTGATGAGTTTGAAGAAGAAAGAGTTTCATAACTTGTAGCAGCGCCACTGCAGCGTGGCTGAATATATTGAGGAGTTCAACAATCTGGCGCGTTATGCACCGGATGAAGTTGACACTGATGCTAAGAGGAAGTAAAAGTTCCTTGAAGGGTTGAATGATGAATTGAATCTGCAGTTAGCTGTGGCTTATGTTCCCACATACCAGTCTCTTTGTGACAAGGCTGCTATTTTGGAGAGCAAAATGAAACAAGTTGAAAGCAGGAAGAGAAAGCACTCCGACAAGCACAGCTCGGGATTGTCTCACAAGCGTTCCCATTATGATGACAGTGGGAGTTCTGGATCCCACAAGCATGGTAAATTCAACAAGAACCACAACCACAACCGTTATCATGAAAACAAACACCACCGTAGTCATGACAACGATAAGTACAATAATCACAAGGGTGGATATAAGAGCCACCACAATGGAAGTGGAAGTGGCAGTGGAAGCCAGCCTGTCAAGAAGGATCTTGGTCAGGTTGAATGTTTCAAGTGCAAGAAGATGGGGCATTATGCAAATGAGTGCCCAGAAAAGAAAGTTGAAGGACCCAATAAGCCCAACCCTTTTCAAAAGGGGCAAGTGAACCACATTAATGTGGAGGAGATCTATGAGGAATCTGATGCTGTGGCTGGTAAGTTCGAACTCAATTCTATTCCAGCACTTGTTCTTTTTGATACTGGTGCATCACATTCATTCATATCAAAAGCATTTGTTGATAGAAATGGGTTACCAACTGAAAACATTGGGTGTCCAATAAAAGTAAGTTCTCCAGGTGGAGATATGATAGTAAGTCTTGGATGCCGGGATCTAGTGATAGAGTTTGGAAAACATAAGTTTCCAGTGAGTCTGATAATCCAAGATTCCCAAGGACTGGATGTAATTTTGGGAATGGATTGGATGACCAAGTATGAAGGAGTACTAGATTGTGCCAATCGTACTGTTGCACTCACAACCCCGGAAAAGAAACGGATTAGATTCAAGTCTAACTTTGAATCAAAAGGGAGTAAGCTAAATTCTCTTAAGGGGGTTAGCACAGATAGTGTGCCAAGTGTGAGTGAATATCCGGATGTGTTTCCAGAAGAATTTCCAAGAATGCCACCAGATAGAGATGTGGAATTTCTTATTGATTTGCTACCAGGATCTGGACCAATAGCAAAGAGACCGTACAAGATGGCAGTGGATGAGTTGAAAGAACTCAAGAAGCATCTTGGAGAACAGTTGCAGAAAGGTTTTATCCAACCAAGTTCTTCATATTGGGGAGCACCAGTTTTGTTTGTGGAAAAGAAAGATAGAAGTCAAAGGTTATGCATAGATTACCGTTCACTCAATGAGGTGACTATCAAGAACAAATACCCTTTGCCTAGAATCAATGACTTGTTTGATCAGTTAGAAGGAGCTTGTGTGTTCTCAAAGATTGATCTCCGGTCAGGTTATTTCCAGCTCAAGATAAGGGAACAAGACATACCTAAGACAGCTTTCACCACAAGGTATGGATTATATGAGTATACCGTGATGCCATTTGGTTTGACCAATGCACCAGCATACTTCATGAATATGATGAACAAGGTGTTCATGGAATTTCTTGATAAGTTTGTTGTCGTTTTTATCAATGACATTTTGATCTACTCCAAGAGCAAATAAGAGCATGAAGGAAATTTATGTTTGATACTTGAGAAGCTTAGAGAGCATAAGCTATATGCCAAATTCAGCAAGTGTGAATTTTGGTTGAATGAAGTTGGATTTCTTGGACACGTTGTGTTAGGAGATGGTGTAGCAGTTGATCCTGCTAAAGTTTCAGCTGTAACTGAATGGGAATCTCCCAAGTCAGTGAAAGAGGTTCGTAGTTTCCTTGGCTTAGCAGGTTACTACAGAAGGTTCATTGATAATTTCTCCAAGGTAGCTAAGGCTATGACAGAATTGCCAAAGAAAGACAAGAAATTTGCTTGGTCTGAAGGTTGTGAACTCAGCTTTCAAGAATTGAAGAAGAGGCTATTGACAACACCAGTCTTATGTTTGCCAGATTTGGAGAAAGATTTCCAAGTATATTGCAATGCATCTCATCATGGATTAGGTGCAGTACTTATGAAGGAAGGGAAAGTTGTGCCTTATGCCTCGAGACAACTCAAAACTCATGAGGTGAACTACCCTACTCATGATTTAGAGTTAGCCTCTGTTGTCCATGCCCTCAAAACATGGAGACATTATCTTTTGGGAAAACGTTATGAAGTGTTCACAGATCACAAGAGTTTGAAGTATATCTTCACCCAGAAAGAAATTAACATGAGACAAAGAAGATGGCTAGAACTCATCAAAGACTATGACTTGAGTTTGCAATACCATCCCGGTAAAGCAAATGTTGTAGCGGATTCCCTAAGCCGTAAAGTTTTTGTGAATGGCCTTACTAAGGGAGAATTGCCAGATGACCTGTGTGCCCAATTCAGAGATCTCAGATTGGAGATTGTGCCCGAGGGACATCTCATGTCCTTGGATGTTCAACCCACTTTGTTGGACAAGATCAAAGAAGCCCAAAAGACAGATAAGGAAATTGAAGAGATTAAGGAAAAGATTGGCAAGGGGAAGGCCAAAGGATTCCATGAAGATGAACAAGGTACTTTATGGCATGGAAAACATATCTGTGTTCCACAAGATCCGGAGCTTCGGAAACTGATATTACAAGAAGCACATAACTCACCGTATTCCATTCATCCGGGTAACACCAAAATGTACATGGATATGAAAGAAAGATTTTGGTGGAATAATCTCAAGAAGGACATCGCCGAAAACATTGCTCTGTGTGATGTATGTAGTAGAGTGAAAGCGGAACATAAGAAACCAGCAGGATTGTTACAACCACTACCTATTCCTGATTGGAAGTGGGACAATATTGGCATGGATTTCATCACCGGATTGCCAAGGACCAGGTCAGGATATGATTCTATTTGGGTAGTAGTGGATTGCTTGACTAAAGTGGCTCATTTTATACCCGTGAAGACAACTTATACAAGTGCTAAGTTAGCCAAGATATATATGAGTAGAATTGTATGTCTACATGGAGTACCCAAGAGTATTTTGTCTGATAGGGGAACCCAATTCACTTCTCATTTTTGGAGGCAGCTACATGATTCATTAGGAACAAGGTTGGAATTCAGCACTGCATTTCATCCTCAGACTGATGGACAGACAGAAAGGACCAATCAGATTCTTGAAGATATGTTGAGGGCATGTGCTCTAGACTATGGAGCCAGTTGGGATGAAAGTCTGCCTTACGCAGAATTCTCTTACAATAACAGCTATCAAGCTAGTATTGAGATGGCACCATTTGAGTTTCTCTATGGGAGAAAGTGTACCACCCCATTGCTATGGAATGGTGTGGGAGAAAGAAGTTTGTTCGGACCAAAACTAATCAAAGAGGCTGAAGAGAAAGCCAAGCTAGTTAAGGACAAATTTAAGATAGCACAGTCCCGACAGAAGAGCTACGCAGATCCTAAGCGTAGAGAAGTCACCTATGAAGTGGGTGATAGAGCTTATCTTAGAGTGTCACCACTCCGTGGAGTGAAGAGGTTTGGTGTCAAAGGTAAATTGGCCCCAAGATATGTTGGACCATTCAAGATTCTGAGTCGTAAAGGAGAAGTAGCTGATGAGATTGAATTTCCAGAATCTTTGTCAGCTGTTCATAATGTGTTCCATGAGTCAGCTTAAGAAATGCCATCCACAAATGGAAGAGACTTCTTTGAAGGATACTATACCTTTGGAAGAGGTTCAATTGGAGAGTGACCTCACTTATGAGGAGAAGCCTATCAAAATACTTGAGACTGCAAAAAGAGTTACTCGGACCAAGACTATCAAATTATGCAAAGTTCAATGGAACCATCATTCCGAAGAAGAAGCAACATGGGAAAGAGAAGATGATCTTCGGAAAGACCACCCTCACCTATTTGCTAGCCAATCTGAATCTCGAGGGAGAGATTCACCTTAAGGGGGTTAGATTTGTAACATCCCTACAATCATATTTCAAAACCCATGCATATCATCCATGCATCCATGATCATTTAGGGTTCCATTTTCAAAACCATTTCAAAAACAGGAGCATATGTTGCTCATTATTTTATGTAAGTATGCTCTAGCCTTAGTGCTACTTTCTAATGAGAAGAGTACTTGTTTTGTTTAGTGATGTTTTGAATTCAAACTTAAGTACTTTCCAAAGCTTGAGCAAAGTTTTCAAAACAAAATGTGAAAGTGAAACCAATTCTATGCCTATTGTTTATATCACATTAAGGCTTGGTTTTATTTTTATTTTCAAATGATCAAAGTGTTTTTGAGTAAACAGTAGTGTTTGACACACATTTGAGTGCAAAGTTTACTGTATAAAAACCTAGAGAAGATTTGAATTCAAACTTATTTGAATTAGAGTTGAAAAATCATTTCTAGAAAATCAAACAGAAAAAGAAAAGGAGTAAAGGAAAAAAATAAGACAAACAGCCAAACTGGCCCAACTAGCCCAGCTCGACCCAATCTAGCCCAACTACCCCCTCCCGCGAAACATTTTCCTTTACCCGCAAACACACCCACAGAGTCGCTGATGCAGGGACCCCACCTCCTCTCTTTTTCTCTCGCTGACAACCCGACCCACGCAACGGTCATCGTCTCCACCCGGCGACGTGTTCTTCCCCCAAATCACGCCGGGCGTTTCCTGTTTAAATTCCGCGGCTTGAATTCCGTTGAATGCACGAGTAATTCACGCCCACATCCTCGCCTACTTAAGCACCATGCCGCCCTCCTCCTTTTCCCCCAAACCACACCCCACTGGAGCCACCAGGCTGCTCGTATTTCCTCTAGACGCCCCTCTGCTCCGACGAGTTCGCCGTCGAATTCCGGTAAGCCCCACGTCCCCCTCTACCTCTGGTTCAGAATAGCTTACTCTACATCTCCGTGTGCATCTACTGACACTCTCCATTTGCTCGTGCATGCTCTGTAGCCTTGGCAGCGTCGTCGACTGAGCTCCGCCGCCGTCTGTTCGAACTCTGGCGACCATTCCTCGTAAGCCTCAGCTTCTCCTCTCCCTCTGTTTGATACGCGTGTGATTCCCAGTGTCCTACGCATCTAACGGCACCCTTATCTCGTCTTAGCGTGGCCCAGAGCATCGCCTTCATCGCCAACCGAGAGCACCGTCGCCAGGGACTTCTCCGACGAGCAATCCACGACGACCCCGAGTGCCCCTTCGCCAACCGAGCACACGTCGAGCATCTCCTCGTCACGGCGATTCTGGTGAGCATCCTCACACCTCCCCGGGCGACCTAGCTCGCTGGCAAGCTTGCAGCCAAAGCGCGCCGCCGCCGCCAGCGTCGCCACTTGTTGGTCAGTCGCTGAGATCCGTGCGATGTAGATCGGACGAACACGATAGAACTTAGTCGAAGGGGTAAGTAGAGATCTGAGCCGCACGTTTTAGTTAGATCTAACGGTTCGGAAACGTGATCCTGAGCGAAGCGATACTCTCCAATCAGGAAGCGCCGCGTGGCATGAGTTTTGTTTTAAATTTCTGAATTAGATCTATTAGATGTTTAAACTTGTTTAATTCATAACTTTTGATTCCCACGTCCAAATTTGACAAATTTTATATCAATGGAATCACGAGAGAAAATCCTTTCCATTAATGCAATGTGTTTAAGGTTTTGCTTCTGTTAAAATGGTTGTTTTTGCAGAAACATTTGTAGGCATAAATTGGGTATAATAATTATTTGAAAAATGTTTTAATGTTCAAATAAAGTTTATTTGGCAAGTTTTGAACTTGTTTATGTTTCAGTACTGTGCACTTGTCTTGTTTGGTGTTGGAAATCATCACATGGCATTATGCATGCATCCATATATTTTTGCTTGTATTTATTTTGTATGTGATTTTGGTGCTATTATTTCATGTGTAGATTTTGGTGCAAATAGTCATTGTGATTGTGAGGATTGTAGCTACTCTCCAAACTACCAAGGCAAGTGGTTCTTCATGATTTTATTCCTATGTTTTTCATCTTTGCATTAGAAATATTTTGCTAGCCTTGCATGGTTGTTTTTGATCTATATGCTATGCTTGGGAAATCCTAGTAGTTGTAAAATTTCTAGAAATATTTCTAAGTCTTATCAATGCCATGCTTAGCCTAGCTAGTAGCAACCAAGGGTGGTTATATATTCATGCTATGAATAAATATTTCTAAGTCTTTGGACTATGTTTTGCTTAATAAAAAAACTAAGTGAATGAAACACCTGGGTGGAATGGAAAGAATGGGTTATGTTGAGTGGTTACACAAGGCCCATTTCCATGGTTTACCTTGTGTATCTCACTTGTGGAAAGCCACCCAGGAACAAAGGGATTTGAGATGCCATATGTTAAGAAGCTTCTAGTGTAGCCACTTGGCAATATGGGCTCTGCCTGGATCATATAGGTTGCAATAACTTAGCCATTTGGACAGTTGGTGGTAGTGGGATGATAGGTTGGAGCGCGTCCATTTGGTCTAAGGGAAGGCTTCTGAAAGGTCCTGTCTTGGTGAAAATCAAGTCTTGTGGGGAAAGTGCACAACCTCTGCAGATGGAAGAATCTAAGTACTTAGCCATGTCCCTGGTATTGGACAACTTGAGCATCAAGACATGGACGCTATCAAGAATCTCCTCATCCCAATTTCTAAGTAAAAACTTGTGGTTGAACAAGGGTAAAGGTTCACCAATGTCTATTGGTGGTTCCTTGGGAAAGATTTTATCAAAGAAAAACATAGTGTTTTCAACTAATAGGCAAAACCTATTTTGAGCAAAGCAAGCCTAAGATACACTTAGCCAAATGCATATAGTATCTAGCTACCAATATTGATCTAAGGTATCACTTGCCAATACTATTCCAATGTATTGACCCACTGTGGCTGTAACTTGTGATGTTGCAGGTTATTCTGATGGTGATTAGGGGTTATGAGTCTACACTCAACATGCTTGCCTGTGGCACATGAAGATGAAGACTTATTTATCTTATTACTTATTTAAACTCTTGTACTAGGCCTGTGGCCATGGAGTTGTAAAAGACTATGTTTGTCTCTGGAATGACTTGTAATAATGACCTTTGTTTCTGTGTACTTCATCTTAAACATTGGAGGCTAGCATTGATCCAGGGACTAGCATTGCAATCACAGGGATCCTTTCCTTTACAAAGGAGGGATCTTACATACCGATGAAGTGAAGAATGTTTACCTCACTCGGAAGAATCAGTACTCCACAATTCAGTGTGCTACCTTGTATGGTTTGGAATCGGAGCTTTAGAAAAGGTTTGAGAACCATGACCCACATGATATTGTCCGTGAACTCAAAATGATATTTGAGGCTCACGCGGCAGTTGAGAGTTATGAGGCTTCTGAAAAGTTCTTTAACTGCAAGATGGAAGAGGGCAGCTCGTCGGAGCATGTGCTTAAGATGTCTGGGCACGCAAACAAACTCCAAAGTTTGGGTATAGTGATTCCTAATTCTTTGGGGATTCACCGTGTCCTCCAATCACTGCCACCAAGTTACAAGAACTTTGTGATGAACTACAATATGCAAAACATGGACAAGATGTTGCCAAAACTCTTCTCCATGTTGAAATCTGCAGAAGTGGAGATCAAGAAAGAGCACCAAGTGTTGTTGGTCAATAAGACCACCAAATTCAAGAAAGGCAAGTCTAAGAAAAAGGGAAACTTCAGGAAGGGCGGTAAGAAAGTTGCCGTACCGGCAAAGAAGACCAGGGCTAGACCTAAGCCTGATACTGAGTGCTTTTACTGCAAGGGAGAAGGTCACTGGAAGCGGAATTGCCCAAAGTACTTGGCAGATTTAAATAACGGCAACATCAAGAAGAAAGGTATATCTGATATACATGTTATTGATGTGTATCTCACTAGTACTCGTAGTAGTGCCTGGGTATTTGATACTGGTTCGTTGCTCATATTTGTAACTCGAAACAGGTACTGCAGAATAAACAGAAGCTAGCGAAGAACGAGGTGACGATGCGCGTTGGAAATGGATCAAAGGTTGATGTGATCGCGGTTGGCACGTTACCTCTTCATTTACCATCAGGATTAGTTTTATACTTAAATAATTGTTATTTGGTGCCTGCGTTAAGCATGAACATTATATCTGGATCTTGTTTATTGCGATACGGTTACTTGTTTAAGTCCGAAATAATGGTTGTTCGATTTATATGAGTAATATGTTTTATGCACATGCACCTTTGATAGATGGTCTATTCTTATTGAATCTCGATTGTAGTAATACACACATAAATAACATTGAGGCTAAACGTTTGAAATTGAGCGATAACTCGACCTATATGTGGCACTGTCGTCTTGGTCATATCGGAGTGAAGCGTATGAAGAAACTCCATTCCGATGGACTTCTTGAATCACTTGATTTCGAATCACTTGAAAGATGCGAAGCATGTCTGATGGGTAAAATGACTAAGACTCCATTTTCTGGTATGATGGAGCGAGCTACGGACTTATTGGAAATCATACATACCGATGTGTGTGGACCAATGAGTGTAGCATCACGCGGTGGTTATCGTTATGTTCTTACCTTCACGGATGACTTGAGTACATATGTGTATATCTATTTCATGAAACATAAGTCCTAAAATTTCGAGAAGTTTAAGGAATTTCAAAGTGAGGTAGAGAATCAACGTAACAAGAAGATTAAATTTCTACGTTCTGATTGTGGAGGTGAATATCTAAGTTACGAGTTTGGCGAGAATTTGAAGAAATGCGGAATACTTTCACAATTGACACCGCCGGGAACACCACAGCGTAATGGTGTGTCCGAACGTCGTAATCGAACTCTCTTAGATATGGTTCGTTCTATGATGTCACTTACAGATTTACCGCTATCATTTTGGGGTTATGCATTAGAAACAACCGCATTCACTTTAAATAGGGCACCATCTAAATCCGTTGAAACGACACCGTATGAATTATGGTTTGGGAAGAAACCTAAATTGTCGTTCCTTAATGTTTGGGGTTGCAAAGCCTATGTAAAGAAGTTACAGCCAGACAATCTTGAACCCAAAGCGGAAAAATGTGTCTTCATAGGATACCCGAAGGAAACTATTGGGTATACCTTCTATCATAGATCCGAGGGCAAAATCTTAGTTGCTAAGAATGGATCCTTTCTAGAGAAGGAATTTCTCTCGAAAGAAGTGTCTAGAAGGAAAGTAGAACTCGACGAGGTTGTTGAACCTTCTCTCGAACTTGCGAGTAGCGCAGCACCGGAAGTAGTTCCCGTGGCGCCTACAACAATAAGAGAGGAAGCAAGTGATGATGATCATGAAACTTCGGTTGAAGTTGCTACAGAGCCTCGCGGGTCAACGGGAACTCGTACCACTCCTGATTGGTATGATCCCGTTATGAGTGTCATGTTGGTGGGCAACACCGATGACCCTGCGACATATGAGGAAGCAATGATGAGCCCAGATTCCAATAAATGGCAAGAAGCCATGAAATACGAAATTGGATCCATGTACGAAAACCAAGTATGGACTTTGGTGGACTTACCGGATGGCCGGAAGGCTGTCGAGAACAAATGGATTTTCAAGAAGAAAACAGATGCTGATGGTAATGTTATTGTCTATAAAGCTCAACTTGTTGCAAAAGGGTTTTGACAAATTCAAGGAGTTGACTACGATGAGACTTTCTCACCATTCGCTGTAGGGTTCGCAGCATAGAAAACAAAAAATTTCCTATGATGGGAACATCTATGTACCAAGATCTATCTACTAGATACAAGCAACGGGTGGATATACATCCATAGAATACATACCCTCGAAGACCGAATAGCGTTAACGAGGTTGTACTCGTGGATGATGTAGACGAACGCTTGCCGATCTCAAGATCGTGATGAAGTCCATCTGGTCCAGCCGGTCCAGCACGATCAAGTCCAGCACCTCAAAGCAGTGGTGCATCCGTGATCGCACACGTCACGGGTACCCGAAACCTCCGCGCCTCTCTCGGTGAGCGTGAAGCAACAAATCCTTCTAGAAAAAGCCACCGGGAACATGTATCTCGCTGAGATCCTTCGCGAGGAGGTGTGCTTTGAGAGGAGGAGAGGGGGGCCTTTTATAGGGGAGAGGGGGGGCACCCAAGGGGCATAGCGCCCAGCCATGGGGGCTGCCCCCACCTCTTCCACATTCATATGGGTGGAGCTCCCACTCAAAATGAAAAGCCTCCACTCCCATTAAAAAGCCTCCACTCAAAAATCCACTCACATGCATTAAATTTCCACCAAATTTAATGCAAGCTCTCATTTAAATAAAACTCTTTTATTTATTTATTCAGATTTTATTTAATTACTTTAATTAACAAACATTCACATAAAACCCCTTACAACATTTCAATTTCACATGCAGAACCAGTTTCAGCAATTTCAACCGAAACAGTTTCGGTGTCTAGTGAAATAAATTCCTGCGCTTTCCTTTTCTTTTTCTGGCATATCATTTGCTCTGAATGGTGTCGGTATCCCTTAAGTGTGTCACCCTACGGTTCGCGAATAATGCGGACATGATCGAGACTCTTCTCTGATCAATAATCAGTAGCGGAACCTGGAGATCCATATTGACTCCCACACATTCAACGATGACTTCTATGATCGTGTGAACCTTTTACGCTAGTATCTTAATCCCTTTGTTTCACGATATATTACATGTCCGAGATTCGATCATCGGTATCTCCATACCTAGTTTGATCTCGTTACCGACATGCACTCTTTTCTCGTTCCCGTGATATAACATTCTAGTGATCAAATCACTTGCTTGCAAGCTAATCAATGTGATATCACCGAGAGGGTCCAGAGTATATCTATCCGTCATCGGGATGAACAAATTCCACTCTTGATCCATGAGTCTCAACATAACACTTTAGTAGTTTTGGATCCATCTTTATAATCACCCAATTACGGTGTGACGTTTGATGTCAACAAGAAACTCTTCCGGTGTTAGTGATTGGCATGATCTCATGGTCTAAGGATTAGGACTACTTCGTAAGTTGTTTATAGCAATATAAACTCAATGACTTTGATCGTAATGCTATACTTCGGATGAATGTTCATCACATTATTACACTAATGTTGTGACCTCGTTATTAACAACATCCAATGTCCATGATCAGGAAACTTTGATCATCATGTTAGTCAACGAGCTAGTTTATAAGAGAGGCATAACTAGGAACTTCATTTTTGTTTATTAAACACACATGTATTAACGTTTCCGTATTAATACAATTATAGCATGTAAAATAAACATTTATCATAAATAAGGAATACGATAATAACCACTTTATTATTTCCTCTTGGGCATATTCCCTTTAGTCTCCCACTTGCACTAAAGACAATAATCTAGTATGAAAACTTTGCGTATTGAACACCTATGGCTTTCTGGTGTTCCATATACGCAACTGCAAGTGGTTAACATAATCTACGGATCTGATGCTTTCAGGTCCGTGTGTATTTGCATGTCTTTGCGTCTTCACGCATCACTCATTCTCCAATGAGATGACATTGTATAAATTTGGTCTTTCGGTGAGACCTTTAGTTCCTTGGGGTTTAAAACATGTAGATACTATTGTCATACAATATATCTTTAGTGTTATTCCATTGCGAACCACACCTTAGTTTGATAACAAACTACTTGACACAAATGCCCTCCTTTGCTGCTACTATAGCAGTCATATACTTAGCCTTTTGTTGTAGTATTCGTCACAATGTCTTAACTTTGGAACTCTTCCAAATCCATCATGGAAACTTTCTTTCCATTTCATTGTGCCACCCATAGTTTAAATTGAGATAAACTTAATTTGTATCTTGTGACAAAACTAGTATCAATGTAACGCTTTACAATGAACTATTTGTAATTGTTTGCCACCTCTACACAAATATATTCTTAATTCTTCCAAACAATCATAAGAATATCCTTACTATAGTACAATGATCATTTTATGATTCATTCTGGTATATGCTCATAACACTTAGAGCATAGGACATATCTGGATGTGTACTTATCATGGTATGATTGATCAAAACATTCTCGTGATTTCACTCATCAAGTGTCAAAGCACTTGAATCTTGTTTCACTTATCAAGTGTCGATACACTTGAATCTTGATTCAATTCCTTTTACATGCGACAAGAACCTTTTCTTGTCGTTTCTATATTGAACTCCTTCAATATCTCATATATGTACGTTTGGCACAACCATATTAGCGTCACAGTCTATCCACTATAGACATTCACGCTAAATATTCGGGTTTTTCCTAAGTATTTCATCAAAATGAAATTCTTAACCTTTGTCACTAAAATATACATCATTTCTAATCAACAAGATGTCCTCCACATAATGTATTAGAAATATGTCTTAGCTCTCCCACTTAATTTCTTGCAAATGCAAGCATCTTCATAGTCTCCCGATGAAAACTCTTTTTCATCACGGTGAAGATTCCAACTCCGCGATGCTTACTTCAACAATTGAAGTTTGCATGCCCCTTTTAACATCCTTTGAATTAACAAAACCCTTTGGATCGTGTCATGTACACGTCCTAGGTAACCATTCTATTAGAAGAACTTTGTTTTGTTTATTCATCTACCATATAACAAATTATATGTAGTGGTTGCTACTTTAATCCGTCCAGACTAAATATCGCTATGAAAGATCAAATCTTGTCATAGTCAACTCCTTGAACATTGTTGTAAAACACTTTACGACATGTCAACTATTTCATAGATGTGAAACATCCATGTCTGTTTCTTTATAGATCCAAATACGACCGATAGGTTTTTACACCTTTCCGGAGGGTCTTCCGTTCAAAACTTGATTTATCGTGTATGGACTTATCACGGATTTTATGTCTTCAAGCCATTTGACAGAGTCAGGGTCCATCATCGCTTCTTTGTATGTATTCGGTTCATCATTGTCAAACAATAATGATTTACTCTCAAATCTTAGCATTTGATTGTTTAACCGACCTACTTGGTTCAATAGGAACTTAGATCTCTGTGACCACAACCTTTGAGGCACATAAGCTATGAGCATTAATTATGGCAGCCTTCGGAACGATTTCCCGCGCTGCACAACTCATCACATATAGCTAAGGTTCGTTAACCTTATCAAAGTTCTATTGTCCTTCCACTTAACTTTTACGAAAAATTCCTTCTTCAAGAAACTTCATATTTCAAGCGACAAAACCCTTTGTCCTCGGTGTTATGGAGGAATAACCAATTGTTATTCGAAATAACCTACAAAGACATGCTCATCCGACTTCGGTTGTAAACATCTTACTTATGTTTAGCATACCAAAATTTAAGAAATGACAACTTGCGTTTTACCCCAAACCATAACTTCCATGGTGTCATTTCAACGGATCAAGATGGAGCTCTTTTCAGTGTAAAAGCGGTAGTCTCTAAAGCTTTAATCTTTTAAAACATAATGGTAGTTTTATCAATAACACCTTTGATCCAACCATGTCAAACAAGGTTTCATTACAAATCTCAAACACTCCATATTCCTATGGTGTTTTGGGATATGTAAATCTAGGTGTTTTGCTAAACTTGCAACTCAAATAAATCCCTTTATGATAAAATCATAATTAATTTATTTTCTTGTTACACTTGTAACTCAAATAAATCCCTTATGATAAAATCATAAACCATTTATTTTCTTTTCACAATGATTTTTCACTTCATCTTGAAAGTCTTTGAACGTTTTCAAATATTTCATACTTCTTTCTCATTAAGTGAACATTCACTCAAATTTCCGGAGAAAGCATATGAAGTTGAAATCCATCGTTACGACTATACATAATGGACTACATACATCGATATGTATAAATTCCCATAATTTAGTCGTTCGTTCTTCTTTGGACTTTGAACGAAGTTTTAATTATCACGTGGAAAGTCTCACAAGCGTCACTTGATCAAATCAAAGACTCCAAAAATCCATCAATATGGAGATTCTTCATGTTTTCTTTCCAATATAATTTAAACAGCGATGTCACTTCGTAAGTGATCTTTCAATCATTTGTTGTCACATCCCAAAATTCTCCTAATTTTGGAATGTGAAATAAATAAATAAGTTTGATTGATTGTTTGACTATGTTGAAAATTCTCAAAGAGAAGAAACTTTTTGAATAGAAAATCCTCTCAACCATGAATTCAAAATCTTATATTCTTTTGTTAAGACCTAAGTAGCCATATAGGCAAAAGGGCATGGATTGATTATGGATTGTAGAATTGGTGTGCAAGATTTCAAAATGAAAATCATGAAGCATTCGTAAGCATTTCATCCATGTGAAGTTCTCACAAACTGAATCCAAATCCTGGTATCTAAATCCTATAGTTGATTCGCCCAAATGTTCCTAAGGGTAACTAAATTGACTTTTAAAAACCCACTATTGCTAAGACAGCGATTATTGCTAAATTATAGCCTAAAAGGGTCCAATTAATATTACAAAATTTTAGAAACAAAATTAAGCTAATTTGGAGCTAGTATGAAAAAGTTATGGAACAAATACAAACACATAAAGATATAAATAAAATGAAATATACAAGGATTTATAAATCCACTACTTCCAAACTAGTAAAAAGATTACAAATTTGATCCTATAATGATCTATTCGATTTTAGAAAAATTTAGAAACAAGAATCATGTCATTTGGAGTTCGTATGCAAAAGATATGAGGGAAACAAGTAAAAAAGCAGGTAGCCCACCGGTCCGACCGACCGACCAGCCAGGCGAATATCGCAGACGGATCGATCGGCTTGCTCCAAAAAGTGTGCACAATCTGTTTTGTTAAACCTATCTCTACTCAAACTGCTATAACTTTTTATCTACAACTCCAAATCGACTTCCGTTTGTTTCTACTTGTTCTCTACTCTAAGGCCTATCTCTAAACCATCCTAAACCTCCATATAAACTCGTGAGGCCACGGCTGTACGAGTTTCTATTCTCGAAATCCCGAATCAACATATGTCCGAATCTTATTTCGCTTTTTAACCCATCTAGACTTCGTCGTTTGCCTTCGGTCAAAAAACGAAAGTGGTAGGAATCGTCGAAATCTTTCAATCCCGACAAACCTCACCTCTTTTCATCCACCACAGTCGGAGAATTTTGCATCACAATATTTCAGATCTTACGGTGGAAATCCAAGATCTACTCGCGCTCGTTTCTTCAAATCCAAATTCCTTTGCTGAGAAGATAGGAATAATGATTCCCCACAACTTTCATGTTCTGAGTTTTTCAATTTGACCTACGAATTTGTCTCTCTAACACAGATTTATTTCTTGTCTATTTTGAGCCAAAATCGGGTCAATCTCTTCTTCTAGCCACCGGATCCTATCCAGACGGTCGAGATCCAACCAAACCGGTGTGTGCCATGTCGTCATTCCGGTCATCTTCATCATCAACACCACATCAACGTAAGGTCAACATCTAGTCCCAGTCAGCATGCAAAGTCAACCTGTCCAGTCAGCGGAATATTCCCTGGAATATTCCGTTCGAATTTAAAATTGCATATTATAGATCTAACTTGTAAAATTCATTAGAAATTCATACCACGTCCAAAAATTGCGTATAATATATCAAACTGAAGATAATTTCACGTAGAATCATCTTATCAGAATAGATCCAACTTTTACTGTACGTGGTTACTGCAGTAATTTAATTAGTTTTAATGGTCTTTTAGGTTAATAAATTCATAAGAAATTATCTGTAACTCTGAAAAATATGAATAATATATCAAATTGAAGCTACTGTAATGTACTTTATGAATATCTTGTTGGATCTAGCCTTTGCAGATTATTTAACCCGTAGAAATTTAATTAGTTTTAATGGCTTTATAAATCATTAAATTCATAGTAAATTAATGGCTTGTCACAAAAATATAAATAATATAGCGATAGAAAGTTGGTTCCATGTAGATCATCAATCTGCAAATGGTTCAGTAAAATACTATAAGGTTTCGCAGCAATTAAATAAATGGTTTAATGGCTTATTTAGAGTAATAAATTCATAAGAAAATAAATACTATTCATAAAATTACAAATAATATGTCCCTGAAATCACAATTCCGTGGAGATTACAGATATAATTTTAGTTTGATTTTTAGGCAACAGAAACTGTATGAATTATTTAAAACCCATTAAACACTATTTAAATCATGTAAAAAGATCTATAACTGTGGCATCCCGCAAAACCACTACTAGAAAATCGCGTTGAATTTGTGCATTGCATCGTCATCATCATGCATTGTTCGCATAAAACTATTTTCGCAAAGCCCGTTTTGTTTTCCAAACGCCCCATCTTAATTCAAATGCAAAGCCCGGTTCTCCGGATTAATTATTTTGGCCGCTATCGGTTTGCACACGGACCGTTTAAAACAAATAAAAATATTTATTATTTTAGCGGGGGCAGTCGAACGGGCCGTTTCGACCCGAACGACCACCCCCAGGATTTTACAAACGGTCCACCTCTAATCCTATTCCTACCAACCTACCTACCCAGCCCAACCCTCCACATCACCCCACCCAATCCCCACTTGCCACCTCACCCTCTCCCTCCCCTCTACCAATCCTAGGTTGCCACCTAGACTAACTCATCCCTCCCCACCCCACCAAACCGACGCAGCACACACTCTGCAACCCGCGCGCGCGCCCTGGCCACCGCACTCACCCCCTGCCTCCCCTGTCGCCCTGGGACCCGCCTGTCCCCTGGCCCCACGTCCGGCCCCACTCTCCCGGCCCCTGTTCTTCTTCCTCCTCCCCTCCCTCTTCCTTCCTCCCCAACCGCCCTGCCCCGACAACCCTCCTCCTCTCTCCCCGCGAGCAGCCCCGGCCCGCACCTCTCCGCCCCGCGCTCTCCTTCCCCTTCCCCTCCGGCCGACGAGTGCCTCGCCGCCTCTGCAGCTCCCTCCAGCCGCCTGCCCCGCCTCCGCCACCGCTCGCCCGCTCCCTCCACTGCCCCTCCTCCCGCGTTCGCCCGCCTCCTCCGCCTCCGCTTGGCCTCCGCTTTCCCGCCTCATGACAGCCTTCCGGCCGCTGGCTGCGCCTCAAGCGCCGCGCCTCGCCCCCGGCCTTCACTTTCTGCCGCTTCGCCGCTCGCCGCCAGCTTCGCCTTCCTTCGCTCTCGGCCTCACGGCGACCCATGTCGCGTGCCGCCCGCCCGTCCGCCCTGCGGCGCGTCCTCCGCATCGCAGCGACCCGCGCCGTTCGAGCCCGCCGCCTTTGCTGCTCCGCCTCGCCGGGCCTCCCCTCTTCTGCAAGAAGCAGCGAGCTCCGCCTCCCCAGCTCTCCACTCGCTCTCCGGCGCCATGCCGCCACGCTCCGCCGTCCAACCTCCACCGCCAGCCCGTCCTTGTCCCTGTCGGCATGCCTGCTTCCACCCTCTTCAACAGCAGCAGCTTTGTGGTGTCGTGGGGGCTCGAGATCTTCTCTGAAGAAAGGATACGAGGCGCCTGGTGCAGAACAAGCTCGCCACCGACCACCGACGTCGCCTTCACGGACGACAAGTAGTCCCTCTCGGACCACAAGGCCGACACGAGTCGAGAACCGGGGAACCATGCAATACCTCGGCGTCGGGACCGAACAAGATCTACCACCTGGTCGCACCATGGACTCGGAGAAAACCCTCGAACGCCAAGTCCGCCTCATGAACCTCGAAGACCAAGCCTCGACACCTCGAACCCGGTGCCGCGCCAAGACCTCCTTCATGGATCCGAAGGCCGAACCCGGAGACCACCAAGATCGCCACTGGCACAACAAGCCCTCCGCCACGAGAACGCCAAGTTCGTCACCCTGGAACGGCAAGACCGACCCCGTGGGACCCGACAAGACCTTCGCGACAACGAGGACGACACCGACCAGGGCGAGTCCGATGCGCCCCGACACCGAACCAAGTCCCGCACCCGGACACGCCAAGACCTACCTCTGTTATCCGAGAACGATCCCGGAGTCCGAGAACGTTTCCGTCGAACCCTGGATCCCGAGACCGACCCCGAACCCCGAACCCCGGATCCCCAAGATCGTCGAGACCCCTCAATGTGTGAACCCCTTTCCGAGAACCCTATTTTATAAATGGTCAACTATATGAATTGTTGCATATTTAATTGTCATCTCGCATGCTCATCATTGGTTTGGGGGCCTTATGCCGATTCACTGCATAATTAAATATGGGGCCCATATGCGGGCAAATCTAGTCTCATATTGGCCTCATCTAAATCGGTGTAGCGAACCGGTGCTATCTTTTGCCTTGTTAAACAACATTTAATTGCGGGGATTAGCTAAACAACTTGAACCATCTAAATAATTGTCGGGACCCCGGTTCCACTTAATATGACCTAATTGCATCGCATCTTTGCCATGCCATACATCATGCATGCATCATGCCGATCTTCTGCCGTTGTATTAAATATTGCATCCGGTGTTTATTCTAGTGTTTTGCTTCTTCGCGGATAAGGCCGTTGAGTTGATGCGAGTGTCGACCCGATCTTTGGTTGAACCTTCGGTAATGTTTTCAAAGAGCATCTCCCTTTCTACCTATCTTACTTTTATAGTATTTATTCCTCCCCGATGATCTATTGCTATCTGTGTTGCGATGCTCTAGTTTCCGTACCCGTGATATCCCTTGCAGCCATATATTGCCTTGGACACATCCTAATACCTGTTGTTTGGTAGATAGTTGGACTTGCGTGTCGTAGTCGCTTGCTCAAGTGCTGTTGTGTGTCGTCAAATGCCACAGTTGTTGATGTATTGCCGCATGTTGATGTTGGAGACGATCCTAGTTTTACTTATCGTTCACTTTAATTCCTGTTTAACAACTAAAATTGAAGTAAGTAGAGGCATCGGTGGGTGATAGATAATATTTGGTTTCCGAACGCCCACTTGTGTCCCGTAGGACCCCGAGTACTTGATACCTGTTCCTTGATTTATCGCGCTATCCACATCCGGGAGGTATATGGGACCCCCCTGAGCTAGAGCTTGATTCAGTCTTATTTCTTGGGGCCACAAACTAGTTTGAGGTTTTATTTACGATCCTGTACTTATGCCATGCTACTTATGTTTTACGATTGTGCGAGGAGCACACTGTACTGTTTAGGTAAGCGGAGTGTTTTCGCGGTATCGACAAGCCCAGCCACACTTTCGGGTTCCCAGTCGTTTACAGCCACTGACGCAAACCTTGAGTCCGTCTCGGAGTCAGCTAGCTCCGTTGCGGGATCTACTTAAGGGGTGGCCCCCTGAAATAATTCTGAATCCTGTGATTGTTCAGTCGTGAAAGCCTCGTTGGGTTTTGTTTTGGTTTTTCCGAGGTTGATCGAGCGTGTGTTGCTATTGGTGCACCCCGGCCGGGTAAAACTTTCTGAAAGCCGTGTCCGCGGATATGGACGACTTGGAGCACAGTATCTCGATCATAGACAAGCATAACTAAAGTTTATTGCTATAAATTTGACTTTATAATGACTAGTAATCAGCTTCACTATAACGGAATGGCTAAATAATACTGCCCACAATTGCTTGTTTGGAGTAAACGACCATTGTACCGACTAGTAAGTCTGCAACTACAACTACGAAATGGCTGAATAAAAGTACCAACAACTGCTGGGTTTTGGGTTTATCTCATGCTATCAGATTCGATTAGTAATTGCAACTACAACGGAATGAATCACTAAAAGGGCCCATCGCTTCTTTAATCGGATAATTATCTAAACCGACTAGTAATTGCGCAACCATAATCAAGAAGTAAAGCAACTGTGTGAGTTACTCGGTTGACTTCCTCGTTTGGTCTCGAGGGGGAAACACCAGGATGGGTTTGTTTGGTGTTAGTATCAGGTTGGTTCCGAATAGGCCTTTCTTCCCCCCTAATTGCCGCCATCAGACGAGTCTCTATAGGTTGTTTAATGCATGCTGCCGCTGCCGCCTCAGTCCACCATACCTATGTAGGCGAGGACCGCCTAATTCTAGACTCGCCGTGTACTGGCCTCAGTACTGACGCTCCTTCTTTTTCCTTTGCCCTTTGTCGGCACCCCTTTTGTTTAAGCAGGTTTTGAGATCGACGTCGTTAGCAGGGTTACCCTTCCTTGGCACAGGCAGGGTTATGGACGCCATTGGTTATTCTTCAGGGCTCTTAGCCCCATTTGCATCTTGTCCGTAGTCGGACACTTCGACATTTTCAAGGTGATTTGGATCTTTGTGTATTCTATCTGTATTCTTGGCTCTTGAGTCGCTGTTATATATATCTGATCTGTGGGTCCCATCGAGGACTGTTGTGTAATGTTATTACTTCGTTTTCCACCCGCACGAAAGTGCCTGGTGGGCACCTTTGAATCGTTTCTATGCGGGTTTGGCGGGTTTCGCTAAAACTTTCATAGGTCCGATTCTGAGGGTGTTACAATAACTCCGATTAGGGTGAATCCAACGCCTACTAGTTCGTATTAACGTCCTCTATCCAGTAAACCCAAGAAACAAATTTAATTCTACAGTTAGAACAGGCGTTACAATAGAACTATCAAAACCCTTATATTGGCAAGTAATCATTAATAACAAGTAACCTATTGCATTGAATGAACTCATACATGCATCATATGATATATTAATGTTCATAAAACTAATTAAAACCATTGTGTCATGTTAAATCATCATGCATGTTTTCGATCATCCTTGTTGTGTTTGCTATGTTTGCAATTGTTTTGATTGGAACTACCTTGTCCTCGTATTAGATTGTTCGGAGAGTGCGATTGCTGCGAAGAAATACAATCAACACCCATATTATCAACATAAGTCAAGTTACACCACTTGTTCATAATTTTGTTCCAGTTTTGTGATCTTCAAAATTCTGTAGTATGCATGTGTAGGATGTTCTAGTAGAATTTTTCCTTAGTATTATTGTGAAAGTGCGATAATTTTGTAGTATGCCATGAGTAGCTTTATACTTAGGATTTCCCATCCTAATAGGTTACCCCTGTTTTTGCTAAGTATTGCTTGCTATGCTATACATTAATAGGAAAACGGCCTTTAGTGGCGCACCTGAAACCATCATCTGTGGCGCACCTGCAGTGCGCCACGGGCCTTGCGCTACGGCTATCTCTCAGTCGTGGCGCACTGCCTAGTGCGCCACGGTTGTGTAGAGATAGGCGTAGCGCACCTCCTAGTGCGCCACAGAAGTTTGGCATGGTGCGCTACCCCTTGGATCTTCTGTGGCGCACTACCTAGTGCGCCACTAAACATCCATGGTGCGCTTTAGGTGTAGTGCGCCACAGAAGGTAGACCATGTGCGCCACAGATGTATTTTTTGTTTTTTTTAATTTCCAAGCCAGATTATATGCAATACATATTATATACAATATTACAGCAGATATACACACACAGATACAAGATATACAATTATATATATAAATACTCAATATGAAAAACAAGATTGAAACAAATACATATAGATAAGTCTCATACATGAATACATAGTCTAAGTTACATTGTTTTGATCATGTTACAAAGTAGTAGTTGGTGACATGCGAATACATGTGTCGATCGAACAAGTTAGAGCTCGGAAGCTCGCCTAGACATCTAAACTAGCTAGCTAGACACAAATGCGGGATAAATAACCAAAGAAGATAAGCATGATCACCGCCACGACGAAGGTGTAGGTCTTCATCCGGTTCCTTGTCCTAACTACCGCTAGATAGCGCGTGTATCTAGCTTCCGCCTCCACCATAGTGTTGTACCCTTTGTAGCTATTGCCGCTGAAACGGTGCACCTGTCTCCGGCAGTCTTCCCAATCATCGTAGACTCCTGGAACCCGTCCCTTGTACACGACGTACCACGTCATCTACAAGTTGACAATAATAACTAACCGGTGATTGAAAAAACATGTATAATTAAAGTCGCATATGAAGATACACTTATAGAAAGTACTCTTAAATCAAAAGAGCAAACTCAAAAGCATGCCTCATACATAACTAGGTTGTTGGACACGGGAATATGCTTATGACGGACTGTTAGCCAAGTAGGATGCATAATTCCGGACTTGTGCATATCACAAGGCTAACAATCCGTCATAGCACATTCATATATATTGTGCCACGACATTTCAATCATCGTCATATTCTCGAAAAGACAAAATAACTCGAAAAGCATGCCTCATTGTTGCTGCCAAAACTCACCGTGAAAGCAATGACGAGCAACACGGAGCCGGAGGCTCCTGTAATCCTGGTGGGCTCGGTCCTCGGCGACGCAAAACTCCCAAGACACGCCCTGGATTGGTTCGAGATGCCACCGACCTATACCTGGTCGGGAAGGTGAAGGATTGCTCCGATTGATTTCCTGCATGGTAAACAAGTATACGTAAAATTCGAGCCGTGACCGGCTCCCAGGTTTCCCTATAAATCGGCTCCTAGAGCCGATTGCCCCATGGTTCTGCATTAGATTTACGATAACATGGGGTTTTGCTTGATCACTACAAGTTAAATCGATCTCTGACGGTTTAATGTTTTCACCACGAATCGAACGTCCTACACGTAATTGAGCCTGGTATGTACAAAAGATGAAGAATATTAACCCTAGAGGAGGCCTAATAACCAACGTAAAGTCAATTACCGAACAACTTCTCTAGAACGAATAAACCACGTCCCTACGTACTACTGGATCGTTCAACCCGTTTGTAAGGCCTGGCTACGTAGATATCAAACTAAACCTTGGCGAGCAAGGCACAACCATAACAGATCGAATCAGCTAAATAAAGATCAAGCAAGATGCTACCCTTACACTTGGGAAAAGGTGCAAAGGTAGCGAGATAACTAGAGGTAGCATAACTTCGACGATAATAATGAAAAGAACACCGATGCTAGCCTCAAACAATCTATGATAATGGTATTACTCGCCATCAACAACGCTTCAGTACGAGTAAAACCAGGTAACGCATAAGTAGATACTGCCTAGATCGCAAGATGCGATCTAGGCAGCATGACACTTACCCGAAAGAAACCCTAGAAATAAGGGGTGGCGATGCGCCGATATTGTGTTTGTTGTGAACGTGATTGTCCTCCTTTTCTTGATAACCTTAGGTACATATTTATAGTCCGGAGACTCTCTACTTTTGGAATAACTCTACAACTCTATCTTTACCTAAACTGAAACAGAACCTAAACTAAAACGAAACCTACTATGATACAAGATACACGGGCAGTTTAGCCCAATTCTGCGTACTAGGACGATCCAACAACACGTTGAATATACACATCTTCCAAGCCCATCTTGATTACGGCCCATCCCCTTCGTTGGCCAAAATATGGCGATAACACATGCCCCCCTGGTTTTGGCAATGATAATTCCAAAACCACTCTGTGTTTTTTTTCTTCTCCTCCCCCCTTTTTTTATCGGTCTGGCGTTGTAATGCGTGGCGTATGTAATCGCCACGCTACCCCTTCATCATGATGCCCTGTCTTCTCAACTCCTCCTCGATTGCATGATTTGACGATTTTGGCAGACAACTGGGAAACCGCTATGGCATTGAACCGTCTCTCCACTATTCCCTTATTTAAATTAAATGCGAGTTCACGGTCCCCATCTTCCTCCAAGAGCCGAAAACCCTCTTCCTTCGCCGAAAACCCTCTTTCGCCATGGCCTCCTCTCGCTTCCTCCGCCTGTCCTCCCACGCCCAACAAAGATCAAGGACCGAGAGCCGACGCTGAACACCCACGGCGGCAGATAAGATTTTCGCCCACGATGGTGGGACGAAGGGATCGATTTCGTCTGGTCGAGGACGATGTCCTCGATCGACGGCGAAGAGAGCCTACAGTTCCTCGTTGACGGGGAACTGGAGGCGAAGAGCAGTGACGACGCCTGGTCGTGGGACGGCGTCGAGTCCTCCGACGAGTACCCGCCGACGAAGCGCTTCCGCGCCGGGTCCAGCGAGGACACCGAAGATGACGACGAAGATGAGGAGGTCCCCGCTGGTTTCTTCAGAAGAAGAATAAGACGACGCCGCAGAATCTTTGAAGACAATAAGAGGACGGCAACGACAACAATGCATTTATCTCGCCTTTAGACTAGGAACCAAAGATGGCAATGAGTAGTAGGCCCCCTTTTGTAATCAATCGTCCTTTGTAAGCAATCATCTTTTGAATGAATGAAAATCTATTTCCCGAAGATTGCCTTGTTCGCCTCTGATCTTGCCGATAGCCACGATAGGTCGATGTCCTAGAAGTCGATGACTCTGTATCGGCTTTCAACATACTGCACGCATACAGTCAAACAAGTCAAATCGCAAAGAGCCGATGCCTACCCATCGGCTTCTCCCAAAAAACGTTGACAGGGTCAAAACTTGGTCGCATCTTTAGGCACATTAAAACGGCCACTTCTTGGTTTCAAACGGTGACCTGCGACCTTTCTCAAAACGGGCGACCCAAATCTCCAATTGTCCATCGAAAAACGTGCCCTGAACCAACAACTAGTGACAAGCAAGGATGAAGATGACGATGACGCCCTCCACGCCTTCGAAGCATTTCTTCAGTAGCTTGTATGTGCGAACTGGCACCTGTTTGTAACATGTGTGAACCTCTAGAGTCGATGACCGTGCATCGGCTATATATATATTTTTTTTATTCGGCCGATTTTCAGCATCGGCCCCCATATTTTTACTGTCCATCGTCTCACGTGCTTTTACTTAGCCGATTTCATGTATCGGCCCCTCAAGTTTTACTGTCCAACATCCCACATGCTCGGGAAATATTTCTTGAGATGTTGACCGTTGACCGCCACTGAATTTCACGCCGGCCCATCCTCAAGCATGTACGCTTTCCTCTTAAAACTTGGTCGACCTCAGACGGCCCGTGCCAATTTGGAGACCATTTACCATCTGTTGAATCCTTAGTCCCCAAAGGGCAACACTTTCCCATACCGGATCACCAACGTGGAACTCCTTTGGCTTCACTTTCTTGTTGTATGCACGAGCTACTTTGGCCTTGTTCTCTTTGATTTTCTCCAGTGACCACAGCCTGAGCTCGGTTAAATCCTCCACACTGTCACTCATCAGGGTTGCGTATTCTTCAGTCGTTAGATCGTCCTGAAAAGTGACGCGTCTCGATCCAGCCGTAATTACCCAGGGTAGGACGGCTTCTTGTCCATATACTAGATGGTATGGCGAGGTTTTTATTGCTCCATGGCATGACATGCGATAAGCCCATAACGCCTCTGACAAAACCTCGTGCCAACACCTAGGGTGCTCGTCGACTTTTCTCTTGATCAGTTTGATGAGGCTCTGGTTGGATGCTTCAGCCTGCCCATTTGCTTGAGCATAGTATGGAGACGATCTAATCAGCTTGATCCCCGTGTCCTCACAGAACTTTCTAAACTCCTGAGAAATAAAGACCGAACCTCCATCGGTCGTGATAGTTTGGGGAATCCCGAACCTATGGATGACATGTTCTTTCACAAAATTGATAACATCCTTCGAGTTTACTGACTTCATCGGGACAGCCTCCACCCATTTAGTGAAGTAGTTAGTGATGTCCAAAATCCACATGTGGCCTTTGCTTGATGGAGGATTGATTTTGCCGATCATGTCCATGCCCCAACCTCGGAATGGCCAAGGCTTGATGATGGGGTTCATTGCTGACGCGGGTACCATCTGGATTTTTCCAAATTTCTGACATGCTTGACACCCTTTGTAGTAGTTGAAACAGTCCTCAAGCATGGTGGGCCAATAAAACCCTGATCGCCTGATCAACCATTTCATCTTATGAGCCGATTGGCGAGTTCCACAGGCGCCTTCATGTACCTCGTGTAGGAGCCGATTGGCCTCGGCTGTCCCCAGGCATTTGAGCAATAGCCCTTCCAGAGTCCTCAGAAACATGTCATCCCCAATAAGCACGCATTTCATGGCTTTGTACCTTATCCGTTTAGGTGCCCCGAGCGAATCCTTCAAGTAATTGAAGATAACGGCTCTCAAATGTCGACTTCTAGGAATCAGACGAACATCGGCTCCATTCGCTACATCCTTGTAGCTGAAGCCATTGTGCAAGATCATTTGCCTCAGATTCGTGACCGTGGGATCCGTGAAGTTTATGTACCGAACTGCGCCATCAGCTCACGGCGATTCAACCATAATGGGAAGAGGGACTCGCTCTCACACTTGTACTCCTCCGTGAGTTGGGAAATCACCAACTTGGAGTCTCCAAAATTTCCACTGCTCGCTCCGCCGAGGAGTAACTCCATTCCTGCGTATCGCCTCGCACTGCTACATTGTTGGTGCGAGAGGTAGACAACTGATGGAGAAGGAAAATGTTGCCCCGGGCGACACGAGTAAAATGCCGATGCCAGCCATCGTCACAAACCGATCCGTCGAAAACATAGCCCACGCTCTTATGGACAAGGTCGCTATGTTAGTGTTGATCCTTTCAGCGATAAGATCGGCCAGCCTGTCCCTTAACTTCTTCGCGGGTTGATACCGGATGTCAAAATCGATAATGCAAACATCCATTTGCCCGTCGGCCTTTTAACATAGGAGCCGACAGCATGTGCTTTATGACGTCTGATTTGTATATGATGATGATCTCTGCTGATAGCAAAATGTGGCGCAGCTTGGTGCAGGTGAAAAACAGGAAGAGGCACAATTTATCGATATCGGGATACCTTGTCTCCGTCCAAAGATCCTTCGCTTATGTAAAAGACGACTCGCCCAGCCCATCATAAACTTGCACCACCACCGAGGCGATGGATGTCGCCATCTTGACAAGTAAATGTAGAACGGTCTGTCCGGCTGGGGTGGAACCAACACTGGCGGCTTTGTCAGATATTCTTTGATCTCGTCGAAGGCTCGTTGTTGTTCTGCCCCCCAGCGGAATTCCTCGTCAGATTTGATTTTTACTAGTCCCATAAACGGCTCTATCCTTCTTGACAGATTAGAGATGAATCTTCTGACGAATTTGATCTTGCCGATGAGAGACTGTAGTTCTTTCTTTGTAGTGGGTGGCTTCATTGTTCGCACTGCCTCTTGACTTTTCAGGCCGATCTCAGTTCCGCGTTCATGGACCAAAAAACCCAAGAACTGACCGGCCGTCACCCCGAAGGCACACTTCTTTGGATTCATCCGTATGCCGAATTTTCTTGTTCGGTCCAGGACGCGTCGTAGATCATCTAAGTTTCCTTGCGCTGAAGCAGACTTGACCACCACGTCATCGATGTAGATTTCCACCAGCTTGCCGATCAAATCATGAAAAATATAATTCATGGCTCTTTGGTACGTGGCGCCGGCATTTTTCAGTCCAAACGTCATGACTACATATTCAAATAAGCCTACTGACCCTGGGACTCTGAATGCAGTCTTGTGTATGTCTTCTGGAGCCATGAAGATCTGGTTGTAACCGGCATTGCCGTCCATGAAGCTCAAAATCTTATGACCAGCCGCTGCGTTGATTAACGCTTTCACACCGCATCGGATACTCATCCTTTGGGGTAGCTCGTTGAGATCCCGAAAATCTATGGCACACGCCAACGGCCATCCTTCTTTTCTACAGTGCGATACTAGAAATCCACTCAAAGATACCGCATGGCTGGCCCGATCAATTTGGTCGTCAACATTTTCTCGACCTCTTTCTTGACTTCTTCCAATTTGGCCTTCATCCGTCGTGCTCGCTGAAATGGCCGAAATCCTTTTTTGAGCGGGAGTCGATGCTCGGTGATGCTCCTGTCTAACCCAGGCATCTCTGTGTAGTCCCAGGCGAAGCAGTCTGGATATTGTTTCAACAGGGCTATCATCGTGTCCCGCAGACTCGGATCTAACTTGCTGATAAATGTTGGTCGTGGCTTATCCCGGGACCAATGTCGATTTCTTCTAGTTCATCGGCGGATGTGAACCCATACCTAGCTTCCGTCACCACAAATCGATGCTAAACACAGGCAAGCGGTAGGTGAGGATAACAAAAATAATTTGGGCCGATTGCTTGAATCGCCCCTTTTGCTTGCATTAGTCAAGGACGGTTTACACCTTATTGTTTTACAGTGGCGAGCATCTCTGCTTTACGACTACATGAGCCGCTTGTCGATGATCGCTTTTTATTTTTGTGGCCGATCGCAGGATCGGCCGTACCCTGATGATCGTGGGCTTTTCTACTCTGTGAGGCCGTGGATAAGACCAGCCTCACCCCGCTTTTTGTAGCTTCAATGCTCAGCCGTCTAAATTGATTCCAGATCGGCTCTTGGTCTTCGCTTCCTGCACGCTCATGCCAGCTATGGAAATCTCGATAGAATCATCTGCATGGATGACCTCCACTTCATCTCCGTCCCATCAGACAGGCATTGGTGCATCGTGGATGGAATGCAGCAATTAGCGTGAATCAATCCTTCCTAGCAAGATAGTGTAAGTGCTTTTGCTGTCACGACGAAGAATGACGTGGTACGGTTTTCCTGCCCACCGTCAGTCCACGTTCGATCGCCTTGCGTTCAAGACCGACTGAAGTCGCTTAACGTGACGTTGGTTTTGATCGATCTGCAATGAGGCCCCAAACGCGTCGTAGCATGGAGTACGGCATGATATTGACTGCCGCTCCGGTGTCCACCAACATCTTGCTGACAGGTTGCCCATTGATGTAACCTCGCAGGTACAGGGCTTTCAGATGTTTGTAACCCTTCTCACGTGGCTTCTCAAAGATAACCGGCCGTGGACCGCAGTCAAACTGTGCCACTGGTAGCTCATCGGTTCTTGGCGCGCAGAATTCTGACGGGAGTACGAACACCATGTTTGTGCCAGCCGATGTCTTTGCATCGGCTTTTACCGGTTTGGGGCGCCACTCTTTCCTTGTCGGGCGGTCTTCCGTTTCCAAAGTCTGCCTCACTTTGACGGCCAGATCAGGCCGTGCTTTCTTTAAAGCGTGGAGATACTGCGCTTCAGCTTCCTCCAAGTTACGCAGCCGCTGCACTCTACGCTTCTGGGTGTGTCTGAGTCCGTCGGGACACCACCTTGGACGGTGATACCTGTCTTCGTCTTTGTCATTCTTTGGCTTCTCGAGGTCTTCTGCTCGAGCGGACTCCCTGTAACGGCTCTGGGGTGGAAGAGGCCCTAGACGTTCGAACACTGACACTGGCCTCGTGTCCTCCTTCTGCTGACCGCATTCCGGGCAGTTGTCGACTGTAGGCAATCGGCTCATTCCTGCGTCCCAGCAGTACTTGAAGAAAGGACAATCCCAGTGCTTGTCTGCGCCCTCCTTTTCTTTAGACGGTCCCTTAGCTAGGTGCTCATATCTTTCGTCGTCTCTGTCGCGCCGGCGACGTTGGTCATACTGGCGCTCATACTTGTTAAGGAGATGCGTGGAATGTGGCTTCTGATATCGCACTCTCCTCACTTGTTCCTCTGTTAAGTACCGCTTTGTCATTGTGGCTGGGCCGCGTGGACTAGCCTCTCCTCTCTTTCTTTGCCCCGAGAGCGACCACCTTCCTGTTTGTACGTGTCATGGTGGTACCTGCACCCGCCATATTAACACCGAACGAAAAATCCAGTTGACGCCGCATGAGCGATCGAGTTCTACCATGTTGACGCCGGGAAATGGATTCGTGTCCACTTTCATGGCGAACTGCCCAAGGATCAGACGGCCTTGTTCTATCGCCATTTGGATTTGGCGGCGAAGCTCTTTGCACTCATTGGTGGTGTGGGTGAATGAGTGATGCCACTTGCGATGGTCTCCTGCTCATTTCGAGCCGTAGGATTTTGTGGCCTTCGGTAACCTCACCGCTTCTCCTTCAAAGAAGAATCGAATATCTGCTGGCTTTGCTCACATCAAGTCGAACCCTTTGCAGGCCCTTGCTGTTTCACCCATTTGCAGTGCTACAGGATCTGCCCCGAGCCCATTCACGGCCACCTCCTGGTCCCGTAGGATCATCTTCTTCTGATCGACCAGCCTATCGGACGTTTGAATTTGTCTTGGTACAACTCAGGGTGGCGCTGTTCATACATCGTCAGTTTCTGGGCCATGTGCGCCAATGAGTTGTACTCCACTTGGAAAGCCAGATCCTTGATGGGTGCTAAGAGACCCAACACTGCCAGCTCGACTGCTTCCTTTTCAGTTAAACGAGCTGAGTAACATCGGTTCTTGACGGTCCTGAAGCGCTGGATGTATTCGGCTACAGTTTCTCCCCGCTTCTGCCACACCTGCGCCAGTCCGCAATGCCAGCCTCGAGCCTCGAATGGTACCGGATGTGGAACCGCTCTTCCGATTGCTTCCGGTATGAATTGAATCGGTGGCAGCAGGTGTACCACCCAAAGGCTGGTCTGTCGGATTGCGCGAAAATCTTACGCGATCCGATCCGATGTCAAATCATGCCTAGCTGTGCCAGGTATCGGCTTATGTGCTCGATCGAGCTTGACCCTTCTGACCCGCTGAACCTTGAGAACTCAGGGAGCTTATACTTGGGTGGCAGCGAAATCAGATCAAACTCGTTGGGGTACGGCTTTGAATAGCCGATTGTCCTTCTCTTGACGTTTAACCGTCCCTCAGGATGGTACTGATTTGCTCCACTGTTTGAGCTGGAGGGGCTAGGTTCTCATGGCTTGTTCTAGTGGCATACTTGGCTAGCCACGCCTGTTTGTCAGCGTCCATCCCAGACATCACTGCTCCAGACACGCCTGCCCCTGAAGATCCTGCCCTAGGAACTCCTGCCGCAGAAACTCCTGCGATTGCAATCTGTTTGGTGCGTGTCAGGTTATTGCAGTCCGGCACGTAGGAGCATATATACCCGTGTGGGATTTCCTTAGGTGGCTCAAAAAGGAATTGGCAATCGCCTGGGTCGCCTCCAGCCTTGTAGACGACATAAGCCGCTGCTCCTGGCGGCTCTGGAGCTGCAAGTGTGAATGGCACTGTGGCACAGTGCAGGCGGTCTTTCTCCTGGTGAGTCCCAGTAGGCCCCGACGGAGAATCGATGTTTCATGATCTCCTGAACTACGCGAACCGATCCGCTCAGCGTTCACGGGCTCTCGGAATGGCGGTGCGGAGAATGAGCCACCATGTAGTTGACTTCCGTCGTGAGCTCAGTGCGCTCCTCCGAAGGAACAGACAGATCTACCTCATCGAGGGCACCCTCGGGGGAGAACCCCCTCCACTTGATGCCATTCTTACGGGTCCTCTCAAAAGAGCTGATGAGGTCTTCTTTGAAGAGAGCCTTGATCTCGTCATACTTGGCCTTGTGCTCGTCAGGTAGATCGTCGTAAGTGGTGATGCATTCTCCATTGCAGCGTCGGATGTTGATGTAGACGTTGTTGAATGTCCCACCGGGCGTGCCAGAATGTGTTGCCTGCCAAAACTCACCGGCGAGCAGCGACGAGCAACACGAAGAGCCGGGAGGCTCCCAGAACTGCTGGTGGGCCCTGGTCCCTCGGGCAACGGCCCGCAAAACTCCGGCCCGCGCCCTGGCTTGGTGCGAGGGCGTGCCACCTGACCTATACCTGGTCAGGAAGGTGAAGGATTGCTCCGATTGATTTCCTGCATGGTAAACAAGTATACGTAAAATTCGAGCCGTGACCGGCTCCCAGGTTTCCCTGTAAATCGGCTCCTAGAGCCGATTGCCCCATGGTTCTGCATTAGATTTACGATAACATGGGGTTTTGCTTGATCACTACAAGTTAAATCGATCTACGACAGTTTAATGTTTTCACCACGTAACTGGAACGTCCTACACGTAATTGAGCCTGGTATGTACAAAAGATGAAGAATATTAACCCTAGAGGCCTAATAACCAACGTAAAGTCAATTACCGGAACAACTTCTCTAGAACGAATAAACCACGTCCTACATTACCGGATCGTACAACCCGTTTGCAAGGCCTGGCTACGTAGATATCAAACTAAACCTTGGCGAGCAAGGCACAACCATAACAGATCGAATCAGCTAAATAAAGATCAAGCAAGATGCTACCCTTACACTTGGGAAAAGGTGCAAAGGTAGCGAGATAACTAGAGGTAGCATAACTTCGACGATAATAATGAAAAGAACACCGATGCTAGCCTCAAACAATCTATGATAATGGTATTACTCGCCATCAACAACGCTTCAGTACGAGTAAAACCGTAACGATAGTGAATCGCCTAGATCGCAAGATGCGATCTAGGCAGCATGACACTTACCCGAAAGAAACCCTAGAAACAAGGGGTGGCGATGCGCCGAGATTGTGTTTGTTGTGAACGTGATTGTCCTCCTTTTCTTGATAACCTTAGGTACATATTTATAGTCCGGAGACTCTCTACTTTTGGAATAACTCTACAACTCTATCTTTACCTAAACTGAAACAGAACCTAAACTGAAACGAAACCTACTATGATACAAGATACACGGGCAGTTTAGCCCAATTCTACGTACTAGGCCGATCCAACAACACGTTGAATATACACATCTTCCAAGCCCATCTTGATTATGGCCCATCCCCTTCGTTGGCCAAAATATGGCGATAACACTCATATATAACTAGGTTGTTGGACACAGGAATATGCTTATGACGGGACTGTTAGCCAAGTAGGATGCACAATTCCTGGACTTGTGCATATCACAAGGCTAACAATCCCGCCATAGCACATTCACATATATATTGTGCCACGACATTTCAATCATCGGCATATTCTCGAAAAAGACAAAAATAACTCGAAAAGAATGCCTCATATATAACTAGGTTGTTGGACACAGGAATATGCTTATGACGGGACTGTTAGACAAGTAGGATGCACAATTCCTGGACTTGTGCATATCACAAGGCTAACAATCCCGTCATAGCACATTCACATATATATTGTGCCATGACATTTCAATCATCGGCATATTCTCGAAAAAGACAAAAATAACTCGAAAGAATGCCTCATATATAACTAGCTAGGTCGTTGGACAGAATATGCTATGACGGATTAGCCAAGTAGGATGCACAATTCCTGGACTTGTGCATATCACAAGGCTAACAATCCCGTCATAGCACATTCACATATATATTGTGCCATGACATTTCAATCATCGGCATATTCTCGAAAAAGACAAAAATAACTCAAAATAATGCCTCATATATAACTAGCTAGGTCGTTGGACACAGAATATGCTATGACGGGATCATAGCCAAGTAGGATGCACAATTCACGGACTTGTGCATATCACAAGGCTAACAATCCCGTCATAGCACATTCACATATATATTGTGCCATGACATTTCAATCATCGGCATATTCTCGAAAAAGACAAAAATAACTCGAAAATAATGCCTCATATATAACTAGCTAGGTCGTTGGACACAGGAATATGCTATGACGGGACTGTTAGCCAAGTAGGATGCACAATTCCTGGACTTGTGCATATCATAAGGCTAACAATCCCGTCGTAGCACATTCACATATATATTGTGCCACGACATTTCAATCATCGGCATATTCTCGAAAAAGACAAAAATAACTCACACTTGTCGTCCGAGAACCAAAGAGTAAGCAAAAAAACCAAAGAGTAAGCAAAAAAACAAGCATTGATTGATATATAATAATAATAAGCAAAATAAGTAAGCGGTGATTCATAAACCTAATAAGATAAGTACACTTGTCGTCCACACACACACACACAAAGGTCATCTATAGTTTGCAACTACAACTAGGCCAACATCAAGCCTTCTGGCTCGTCTTAGGGAACGGGAGGACACCCTGTCTCGTCATGAACTTCCTATAGTCACCCTGCATCTCTAGGCGATCTTCTATGTCACGATTATTCGGGATATTTCCTCCGTAGAAGATCCCCCCCGAAGTCATGACATCACGAAAGATGATTGCCCCAAACTGTTGCTGGATGCGATACATCTCTTGTCTAATATCCGAATCATTGATCTTGGCCTTTGCTTCGGCCCACTGTTTGAGATGATCGGCGTAGAATTCTTTGGTCAAGTAGGAACGCCCTCATGTGATGGAGTGCGTAGTAGGCTTCCTTCTTCTTGTTTTCCGCTGCTTCACAGGGAACTCATTACGTGGTTGAAGACGTGCCGAACTTGACCTTCTTACGCACAAAGTTGGTGCCCAAAGCCAGTGAGAGCATCATCCAGAACTTCCTTGATCTTGTCGTAGTTTTTCTTCTTTTCTAGACTCCCCGAGTCGAAATACGTGGCGTGGGAATGCTTCGGCGATAAGGAGATGAGCGTGAAGTGTTCATCTCTGCATAAAAAATTCAAATGGAATGTGTTGAAAAAGAATGATGATGATCTAATAAAGCCAATCGACGGTGGCGATTGAATAACGACTTACTCAGAAAGTAAGGCACGAGAATGTATTCCTTTGTCTTGTTCGCCACGAGGATTCTTTTTAGGTACGAGGCCACGATCGTCGTTCGTGGGAACCCAAGCATCGTCACGCATGTAGTAGGGGTCCATTATAGCGATGCCGGTGTGTTCTCTCTAATGATCTGCGTGGCGGTGAGAAAAGGCGGACCATGGTATAGTGCAGCGGGTATAGGTGGAACATATTGAAGATGTCCTCGAACCGCAGGAAGAACAGATCCATGAGGCATGTCGACGAAGCCCAAGCCTGGTGGCACCTTAACCACGAATACCGGGTGCGAGGATCTTTCTCCGATAGAAGGCGTCTCTCTATATCGTCGCCCGTCATGCACACTCTGCGATTCAAGGCGCGAGCTTCCGCAAATTCTTAGGTAGCATGGGCTCACCCTCCACATGAATCCTCCACATAATACCCTCGGGTCGTGGTGGCCCGTCCGAAACCTGATCGGATTCGCGATTGTTGACGCCACCGGTGGCTCGAGCTGCTAGATTTTCTTTTCCTGCCCTTTTTCCTTTTGGAGAGCGGGCAGGCACCATATCGAGCACCGGCCGCCCTATGTAGTGTGTCGGGGCTTAGAATAAAGGGCGGTTGGTTGTATCACCGGCTCAGTAAAGGCGCAAGCTGGAGGCGTCTCGAGAACCAAACAGGCGCTTGGTGATAGTGGCTTTCTCGTGGGGCCACCAGCTAGGTCTTCTTCGTTGCAAACCGAGTCTTGAAGAAGTGATCATTCCAGCTTCGCCGCCTCGGCGGATCCTGCGCCATGTGCATATCATCAACATGATCATCCGACCCACCGTGGAGGTGACGGCAGGGCGGTAGGTTTTGCCACCGCTTGTCGCCGGCACGACAGCGGTGCCGTTGTTGTGGGCGTGATGGCCCCGCCCCCAAACGGATCATGCTCTTTGGCCATAGCAAGAACAAGCCAAGAAACTTCGAGGACGTACGACTCTTCTTCATCCGCTCACGGGGTTGAATGGGAGGTTCGTGTCGTCGCAGCCCTTAGCACCGACTAATTTTAACCCTGTGCACGCTATCTGGCATCGGCTTTGAGTGGAACGTGCGCTGAAAGGGTTGAACGATGGTACCCTTGGCAACATCCCTCAGCTCGTTGTTCACGTAGCATAAGAGAGTGCAAGGAACATCCGTCTGCGAAAACATGTACGGCATCGTCGGGCGAGATGCCACAAGAGTAATATATAGATGGCATGAAAGGCGGTAATTAAAGCAATTTGTTTACCGTGATGGCGTCGAGATCGGCTAATGTCGACGCACCGCACGGCGACGGGCGTGCAAGAGACAGAAGGGCTGCTTGATGGCGTGGTGCTGGCCGCTGGTGTATTCTCCCTACCGACGGGTGCTTGGAGCTCTGGTTCCGCCGCGATGATGGCAGGGGGGCACCAACATGTACTCCGGCGCCGCGTGGATGGCGGGGGGAGTCACCACTTGCGGCGCCAAAAGCGGGCGGAGTCACGAACACGTGGTTCGACCGATTAAATGGCCAGCGTTGTTCGAGTGGCTGCTGACCATGCTTGGAATCGGGCACGGCCCTACTCGACCACCCGCACTCCAGTTCGCTATTGACTCCACCAAGGTAGGTAGGAAGGATGTAAGGGTGATTGCCAGGTTGTCTTGGACGATCTGCGGGATCCGCGCCACTTGTGCCTTAAGTTCTTGAACCTCTCTATTTTCCTCCTCACTCCTTCCCGACAGCGCCACATGCGTCCTCGGTGGTGGACCAAAATGATCCACCCAATTCTTACCCCCGAGGCCGGCCAGACGGCCAGCCGACGACGGCTTCTTCGTAACCTGCTCTATTTTCTTGGCCCGGTTCATCGCCCTGTTAAAAGGGTTATCCCACCGGGTGGCCGCCATCGACCCCTGGGATGAGGAACCCTGGGATCCATGACTAGCAACAATTTCCTCCTCCTGCAGAAGAAGTAACAGTGAATCATTTAGATCATCGATTAGATTGCAATCATGTTGATCCGCGGTAATTAGATTATACTTACCACAATTTCCTCGAATTCCTTCACTGCAGGATCCGCGGTGAGTTGTTTGGTTTTTGGGTCCACATGGTAACGGGCCCTGATGAAGTTTCGAACCTGCCCGGGTTCGAATTTAGCAAAGGGGTTTTCTAACCCCTTGGATCTATACTCTTCGTCCTCCTTATTCCATTTGGCCTCCGCGGTTCTGTATCCACCAGATCCGAGATGGTGATGACCTATATTCATCGCCTGTAGCACCTTTCCCCGATTACTATTGGCCGTGGCTCTTCGGATTCACACCTCCTTGAACTCCCGGAACTGATCTTCGGTGATCTGCGGGTCAATCTTCTGGATCTCCTCGAGACTTTTGCATTCTTTATAGATCTTCTTCTTTATCCGGGTTCTCCAGCTGGCCAGGGCGATGCTCATCTTTGTGAGGGCGGATTTGTTTACTTCGTTCCCATGATAATTTGTGTTCGATACTTAGCGGGAACTTGTATCCGCGTGCGGCTTCTTGAAGAGGAGTGCGCAAGTGGCCATTATCTTTATGCGGAGATTCTCGGTGTTGATCGAGATGGTTGTCCGGTGATCGCCGCCACTTGCCCACCGCACTTTGACGACAATGGCGGGCTCCAAAGGAACCCCTGATGGGCTCACTGCATTCTCCTGCCGACCGTGTTCGGGCCCGGTCCTTCGGCTTCTTCTTCTTCTTCTTAGGAGGGTTGCTACCACTGCCCTCGCCGCCATCGCTGGTTTCATCGTCCGCCGTTCCTTGACTTCTTCCTCCAAGTCTTCCATCTCATCATCCTCGATCTCCGAAGGATGGTATTCTTCATCGCCTTCTAGACGCCGCCTCCCGAATGTCAATTGTTTATTCGAGGTCCGAGTTCTCCTTCAGCTGATGCGCTTAGAACATCCAGCCTCGTCGTTGTCACACATCTTTGCACTAATAAAACAAATAATTGGTTAAATGCACGGAAAAATCCGGCATGACCTTTGCTAATTTTTTGACCTCTGAGCCATTTTCTCAACCAAACGGAAGTGAATCAACACTTCGGGAGAAATGGGTAACTCAATTGAAATCCCTAAAGAAAAACAGCCCCCAAAGGATAACCCCATTGACCCCATCCATCATTCACACACAAAGAAAATAGCCCCATCCATCATCGCCTCCGCCCATCATCCATCATTAATGATTAACACAGATACACAAAGATATAACATATACATTGAGATAGTTTATAGTATATAACATATACACGTATACATAAAGAATATAAAATATACACGATATATAACATATACACAACAAGATATATAACAGAGCACAGATATAACAGGGAACATATATAATAGGGAACATATATAATAGTACACACAGCATAGCAAATATATGGCCAGCATACCAAATGTATATGGCCAGTACACACAGGTTTCACAAATAGTACACATAGCAGCAAGCATAAAAGTTTATATTGCTTGCAGTAGTGCCTTCTTAGCACTACTAGACCATCACCAGGATCAGTACTAAAACCATACAACATAACTAGGATTTCAGCAGGAGCATTTCAGAAAAACCTATGTCTCTAAGATGAGCTTCCTGGGGGAGAAGATCAAGCAGAATATGGGGGGTTGGATGGGGAGCACCATGTCCATTGGTGGAAGAGTGACTAAGACTGATGCTTGTCTCTCTAACGATGTTGTATATAAAATGTCAATGAAAATACTACATAAAACAAATATTGTCCGGATGGAGAAGCCTACCAAATTTAACCTAGCTCTAATGTGCAAATGGTGGTGGAAGGTGGAAAAAGGGAATGGCCATTGGCAAGATTTTATGAGGAGAAAATATTTGGGGGATTATAGAATTTTTTTTGTACGAAACATAGGTCTAAATACTATGCTCTTTGGTCTGAAATGCTCCAGGTCAAAGATCTTTATCTTTGTGGCAGAAAAATGCAAGTTAAAATTCTTGGTGTGGCCAGAATTCTTTGAAGGATACTTTCCCTGAGTTGTTTGATATATGCAATGAACAATATTGGACTGTGGTTGTTGCTGCAAGGAGAAGATGGTAGTTTGCTTTCAGGAGATGGCTATCTATGGCTAGGACGCCGCGAACCAGTAACGAACCAGTAACGAACCTAGGCTAGGACGCCGCGAAGAAGATCGCAGGCAGCCTGCAACATTGGAGGCACCGCCAGCGGGCTGCAGCGGCCCCCTCCTCCGCAACCGATTCGAGTGAGACGACGACAGCATTGTTCTATGGGAGGAGCTATAGCAGCATCAGGGCTTCTGGTACTAGCTAGCAGAGAGCCCTGCTTGCGGGGATGCCCGCTACTAGGGTTGCAAAGCCTAGGATGCCCCCAAAACAGAGGGAGAGAGGGAGAGAGGGGAGAGGAGATGCTCACCTCTGACGGGCGGACGACGGGCGGACGACGACGGGCGGACGACGGCGGCCTCCACCTCCTGAGACGCGGCGGCTGCTCCTCCTCGGACACGGGCCTCCTCCTGAGACGCGGGCGGACCTCCTCCTCGGACACGTACGGGCGGACCTCCTCCTCCTCGGGCCTTGCCAAGTGATCGAGAGCGGCGGCGGTCCTTCGGCTTCGGTGAGATGGAGAGATGGGGATGAGAGAGGGTCGGCGCCACACGTGTGGATAAGGCACTTAGGCGTGGCGCACCGAGCCATAGTGCGCTACGGATATCTCAGCGCACTATGGGCTAGTGCGCCACGCCATCGGCTTCTAACTCTTGGATAAGAGAACTACAGTCCACTAGCTAACAACTATACTAGCCTATCCCAGGTTCGCCTACTCTATTCTAAACCCGAGAGCACCTGTGTTCAATCTGGTGCCCCAATTTTTGTTTTGATTTTAAAACACTTTTAAATATTCCAAAAATGCCCAAAAGTGGTGATATATGCCATAGAAGTTTTATTTTGATTTTAAAATACTTTTAAATATTCCAAAATGCCCAAAAGTAATAATATTCCAAAAATTCCCAAAAATATGATTTAAAGTATAACTAAATTTCATAATACTTTGTTCATGAATATTACAATCTTTTTTTGACCACGTTTACAATATTTTTTTGAGCTAGCGTTTTACAATCTTTTTTCCCGTCTTTGTCGCGGTTGAATAATTTAGCCCGACTTTAATGTTTCTTCTTTGAACAGGCTACCTTTTTTGGGTAGGGTTGTCCTTTTCTTCTTGTGATGTATGTTCTTGTTGCATCGTAGTCGCCGTCATCTTCAATCTTTGATCGCCGCATCGGAAGTCTTGCTCGTTGGCGACTCCATCCATTCCGATGATGTTTCTTTTCCTCCTCACGACAACACGGCTAGGCTTTGTCGGTCGGTAATGAAAAACATTGGTCCACTTTGGTAGCCGCACCCACGGTTCATTTTTCGCGGCCACGTTTGCACCGGCGGCCTTGGATTTGGCTGCTTCGGGTATAACCATGGTTGTGAAATACCGGTCTTCTCTTTCGACGCTCTTTGCCCATCTGACATGGAACATCGGCACCTTTTCTCCACAGTAGTCGAGCTCCCAGATCTCCTCGATTCTTCCATAGAATCTTTCCTTCACATTGTCATCGGTGTAGAATTCTGACGTTACGCCTGAGTTCTGATAATCACACTTGTTGTCCTTTTCCTCCGTGTAGAATGTGTAGCCGTTGATATCATACGCCTGATAGGTCACCAGGTTTTGCATCGGTCCCTGCGACAAGGTGAATATGATCTTTTCCGTGTCAGAAGAATGCGAGCGCGGGGGATTATCAAGGAGCGTCTGCCTAAACCAACGCGTGAAATCTGAGTTGTGCTCTTTGATTATTTCTCCTCGTCTCAGTATGCCCTCACATCGCATTTCTTCTCGATTAACCTTTTGTGCTTCTATACCCAAGGATCGACCAGTTCTAAATGCTGTAGCGCGACGAGGTTTGCTCGATCAAAGTCTGCTCGTCGAAAATCAAAGTCTGCATGCAGTATGCGATGACCCTCTCGGTGACCAGATCCGTCGAGCTTGCCAAGGTGTCTGTTGACGGGAAGACCGACAGGGTTCTCGATGTCTAGATAATTCGTGCAGAAAGAGATGCACTCTTCAGCCAGAAAGCCCTTGGCTATGCTTCCATCCGACGGGACCATTGCGAACGTATCCTTTGATGTGTCCGTTCATCCTTTCGAACGCCATCATGCTGCGGAGGAACATCGGCCCGAGTTGTACGATGTCCTCCACGACATGGACCAGCAGATGCGCCATAATGTCGAAGAATGCGGGTGGGAAGTAGACCTCAAGCTCACATAGTATCACCACGATCTCCTCCGGTAGCCTTCCGAGCTGATTCAAGCCAATCGACTTCCTAGAGATGACGTCGAAAAACTTGCATAGGCCAAATAACGTTTCACGGACATGCTCGTCCATTATCCCTCTTAGTGCGACCGGAAGTACCTACGTCATTAGCACGACACAGTCGTGAGACTTCATGCCACTAAACCTCTGCTTCGCCTCGTCTAGGTATCTGCTTATCTTGCCCGCGTAGCCGTAAGGAAATTTGACTCCTAGAAGGCACTTGAAAAACTGTTTGATCTCATCCTGGCTTAGACTGAAGCAAGAAGGAGGGCAGTAATATTCGTTCTTCTTGAACTTTTTACCCTTCCGACGACCTTGTGTCGTCTCCGACTCATGATCATCGTCATCTTCCTGATCATCAGGAGTAGTGCGTCCTCCGTGGAGCTCCTTCCGGATACCCAAGCATATCAGGTCGTGCCTTGCTTTCGGACCATCTTTCGTCCTATCTGGCATGTTGATTATGGTGGCGACCAGACTCTCGCACACGTTTTTCGTGATATGCATGATGTCGAGGCTATGAGGCGTCGGATAAACTTCCAAGATGGCAACTCCGAAAATGACCTTGTTTTCCATACCTTCATCAGGCTTGTCTTGTTGCTGCCTCTTTCGCTTCTTTCCGTGCTTAGGACAATCTTTCCAGTTTTCAGCAACTCTTCCAGTTCTTCGCTGCTCCTACGCCTGGGATTCCTCGGTCTCGATTTGCCATCGAACAGGTCTCCACGCTTTTCTCCATGGATCATTCTTGTTGAGCCACCTCCGGCGCCATGAACACGGTTTTCGATGACCCCGGATCTTTCTCTAGTTGGAGATAGCTTGTGTTATCCATGCACCTAACGCATGCGCAAATCCTTGGATAACCTGCCCGAGATATACCCGCAACTGGATAGTCTTGCACCGTAGTGACCAACGCGGCTCTCATAGTGAAATAATCTTGTGCGACGGCCGTAAGTATTGGCTCCAGATTCCCATAACGTGGCTAGCTCCTCTTTCAACAGCCCGAGATACGATTGATGTCGGTACCAGTTGTTTCGCCCTTGAATTAGCATACTCATTTGTATGTACTTCTTCTTCATGCACAACCATGAAGGGAGGTTGTATATCCATACAAACACGGGCCAAGTGTTTGCGCGTGCTCAGCTACCGAACGGATTGAGTCCATCGCTCGCACCAAGCTTGATGTTCCTCGAATCTCCACCGACGGGAATTCGAGGTCCAATGCTTTCCACCGCTAGCATCCGAAGGGTGCGTCGAGCTCATCCTTTCGGGTCATCATCATCTCCTGGCTTCTTCCTTTCCGCATGCCATCGCATGAGCTTCGCTTCCTTAGGGTCCGCGAAATAGCACTGCAGAAGAGGAGTGATAGGAAAGTACCATACCACTTTTCGAGGTGCTTTCTTCCCTTTCTTGTATCGAGTCACGCGGCACACCGGACATGTGGTTTTCTCCGCGTCCTTGCCCCGATAAATGATGCAATCGTTGATGCATACGTGATATCTAACGTGCGGTAGATCGAGAGGACAGACGATTTTCTTGGCATCCTCGATACTAGTTGGACATGTGTTCTCCGGAGACGACGATCGCTGAATGCCATCATATCGCCGGCTTGCGTCGCTCAATTTGTGCTTTGCCTTCATCTCCATAGCCTTGAGCATTACATTCAACCGGTATCATCGGGCCTGCATCCTTCATACAATGGAGTAACCGTCTTTCTCAAGTTGCGCAAGCTTGGCTTTCTCTAGCGGCAGCCTGGCGTTACTAATCGCTTGATAAGCAGCTCTTGCACATAAGGGTCCCGCACCCACCGACGTTGTTCCATCGCGTCCGCTCCTCCGCATCTAGATCATCATCATCCCGATGCCTCGCACCTTCACCATCTCCAGAGACTCTTCATCATCTCGCCGTTCTCGCCGTGATGATGATCATCGCCATGTTGGCCACCTTCTTCACCGTCTCCATCATCTACGCCATCGCTTATCCAATGAGTGTATCCATCCATGAAACCATGGCGAGCAGTGCGCTGCAGATTCCGGAATCTGGTCGATCACCTAGTTGAGTTTGCATCTTACGCACGGACATCTTATATATGTCTTGTTATTTCGTATCATGTCGGCCGTCGCACATTTCAAAAATCTAGCCACAATGCCTTCGCTCATTATGCGGACCATTTTTGCCTGCACGATGTACACGGTACAATTTTGAAGTCTATTAGAACCACATAATGAATGCATGCATGCAATGGTCGATAGAAAATTTCGGCATGACCTATCCTAAAATTAGGACCTTTGCGAAATGCCAAAGTCTTGCCAAAATGGAAATGAATCAACATTTTGGCAAAACAAATGGCAACTTGTTCACATACAAACACAAGAGAGAGAGAGACCGATCCATACACACATGAACATATCATTATCCTCTCCATACACACATGCATGAGCATCATAGATACTCTCCATATACACACACATATGACCATCGATCCTCTCCACACATACACACATCATGAGCATCAATCATCTACATACATATGAGCACATCATCCATATACACATGAACACATCCTTACATGGACAACTTACCGAGATGAGAGACCGATCGATCGCGAGAAAGATGGAAAGGAGAGGTGCGCGCGTCGACCGGAGACGGATAGATGAGAGACCGGAGACCTCCTCTATTACTTATGTAACATCCAAAGCAAGTTTTACATGCTAAAAATGGTGAATGTGTGGAGAAATTGAGGTGGGAAGGAGAAGATCCCGACTAGATCTAAGGAGGAAGAAGAAGGGGAAAGTGAAGTGTGGGGTGGTGGATGTGTGGGCACACATGTGCACATAAAGTGCTGTCCTAAAAGAATCGACACATCCGTGGCGCACACGGCCCTAGTGCGCCACAGGGAGTACAAACATCTGTGGCGCACTATGCCACGTGCGCCACAGATGCTCCTACTCCCTGTGGCGCACTAGGCCGAGTGCGCCATGTGTTTGGCCGTTTGAAGCGGTAGGGGGCATGCGCTTAGCGTGGCGCACTGTGCACACGCGGCGCCACAGATGAACCTAACAACCGTGGCGCACATGACTGTAGTGCGCATGATGTTTGGCGTAGGGCCAGGCTCGCCCACACACATCTGTGGCGCACTATAGTCATGTGCGCCACGGTTGTTCTAGTTACTAGTAGGGCACTGCCCACAGGTGAGCCACGCCTGTTTTAGTCGTGGGGCACTTCAACCATGTGAGCCACGGATGTGCTGATTACCTATAGCTGTTTTCCTAGTAGTGATATATACAAAGTACCGTTGGGGGGTTCGAAAGACAAAGAATTTTTCTAAGTATAAAGGCTCTCTAGAGCAAACTTTTCTTCTCAAATCCATTTCAAAATAAAACTAAGTTTTCTTCTGGGCGGAATGGTTGTCGGGTCAACGAGTGATATTTTGGTGGAGGACGGCCGCCCAGGAATCAAAGAAGTCTGCCATGTTTCATAATCCAGAAGCTTCCAGTGCAACCACAATACATTATGGGCTCTGTCTTGGCCTAGTACTTAGTGGGAAACCTCACCTAGGTACCAACATTTGGAGGTTCTTGGCACGGTTGGATCCGGAAGGTAGAGGGGCTACTAAGGGAAAGCCTCGCCATGGTCTTGTCTGTAAAAGGACTTGATCATGGATTGTGGGTAAAGTGCACAAACTCTCGAGAGTATTGCAATCTGATCGATCAGCTGTGTTGACGGTAACAGAACAACAATGAGCATCTGAAGGATGGAGCCTCTAAAGGATCTTCCTCTCTCTTTTCTAAAACAATGTTTTGAAACCCCATGGCATGCGTAATATCGCTAATGGGTGGGAATTTAGGGAACTTGGTGTGTAATATCCAAGTGACTCTTGGTGCGTAATATCCAAGTGTTTGGTTGTTTGGACACTTGGTGAGTAATATCCTCGTGTGCTATTCGACCCTATTTTATCTAAGCAAATGTTTACAAAGTAGGGTAAAACTCTCCCTCTCTTTTCTCCATACTTAGAGAAAATTAGCTTTATGCAAATGAACTCCAAAGCCTAAACTAGCCTTGCATGTAGAGTTAGTCTTTCCTTCCTTGGTGTAATTTGCCAATACATTCAAAGTATTGACCCAACTTGTTGGCTGCACGTTTCATGTGCGTAATTTCGAGATCTTTGAAAGGTGCACTAGGATCGGGTCTTCACTCAACCTGCGTGGCATTGATGGGACTCAAGTTGTATTTATATCGCTTGTTGTAATAATGTAAACTCGATTATTCGATTCATGTAATAAAGACTTGTGTTTTACATGATATTTCATTGTGAGTGCTAGCTATTGATCCGAGGACTAGCATGTTAATCACAGGGACTTAGGATCTTACTTGATCCGAGGTCGCTACAGATGGTATCAGAGCATAAGTTGACTGTAGATCGTGACCCTAGACATGGAAAAACCTTAGGACAAATATTTTCTAAGTTATTTCAGAAAACTCTCATACTTCTCATCATCTACCTTGGGGTTTTAAAATTTCTTAAGTCTCTTCTTTCCAACATTAGAAAATGACCACTACACACTTCAAGAAGAAACTTTTCTCAAGATTACCTTTTCAAAGAAGATCATCTCAATGTTTCGATTAAGTTGGTACTTGAAGATCTCCATGAAAGATGTTCCAAGACTGAAGCTACGAGATTAAAGAATTCAAAGGCCTTAAATCAATGTTATTAACTGAAGAACTCGAAAGATTGAAGATTATGAAGAACATGAAGACTATCAAGAGCACGAATACTTTTGGAGACTCGAAGCCTCCAAGATTCCAAGTGACCTATTAGGAACCAAACCCGAATAAGATTTCGCTAAATATAGATATGACAAATTGTTTGCTATCTTATATGGTTTATTACCATAGCTAATGAAAACCTATTTTCTAAACAAGATTTCTTGTATGGGTTATTCTTCTTCTTTCCATACTCCATTCGATCCTACTCTAAAACTTGGTCAACTCGACGAATGGACCATATCAATAAGGAGGACAAGGAACTCAACTCCACCGAGCGTAAGAGCCACGCCGATGCAAAGAAGTGGATGCCACAGGTTGAAGAAAGAATGAAGGATGCCAACATTGAAGTCAACAGAATGCTTCATTATGCCACCCAATTCCTAAAGGACGACGCTCCAACTTGGTGGGAGATGCAACACACCATTGATGATCATCAAGGGGTGATATCTTAGGAAGAATTTAAAGTGGTTCTACTTCAATCTCGTCTCGTATACCAAAAATCCAAGAAGTTGAAGTCCCGAAACATTTAGCTTGCACGATCTATGGAGAAATAGGACATATCACCAAGGAGCATCATGATCAGCGCCCCTACTATGAAGGAAGGCACCCATCAGAAGAATGTCCCACCTCTCAAGTTACATTCTTACTGTGCGAAGGGACCAATCACAACCCCGCTTAATGCACCTCTACCCGGTGGTACATCAACTGAATCAACAAGTCAGAGACGGAATGCGCCAAGACCTCATGAAGCTCCATGTGGACACGACAAAGACAGGAGACGAATTCAAGACTCTAGACATCGCACCCAAAGTCATCACTTCGCAATACTCGACATATGAAAGGAATGCCCATTTTCCCCAAACTGGCTCAAGGAAACGATCAAGGCTTCCAAATGTTGAGGTAGAGCATGAAGAACCACAAGACGGGATGTCCTTGCCAAAAAGGAGGAAGTATCTAAGAAAAAGTCCTATGCATCCAGTGTCACAATCCTAGGCATTATGCTGATAATTGTCCAAAACATGTGAATGTAGCTGGAAAGGATAAAAACGACGATGGTAATAGCAATAGAAGACCTCTATTAGGAGAACTATCATATTTCATACTTATTAGATGTTCTTATATTTCTTGTCTATCTTTTCTATAACCTCTTCTTGTTCAAATTTGTGGTTGTCCACTCTTATGATACCTATATGAGAGTTAGCTAAGTAAAAGAACAAATAGTATGACATAAATAAACATCTCATTAAGTTTGGTTAGGTCTGGACCACCATATTTTATCTCATTAGGAGATCATCGCTATCGTGTTAGCATATTGTTTTTACCAACTTATGTGGTATGACAATATAGGTTGCTTGCTTGTTTGTACTGAACCATATCGTGTGCTGCCTTGTTTAGGATCTTACTTGATCCGAGGTCGCTACAGATGGTATCAGAGCGAAAAGAGGTGAGGTTTTTCGGGATTGAAAGATTTCGACGATTCCTACAACTTTCGTTTTTTGACCGAAGGCAAACGACGAAGTCTAGATGGGTTAAAAAGAGAAATAAGATTCGGGCATATGTAGATTCGGGATTTCGAGAATAGAAACTCTAAAGTTGAAGTCCCGATCCTTGTTTAGGATCTTACTGGATCTGTTGTTTTGAAACTCTAAAGTTGCTGGAGTTTTCTTGTGGTTTTTAAAATTATTTTAATGATGTGAATTGATTGAAATTCGTGGGATTACTGCTGCAGTTTTCTGCCTGACCTGTTGTGCCGCGCGATTTTTCATATTTTATTGATAACTCAGATAAATCTCAAAAAATAGGATCTGGAGCATAATTACCTGTAGTATATGCACAAAAATTGTCTAAAATTCCTGAGGAGTTTAGTTCTGTCAGAAAAATTCGTGAAACCTGCTGTACCGTTTTGACAGATTTTATTTGTTGCTTATATGTTGCTATGTTGTACTCTAGTATTGTTCCCAATGCTTTCAAACTATTTTGTGGTTATATACTGATATATTTAGACCCCTGTAATGTTATTATACAAGTGTTTGATTGTGTGTTGATCGCTTATGATTGTTTGCTTGTTTGTGACATTGAATGCTTCATATATTTATGGGTAGGATTATTTTCTTAGTCGTTTCTTTCCTATAGAATCTATTATTTCCTATCTTGAACCCTGGGAGATATAATGATGTGTTAAGTGGAAGGTTTGACCACACAATGCATTTAGGAAAGAGAATGCTTCACCTAATGGAAAAAGGATGTGAAAGTATGAAGTGTTGCACATGATGTTATGTAGTAGATTACCCAACCTGAAAGATGAAGTAGCGATAGCTTAGTTTTAGTAGTAGCTTTGTTGATTGGATACATGGGAGTATACATAGAGCATTAGCTCGTGTCCATGGAAACATTCTTCAAGGAAAGTGAGAATGCCCGAGTGATAGAAAAAGTGATTCACCTATCCTCATACAGGGTAATGATTTGGGTGCAGGATGGATTGATCACCATTCCTACTACTCTTATTATTCGCTCTTGTCTTTGGCTTATGAATCTTGAGTGCCTTTCAGCCTTAGCAGAGAGCCGGCGTTGAGCCTAAACCTTAGAATGGTAGATTCTCCCACCTCTACAAAAGCATTCATTGCTAAGCGTAGGAATATATGGTAAGGATGAATCCCAACTGTGAATTATGGGCACCGTGAAGTAAACGTTCCCTATTTGCCCACCATGAGAGTTTTGCTAGTTTAAAAAGTGCTTTCTCAGAAACTATCAATCATGATGTTTAGAATGTGCTAGAGACATTGTGCCAATAAAAGTCTAAAGGAGAACCAATCTGAGCTAAGTGAATCCTCGAGAAGTGACCTAGTCAATTTTCTTTTAAGGGTGGTAGCATCCTAATGGATCCCGAACCTTTCTTTCTTTCTAGCCTTCCCAAATCTCGGGACGAGATTTCTTTGAAGGGTGGTAGTCTATCACATCCCAAAATTCTCCTAATTTTGGAATGTGAAATAAATAAATAAGTTTGATTGATTGTTTGACTATGTTGAAAATTCTCAAAGAGAAGAAACTTTTTGAATAGAAAATCCTCTCAACCATGAATTCAAAATCTTATATTCTTTTGTTAAGACCTAAGTAGCCATATAGGAAAAAGGGAATGGATTGATTATGGATTGTAGAATTGGTGTGCAAGTTTTCAAAGTGAAAATCATGAAGCATTCATAAGCATTTCATCCATGAAAAGTTCTCACAAACTGAATCCAAATCCTGGTATCTAAATCCTATAGTTGATTCGCCCAAATGTTCCTAAGGGTAACTAAATTGACTTTTTAAAACCCACTATTGCTAAGACAGCGATTATTGCTAAATTATAGCCTAAAAGGATCCAATTAATATTACAAAATTTTAGAAACGAAATTGAGCTCATTTGGAGCTAGTATGAAAAAGTTATGGAACAAATACAAACACATAAAGATATAAATAAAATGAAATATACAAGGATTTATAAATCCACTACTTCCAAACTAGTAAAAAGATTACAAATTTTATCCTATAATGATCTATTCGATTTTAGAAAAATTTAGAAACAAGAATCATGTCATTTGGAGTTCGTATGCAAAAGATATGAGGGAAACAAGTAAAAAAAACGGGCCGGCCCACCCGGTCCGACCGGACCGAGCCAGCCGGGCAGGCCACGTGTACGGGATCGACCGGCTTGCTCCAAAAAGCATGCAAAATCTGTTTTGTTAAACCTATCTCTACTCAAACTGCTATAACTTTTTATCTACAACTCCGAATCGACTTCCGTTTGTTTCTACTTGTTCTCTACTCCAAGGCCTATCTCTAAACCATCCTAAACCTCCATATAAACTCATGAGGCCACGGCTGTACGAGTTTCTATTCTCGAAATCCCGAATCTACATATGCTCGAATCTTATTTCGCTTTTTAACCCATCTAGACTTCGTCGTTTGCCTTCGGTCAAAAAACGAAAGTTGTAGGAATCGTCGAAATATTTCAATCCCGACAAACCTCACCTCTTTTCATCCACCATAGCCGGAGAATTTTGCATCGCAATATTTCAGATCTTACGGTGTAAATCCAAGATCTACTCGTGCTCGTTTCTTCAAATCCAAATTCCTTTGCTGAGAAGGTAGGAATAATGATTCCCCACAACTTTCATGTTCTGAGTTTTTCAATTTGACCTACGGATTTGTCTCTCTAACATAGATCTATTTCTTGTCTATTTTGAGCCAAAATCGGGTCAATCTCTTCTTCTAGCCACCGGATCCTATCCAGACGGTCGAGATCCAATCAAACCGGTGCGTGCCATGTCGTCATTCCGGTCATCTTCATCATCAACACCACATCAACGTAAGGTCAACATCTAGTCCCAGTCAGCATGCAAAGTCAACCTGTCGGTCAATGAATATTCTGAAATATTCCGTTCGAATTTAAAATTGCATATTATTGATCTAACTTGTAAAATTTATTAGAAATTCATACCACGTCCAAAAATTGCGTATAATATATCAAACTGAAGATAATTTCACGTAGAATCATCTTACCAGAATAGATCCAACTTTTACTGTACGTGGTTACTGCAGTAATTTAATTAGTTTTAATGGTCTTTTAGGTTAATAAATTTATAAGAAATTATCTGTAACTCCAAAAAATATGAATAATATATCAAATTGAAGCTACTGTAATGTACTTTAAGAATATCTGGTTGGATCTAGCCTTTGCAGATTATTTAACCCGTAGAAATTTAATTAGTTTTAATGGCTTTATAAATCATTAAATTCATAGTAAATTAATTGCTTGTCACAAAAATATAAATAATATACCTATAGAAAGCTGGTTCCATGTAGATCATCAATCTGCAAATGGTTCAGTAAAATAATATAAGGTTTCGCAGCAATTAAATAAATTTATTAATGGCTTATTTAGAGTAATAAATTCATAAGAAAATAAATACTATTCATAAAATTACAAATAATATGTCCCTGAAATCACAATTCCGTGGAGATTACAGATATAATTTTAGTTTGATTTGTAGGCAAAAAAATTGTATGAATCATTTAAAACCCATTAAACATTATTTAAATCATGTAAAAAGATCTATAACTCCGATTAGGGTGAATCCAACGCCTACTGGTTCGTATTAACGTCCTCTATCCAGTAAACCCAAGAAACAAATTTAATTCTACAGTTAGAACAGGTGTTACAACAGAACTATCAAAACCCTTATATTGGCAAGTAATCATTAATAACAAGTACCCTATTGCATTGAATAAACTCATACATGCATCATATGATATATTAATGTTCATAAAACTAATTATAACCATTGTGTCATGTTAAATCATCATGCATGTTTTCGATCATCCTTGTTGTGTTTGTTATGTTTGCAATTGTTTTGATTGGAACTACCTTGTCCTCGTATTAGATTGTTCGGAGACTGCGATTGCTGCGAAGAAATACAATCAACACCCATATTATCAACATAAGGCAAGTTACACCACTTGTTCATAATTTTGTCCCAGTTTTGATTCTATGCATGTGATCTTCAAAATTCGGTAGTATGCATGTGTAGGATGTTCTAGTAGAATTTTTCCTTAGTATTATTTTGCAAGTGCGATAATTTTGTAGTATGCCATGAGTAGCTCTATACTTAGGATTTCCCATCCTAATAGGTTACCCCTGTTTTTTTGCTAAGTATTTCTTGCTATGCTATATATACAAAGTACCGTTGGGGGGTTCAAAAGACAAAGAAGTTTTCTAAGTATAAAGGCTCTCTAGAGCAAACTTTTCTTCTCAAATCCACTTCAAAATAAAACTAAGTTTTCTTCTGGGCGGAATGGTTGTCGGGTCAACGAGTGAGATTTTGGTGGAGGACGGCCGCCCAGGAATCAAAGAAGTCTGCCATGTTTCATAATTCAGAAGCTTCCTGTGCAACCACAATACATTATGGGCTCTGTCTTGGCCTAGTACTTAGTGGGAAACCTCACCTAGGTACCAACATTTGGAGGTTCTTGGCACGGTTGGATCCGGAAGGTAGAGGGGCTACTAAGGGAAAGCCTCGCCATGGTCTTGTCTGTAAAAGGACTTGATCATGGATTGTGGGTAAAGTGCACAAACTCTCGAGAGTATTGCAATCTGATCGATCAGCCGTGTTCACAGTAACAGAACAACAATGAGCATCTAAAGGATGGAGCCTCTGAAGGATCTTCCTCTCTCTTTTCTAAAACAAAGTTTTGAAACCCCATGGCGTGCGTAATATCGCTAATGGGTGGGAATTTAGGGAACTTGGTGTGTAATATCCAAGTGACGCTTGGTGCGTAATATCCAAGTGTTTGGTTGTTTGGACACTTGGTGAGTAATATGCTCGTGTGCCATTCGACCCTATTTTATCTAAGCAAATGTTTACAAAGTAGGGTAAAACTCTCCCTCTCTTTTCTCCATACTTAGAGAAAATTAGCTTTATGCAAATGAACTCTCAAGCCTAAACTAGCCTTGCATGTAGAGTTAGTCTTTCCTTCCTTGGTGTAATTTGCCAATACATTCAAAGTATTGACCCAACTTGTTGGCTGCACGTTTCATGTGCAAAATTTTGGAGATCTTTGAAAGGTGCGCTAGGATCGCGGTTCTTCACTCAACCTGCCTGTGGCATTGATGGGACTCCAAGTTGTATTTATATCGCTTCTGTTGTAATAATGTAAACTCTGGATTATTCGATTCATGTAATAAAGACTTGTGTTTTACATGATATTTCATCGACTGTGAGTGCTAGCTATTGATCCAGGGACTAGCATGTTAATCACAGGGACTTAGGATCTTACTTGATCTGAGGTCGCTACATTTGTCTTGCGATATTTTAGCATTAGGTTTTATGGATGTGATTTCTCCAACTAGATTTGTAAATCATCCATCTTATATGGAATACGCTAATTATTTGAACAACCTTTGTTCTCATAATACATGATTCAAATAACAATTATTAAAACAAATCTTGAAGTCAAGCTTTGATGTCAACGAGAAATACAAACAACGGTTTGTTTGTATTCGATGAACATCATCACATATTCTCTTGCTAGTTACTTAGGCCATTGTGGTTCATGAATTGCGTTGTTTCGTATGAAATTTCATACCAACCAATTCGGTATCCAATACCCAAGAACCACATTGTTTAACAAGCAAATAATACAACCATAACATGTATATCATTTATATACCTAAATTGGATATTTCCAATCTTTTATTTTCTGCCAAATATATTTTATAGATTCTCTTTCAGCATTTCCTTTTCCTTTTAAAAGAATCTATCAACATCAAAAGTGGCGCCATATACATGAAACATAGTCCAAAGCGTGTATATTCAAATAATAATACCTTTGGACTTGCACTTTGAAGTAGATCACCATCATCAAATGATCAGCGTTCTTTCAAAATCCATTCTTTAGTAATCTTTTAGTGTAGTAAACATTTTACATACATATTCTATTCACCCTTATCATGACGACTTTCATGATCAAGCTAATGTAGCTTATAAGGAGAATCGTGAGTATAACATTACTTTCCAAAACCCTTTTGGATGATTAGGATGTCTAGCATCTCCAACCTTTGCAAATTCTCATCCAATACGAGAACATATATTATACTCTATCATATTGCAACCAAAACATTGTTTCAGATATCGTTATATCTGTCACACATGATGTTTCTGAAACAATTCTTTCAGCTCCTAGATAAACTTGATATTAAAACAATCAAGAATCATGGAGGCAAACATGATACTTAAGATACTAACACTGGAATTGTTACTCTCGATTTAATACCAATTATTAAATCTCACAGAGTAAACAGAGTTTGCTGAAAGTTTGAAATATGAATTTAAACTTTAGATTGACACTCAACACAATACGATACCAGTTCGTAAAGTATATATCCAGAATTTTATAGTTCTATTATCTCAATTACAACTATGCATAAGGTGGTGAACGAATGCCAATGACTACAACAAATTATGCAAATTCACTTTGATTTAATTTATGATAAATTGAGTTCTACTAATACAAATTAGAAATGAACTCACACTCAAAAACGACATCCCTCGTGTCTTTTTGGTGATTACATGAACCAAATCCACTACACCAAGTCCGATCATCACGTGAGTCGGCGTAGCTTCAAAGGCGAGCATCAAATGGGCATCATATCTACTATATGACTCATGCTTAACCTTTCGGTCCGTGTTCCGAGGCCATGTCTGTACATGCTAGGCTCGCCAAGTAAGAACCTTAGTATTCGCGTGTGTAACTCTCTTACACCCGAGATATGCTCGTGGATTCAAGTACACCCGATCATCACGTGATGTCTTGAAGCGACGAAACATTGTCAGTGCATACTTAAGGAAGAACACATTTTTATCTTGATATCTATATGAGGGATCATCTTATTATGCTAATAAAACTCCAAACAAGCAATATAAGATGCTATCAAACATCACATGTTTATTAGTGGAATGATATGGTTCCCGCATATGATCTCTATCATGTGCATCGTGGTATGATCACTATCATACCTATATGTGTAAGGCCAAGGTCTATGGAACTTACACGTCATGTGTGTTGTAAGAGTATCATCTCATACTTCTACTTACAACATCACCATATCATAACACTAGCCCAGCAACAATCTAAACTAGACGCCTCTAATTTATCCATTGCAAGTTTTACGTGGCTTAGGGCTTTCGAAGATAGAACCATTCTTACCTACGAACATGAACCACAACGAGGATAAACAATTTGTTGACAACTCGTTGCAAATTAGATATTGACTATAGGAGAGACAGACACCCGCTAGCCACTTATGAAAAACTAGTTGCATGTCAAGCGTGGAACAGGTCTCATGTGCGAGGACATGTAAAGTTTGTCCGGGCCGCTTCATCCCACTATGCCACCAATATCCAAAGTACAACTAAGAAGCAATAAAATGATCATCATCGCCCACATACACATATGTGTACTACCCGTGCAAAGTATCTACGCATAGATCCGGCTCTGATACCACTGTAGGGTTCGCAGCATAGAAAACAAAAAAATTCCTACGATGGGAACATCTATGTACCAAGATCTATATACTAGATACAAGCAACGGGTGGATATACATCCATAGAATACATACCCTCGAAGACTGAATAGCGTTAACGAGGTTGTACTCGTGGATGATGTATCTGACGCTTCGATCTCAAGATCGTGATGAAGTCCATCTGTCCAGCCGGTCCAAAGACGATCAAGTCCAAAGACTCAAAGCAAAGGTGCATCCGTGATCGCACACACGCACGGGTACCCCGACAACCTCCGCGCCCTCGCTCGAGCGAAGCAGCATAAGCAACAAATCCTTCCAGAAAAAGCCACCGGGAACATGTATCTCGCTGATCCGAGACCATGGGGGAATTCTAAAGGGGGGAGAGAGATCCTTCGCGAGGAGGTGTGCTTTGAGAGGAGGAGAGGGGGGCCTTTTATAGGGGAGAGGGGGGCACCCAAGGGGCATGGCGCCCAGCCATGGGGGCTGCCCCCACCTCTTCCACATTCATGTGGGTGGAGCTCCCACTCAAAATGAAAAGCCTCCACTCCCAATAAAAAGCCTCCACTCAAAAATCCACTCACATGCATTAAATTTCCACCAAATTTAATGCAAGCTCTCATTTAAATAAAAATATTTTATTTATTTATTCAGAATTTTGTTAATTACTTTAATTAAGAAACATTCACATAAAACCCCTTACAGCATTTCAATTTCACATGCAGAACCAGTTTCAGCAATTTCAACCAAAACAGTTTCGGTGTCTAGTGAAATAAATTCCTGTGCTTTCCTTTTCTTTTTCTGGCATATCATTTGCTCCGAATGGTGTCGGTATCCCTTAAGTGTGTCACCCTACGGTTCGCAAATAATGCGGACATGATCGAGACCCTTCTTTGATCAATAATCAGTAGCGGGACCTGGAGATCCATATTGACTCCCACACATTCAACGATGACTTCTGTGATCGTGTGAACCTTTTATGCTAGTATCTTAATCCCTTTGTTTCACGATATATTACATGTCCGAGATTCGATCATCGGTATCTCCATACCTAGTTTGATCTCGTTACCGACATGCACTCTTTTCTCGTTCCCGTGATATAACATTCTAGTGATCAAATCACAGTATATCTATCCGTCATCGGGATGAACAAATTCCACTCTTGATCCATGAGTCTCAACATAACACTTGAGTAGTTTTGGAGCCATCTTTATAATCACCCAATTACGGTGTGACGTTTGATGTCAACAAGAAACTCTTCCGGTGTTAGTGATTGGCATGATCTCATGGTCTAAGGATTAGGACTACTTCGTAAGTTGTTTATAGCAATATAAACTCAATGACTTTGATCGTAATGCTATACTTCGGATGAATGTTCATCACATTATTACACTAATGTTGTGACCTCGTTATTAAAAACATCCAATGTCCATGATCAGGAAACTTTGATCATCATGTTAATCAACGAGCTAGTTTATAAGAGAGGCATAACTAGGAACTTCCTTTTTGTTTATTAAACACACATGTATTAACGTTTCCGTATTAATACAATTATAGCATGTAAAATAAACATTTATCATAAATAAGGAATACGATAATAACCACTTTATTATTGCCTCTCGGGCATATTCCCTTTAGTAGCGAAGCTAAAGTCTGTGAGGATTATGTTAGCAATCACTGCATATTATGATTATGAGATATGGCAGATGGATGTCAAAACGGCGTTCCTCAATGGTGGAGACATTGATGAAGAGTTGTATATGATGCAACCCAAAGCTTTGTCGATCCTAAAGATGCTAACAAGGTATGCAAACTTCAACGATCCATATATGGATTGAAGCAAGCATCCCGAAGTTGGAATCAACGTTTTGATAGGGTAATCAAAAGCTTTGGTTTTATACAAACTTATGGAGAAGCTTGTATTTACAAGAAAGTGAGTGGGAGCTCTGTAGCATTCTTAATACTATATGTAGATGACATATTGTTGATTGGGAATGATGTAGACCTTCTTAATAGTGTCAAGGATTATTTGAATAATAATTTTTCAATGAAAGATCTTGGCGAAGTAGCTTATATATTAGGCATAAAGATTTATAGAGATAGATCGAGACGCTTAATATCATTGTCACAAAGTACATATTTGGACAAAGTTCTAAAGAGGTTTGGAATGGAAGATAGCAAGAAAGGGTTCTTGCCCATGTTGCCCAATACGACCTTGAGTAAAAATCAAAGTCCAGCAATGGAATGAAGATAGAGAAAGGATGAGTAAGACTCTCGATGCCTCAGCCATAGGATCTCTAATGTATGATATGCTATGTACTAGACCCGACATTGCATATGCTGTTAGTTTGACTAGCAGATGTGAAAGTGATCCAGGAGTGGATCATTGGACAACGGTCAAAAACATCCTTAAGTACTTGAGAAGAACTAAGGATATGGTTCTTTCTTATGGAGGTGATGAACAGCTCGTTGTTAATGGTTACACCGGTGCTAGTTGGAACACCGATCCAGACGATTCTAAATCTCAATCTGGATAAATATTTACTTTGAATGGTGCATCAGTTAGCTGGAGGAGTGCAAAGCAAAGCGTTGTGGCGAGATCTTCAACTGAATCGGAATACATAGCTGCTACGGAGGCTTCACAAGAAGCGATATGGATGAAGGAGTTCATTACAGAGCTCGGTGTGGTTCCAAGTGCGCTAGACCCAATGTCTATCTACTGTTGTAACATGGGCGCCATAGCCAATGCGCAAGAACCAAGGTCACACAAGAAGCTGAAGCACATCAAGCTACCTTTTCAAGTTATTCGAGAACATGTCCAAGATGGTGACATAAAGATTTGCAAAGTACACACAGATCTGAATGTGGCGGATCCGTTGACTAAACCTCTCCCGAGGGCAAAACATGACCAACACCAAACTGCCATGGGTGTTCGGTATATTACCATGTAATCTAGATTAGTTGACTCTAGTGCAAGTGGGAGACTGTTGGAGATATGCCCTAGAGGCAATAATAAATATAGTTATTATTATATCTTTGTGTTTATGATAAATGTTTACGTTCATGCTATAACAGTATTAACAAGGAAACATTAATACTTGTGTGATTTGTAAACAAAATTAGAGTCCCTAGTAAAGCCTCTTCATAATACTAGATTGTTGGTTAATAGATGATTGTGGTTTCCCTATCATGAACATTGAGATGTTATTAACAATAAGATCATATCATTAGGAGAATGGTATGATGGACATACTCCTATAGATAAGCGTAGCATAAAGATCAAGTCATTTTAATAGTTCAATTGCTATAAGCTTTCTAATACATAGTAACCTAATTCCTTCGACCATGAGATCATGCTTATCACCATCACCGGAAGGATGCTTTGATGACATCAAACACCACACCATAACTGGGTGGCTATAAAGGTGGCATTGAGTGTTCGGAAAGTATGGGTTGAGACACATGAATCAAGAGTGGGATTTGTCCATCCATATGACGGTTAGATATACTCTGGGCCCTCTCGGTGGAATGTCATCCAATTAGCTTGCAAGCATGTGACTGGCTCACAAGGGATCACATACCACGGGAACGATAAAAGAGTACTTATCGGTAATGAGGTTGAACTAGGTATGTAGAGATACCGACGATCAAAACCTCGGATAAGTAAACTATCATGAGAAAAAGGGAAATTGGTATCGTATGTAAGTGGTTCACTCGATCGCAAAGTAATCGTCGAAATATGTGGGAGCCATATGAATTTCCAGATTCCTCTATTGGTTATTGAGCGGAGAAGTGTCTCGATCTGTAGGGGTTCGTAGCATGGAAAACAAAATTTTTCTATCGCATACAAACAAACAAGCCAAGATCTATCTACTAGATTGTAGCAACGAGTCGTTTGGAATAACTTACCCTCGAAGATTCCAAAGCGGTTAACGAGAGCAGATTCTCGTGGGTGATGTAGTCGTACACTTCCGATCTCAAGATCGCGTAGACGATCCTTCCGCCACGTTCCTAGCGCCCCTGATCGGTCACACGTTCGGTATTCGACGAAGACCTTCCTCTCCTTGTTCCAGCAGAGCGGAGGTTGTAGCACTCTCCTCGCAATTCCGGAAGACAACGTGGTACCGGAAGTAGAGGGAATTTCAGGCTTCGCCTTAAGCCGTGCGTAGTATGGTGGAGCTTATGAGAGAGGCTATTAGTGGTCTAGTAATTAGACACACCAATTAGAAGGCTCTAAACCAATTAGAAGGCTCTAAACCACTGGCTAAAGCAATTAGAATCTCTAAACCAAAACGGCTCTAAACCGGAGGTAGAAGATAGGAACTTGTGTGTCTCTAGGAGGAGCCCTGCCCCTCCTTTTATGGGAGGGGGGTCTTGGCGCGCCAGGGGAGGGAGGGAGTCCCTCCCCAACTCGGCCTAGGGTGGCCCGGAGGAGTCCAAATCCTCCTCCGTTGGTTCCAACTCCTCTTGCTTGTTTCCCAGTTTCTTGTTTTGGCGTTTGACTTTCAAACCGACATTTGACTTTTCTGTTTTAGGATTCAATTTAATCCTTTATTTGGGACAGCAAGAACACTTAGTACATGATGCAATCATTCCAATAAGTAATGACACATTCATGTACCCTCCCGAGTGCCGGACAATCCGAACCTTCTAGAACATTCCCGATGAAAACACCTAATCATTCCCGAACTCAAACGGGACTTTCCTTATATGAATCTTATTCTCCGGACCATTCCGGATCACCTCGTGATATCCGGATCCCATCCGAGACCAACAACATTCGGTCTCTTTCTCATAATACCATAACTACTCAAACAACGTCAATCCTTATGTGTCTCCCTACGGTTCGTGAATTATGCGGACATGATCGAGACACTTCTCCGAACAATAACCAATAGAGGAATCTGGAAATTCATATGGCTCCCACATATTTCTACGATTACTTTGCGATCGAATGAACCACTTACATACGATACCAATTTCCCTTTGTCTCACGATATGTTACTTATCCGAGGTTATGATCATCGGTATCTCTGCATACCTAGTTCAACCTCGTTAACTGATAAGTACTCTTTTCTCGTTCCCGTGATATGTGATCCCTTGTGACCAAGTCACATGCTTGCAAGCCAATTGGATGACATTCCACCGAGAGGGCCCAGAGTATATATCTATCCGTCATGTGGATGGACAAATCCCACTCTTGATCCATGTGTTTCAACCAATACTTTCCGAACACTTAATGCCACCTTTATAGCCACCCAGTTACGGTGTGGTGTTTGATGTCATCAAAGCATCCATCCGGTAAAGGTGATATGCATGATCTCATGGTCGAAGGAATTAGGTTACTATGTATCAGAAAGCATATAGCAATTGAACTATTGAAATGACTTGATCTTTATGCTACGCTTATCTATAGGAGTATGTCCACCATATCATTCTCCTAACGATATGATCCTGTTGTTAATAACATCTCTATGTTCATGATCAGGAAACCATGATCATATATTAACCAACAAGCTAGTTTAACAAGAGGCTTTACTAGGGACTCTTATTTTAGTTTACAAATCACACAAGTATTAATGTTTCCGGTTAATACAATTTTAGCATGGTATGTAAACATTTATCATAAGTGTGAAGATATGATAATAACCACTTTATTATTGCCTCTTGGGCATATCTCCAACAGTCTCCCACTTGCACTAGAGTCAATAATCTAGTTTCAAACCTTTGTGTATATAACACCTATGGCTTTCCGGTGTTGTATGTACACGATTGCTAGTGATCAAGCGATCTCCGGATCCGACACTTCCGGTGTCCGTGTAATTGCATGTCTTTGCGTCTCTACGCATCACTCATTCTCTAATGAGATGGCTTTGTATAAATTTGGTCTTTCGGTGTGACCTTTAGCTCTTTGGGGTTAAAACATGTTGATAATATTGTCGCACAATATATCTTCATAGTATTATCCCACTGTGAACTACACCTAGTTTGATAACAAACTACTTGACACAAATGCCCTCTTGGTCTGAGAAAATAGCAGTTATATACTTGGCCTTTTGTTGTAGTATCTGTCACAATGTCTTAACTTTGGAACTCATCCAAATCCATTATGGAACTCACCTTCCATTATATTGTGCCACCCTTAGTTTAGATTGAGATAAACTTAATTTGTACTTTGTGACAAAACTAGTATCAATGTAGTACTTTTACAATGAACTAACCATCTATTTGTCACTTCTACAAATATTATACTCTTAGTTCTTCCAAAAGATCATAAGAATATCCTTACTATTGTCCAATGATCATCTTACGAATCATTCTGGTATATGCTCACAACATTTAGAGCATAGGACATATCTGGATTTGTACATATCACAGTATGATATAAATATTCTTTGTGATTTTATACATCAAGTATCAATCTATACTTGATTATTTGTTTCACTTTACCAAATGTCAATACACTTGAATATATCATCAACATTGAATTTATTCAATCCTTTCTGTGCGACAAGAACCTCTCTTGTAGTTTCTATATTGAACTCATTCAATATCTTGTCTATGTACTTCTGGCACAACCATATTAGCGTCTATTGATGCCAAATATTTAGGTTTTGCCTAAGTCTTTCATCGGGATGAAATTCTTAATATGTGTTAATAAAAGATACATTATTTCCAATCAACAATATGTCTTCCACATAATGTATTAGAAACATGTCTTAGCGCCCCACTTAATTTCTTGCAAATGCAAGCATCTTCATTGTCTCTAATGAACTTTTAAACTCCTTTAACAGTTTCATCATAGTGAAGATTCCAACTCCTGATGCTCACTTTAACCATTGAAGTTTGCATATGCTTTTAGCATCCTTTGAATTAACAAAACCCTATGGACCGTGTTATGCACATGTCCTAGGTAACGATTCTATTAGAAGAACTTGTTTTGTTTATTCAACTACCATATAACAAAATTATATGTAGTGGTTGCTACATTAATCCGTCTAGACTAAATATCACTATGACAGATCAAATCTTGTCATAGTCAACCTTTGAACATTGTTGTGAACTCTTTCTCAACATGTCGACTATTTCATAGATGTAAAACATCCATGTCTATTTCTTTATAGATCCAGACACAACTGTAAGGTCTTACACCTTTCTCGAGGGTCCTTTCAAGTTCAAAACTTGATTTCTCGTGTATGGAACTATCACGGATTTTATGGCTTCAAGCCATTTGACAGAGTCAGGGCCCATCATCGCTTCTTTGCATGTAGTCGGTTCATTATTCTCAAATAATGATTCAACCCTCAAATCTTGGTATTTGATTGTTTAACCGATCTACTTGTTTCAATAGGAACTTAGATCTCCGTGACCACAACCTTTGAGGCACGTGAGAGATGAGAATTGTTGCCGCCTCGAACACTTTTCGGTCTTGCTGCACATACAGCTAAGGTTCTTTTAACCTTATCAAAGTTCTATTGTCCTCCCACTTAACTTTTCACGAAAAATTCCTTCTCAAAGAAACTTGACGTTTTAAGTGACAAACACTTTTGTCTCCGATGTTATGGAGGAGTACTTAACAGTTATTCGAAATAACATACAAAGACAGGTTCATCCGACTTTGGTTGCAAACATCTTTCTTATGCATAGCATACCAATGTTTAAGAAAGGACAACTTGGGTTTTATCCCAAACCATAACTTTATATGGTGTCATTTCAACGGATTATGATGGAGCTCTTTTCAGCGGAAAAACGGTAATCTCTAAAGCTTTTAATCTTTAAAATATAATGGCAGTTTTATAAATTATACCTTTGATCTTACCATGTCAAACAAGGTTTAATTACATATCTCGAATGCTCCATACACTTATGGTGTTTCGGGAAAATGCAAATCCACGGAACGATTCCTTAAATCTTAGGTATTATGCTAAACTTGTAACTTAAATATTTTCCTTTATGATCTTATCATAAACTATTCATATTCTTGTTACAATGATTTTGCACTTCATCTTGAAAGTCTTTGAACTTTTCAAGTGTTTCATACTTTATCCTTATTAAGTAAATATTCATATATTCACTCAAATTTTTGGAGAAAGCATATGAAGTTGAAATCCATCGCTTTTGACTACACATAATGGATTTCATACAACAATATGTACAAGTTCCAATAATCTAGTCATTCGTTCCCTTTTGGCCTATGAACGAAGTTTTAATTATCTCTAGGAAAGTTTCACAAGCGTCATTTGATCAAAAATCAGAAGACTCCAAAATTCCATCAACATGGAGTTTCTTCATGTTTTCTTTCCATTATAATTCAAACGGCGATGTCACTTCCTAAGTGATCTTTCAATCAATTTGTCTTTCGACATTTTTAGCACTAGTTTTATGGATGTGATTTCTCCAACGAGATTTGTGAATCATCCATCTTTTATAGATCACGGCAATTATTTGAACAACCCTTTTGTTCTCATAATACCTGATAAAACAAATCTTGAAGGCAAGCTTTGATGTTTAACGAGCAACACAATAACCCTTTATTTGTTCTCGATGAACATCATCACATATTCTTTTGCTAGTTACTTAGGCCATTATAGTTCATGAATTGTGTTGTTTCGTATGACGATTCACACCAACAAATTCAGTATCAAATACTTAAGAACCACATTGTTTAATAAGCAAAGAATATAGCCATAACATGTATATCATCTATATATTTAAACTGAACAATTCTAGTCTTTTCTTTTCTGCCATATATTTATGAGATTCTCTTTCAGTATTTCCTTTTCTATTTGAAAGAATCTATCAACATCAATAGTGGAGTCATACATATGACACATAGTCCAAACCATGTATAGTTAAATACCAATGTCTTTGGATTTGCACTTTGAAGTAGATCACCATTATCAAATGTTTGGTGTTCTTTCAAATTCCTTTCTTTAGTAATCTCTTGGTGCAGTAAACATTTTACCTACATGAAATATTCACCCTCATCATGGATTTATCCATGATCAAGCTACTTTTAGCTTATAACGGTGAATCACGAGTATAATGTTGCTCTCCAAATCCTTTTGGTGGATTAGGACAACAAGTGTCTCCAACCTTTTGCAAATTCTCATCAAATATGAGAACATGACTTTTGCCATATTATACTCTATCATGTTGCAACCAAAACTTCGTTTCAGATATCACAATATCTTCCACACATCATGGTTTCTGAAACAACTCTTTCAGATCCTAGATAACCTTGATATTAAGAGAATCCTTTGAATATCAAGAATCATGGAGACAAACATGATACTTATATACTAACACTTGGAATTGTTACTCTTGATTTAATACTAATTATTAAACTTCATGGAGTAACCGGAACTTACTGAAAGTTTGCAATAGGACTTTTAAACTTTAGATTAACACTTCAAAACAATACGATACCAACAGAAAGTAACTAACCAGAATTCTATAGTTCTATTATCTCAATTATAACTAAGCGCAGGTGGTAAATGATGCCAATGACTACAACAACTATGCAATTTCACTTTGATTTAGTTTATGATAAATTGAGTTCTAATTAATAATTAAATTAATCTAGGTGAACTCCCACTCAAAACAATATCCCTCACATTGTTTTAGTGATCACACGAACCAAATCCACCACATCAAAACCGATCATCACGAGAGTTGATGTAGCTTCAATTGCGAACAATCAACATGTTCATCATATCTACTATATGACTCATGCTCTACCTTTCGTAATCCGTGTTCACGAGGCCATGTCTGCACATGCTAGGCTCACAAGATCAAACCTCGGTTTCGCATGAGCAAATCTGGCTTGCTCACGTTGTATACACTTGCGTAATCTAACACACCCGATCATCACGTGGTGCTTCAAACAACAAGCTTTAGCAACGGTGCTAACTAAGGGTGAACACTTTAAGACTTGAAATTCATGTGCATGAGGGATCATCTTATAATGCTACCGCTGCCTACTAAGCAATACAAGATGCATAAAGGATTAACATCACATGCAATTCATAATATGTGATATGATATGGCCTTTCTTCTTTGTGCTTCCGATCTCCATCTTCCAAAGACGAACATGATCTCCATCATCATCGGCATTGCATCAAGGTCAATGACGCCTCTCCATGGTTGTCGCCCACCGGCTTCAACTATTACAACTACTTTGAATAGACACGCTGGTCTTAACATAAATTAAAGACAACCATATGGCTCCGTTGCCAACTTACAATAAGGAACATTGCATACATCATATATAATCACAATCATGGCCATATCACATCACAGACACCGCAAAACAAAGTTAGACGCCTCTACTTTCTTTGCATATTTTACGTGGTTTGGGGCTTTCAATAAGTGTCGTTCTAACTTTAACAAGAACCACAACATTGATACTAGTATTGTTAATCACACGTTGTAAATTGGATCTTAACTATGCTAGGAGAAACAGGCACCATAAAGCCACTTATGCAATACAAGTTGCATGTCAAGCGTGGAGCAAGTCTCATGAACGATGTCATGTAAGGTTAGCCCGGCCGCTTCATCCCAACATACCGCAAGATGCAAAGTACACAAGAAGCAATCGACAATAAAGCATCAACGCCCACAATGACCATTGTGTTCTACTCGCAACATATCTACATATAGACACGGCTCGATACCCTTGTAGGGGTTCGTAGCATGGAAAACAAAATTTTCTATCGCATACAAACAAACAAGCCAAGATCTATCTACTAGATTGTAGCAACGAGTCGCTTGGAATAACTTACCCTCGAAGATTCCAAAGCGGTTAACGAGAGCGATTCTCGGGTGATGTAGTCGTACACTTCCGATCTCAAGATCGCGTAGACGATCCTTCCGCCATCGTTCCGCAGCGCCCCAGTGGTCACACGTTCGGTGATTCGAAAGACCTTCCTCTCCTTGTTCCAAAGAAAATGAGGTTGTAGCACTCTCCTGAATTCCCAAAGACAACGGCGTGTACGGAAGTAGAGGGAATTCCAGGCTTCGCTTAAGCCGGTGCGGTATGGTGGAGCTTGAGAGAGGCTATTAGTGGTCTAGTAATTAGACACACCAATTAGAAGGCTCTAAACCAATTAGAAGGCTCTAAACCGTGGCTAAAGCAATTAGAAGCTCTAAACCAAAACGGCTCTAAACCGGAGGTAGAAGATAGGAACTTGTGTGTCTCTAGGAGGCCCCTGCCCTCCTTTTATGGGAGGGGGTCTTGGCGCCAGGGGGAGGAGTCCTCCCAACTCGGCCTAGGGCTGGCGCCTGGAGGAGTCCAACTCCTCCTCCGGGTTGGTTCCAACTCCTCTTGCTTGTTTCCCACAGTTTCTTGTTTTGGCAGTTTGACTTTCAAGCTGGACATTTGACTTTTCTGTTTAGGATTCAATTTAATCCTTTATTTGGGACAAGAACACTTAGTACATGATGCAATCATTCCAATAAGTAATGACACATTCATGTACCCCTCCCCGAGTCTTGGGACAATCCGAACCTTCTAGAACATTCCCGATGAAAACAGGAATCATTCCCGAACTCCAAGCGGGACTTTCCTTATATGAATCTTATTCTCCGGACCATTCGGATCACCTCGTGATATCCGGATCCCATCCGAGACTCCGAACAACATTCGGTCTCTTTCTCATAATACCATAACTACTCAAACAACGTCGAATCCTTAAGTGTGTCTCCCTACGGTTCGTGAATTATGCGAACATGATCGAGACACTTCTCCGAACAATAACCAATAGAGGAATCTGGAAATTCATATGGCTCCCACATATTTCTACGATTACTTTGCGATCGAATGAACCACTTACATACGATACCAATTTCCCTTTGTCTCACGATATGTTACTTATCCGAGGTTATGATCGTCGGTATCTCTGCATACCTAGTTCAACCTCGTTAACTGATAAGTACTCTTTCATCGTTCCCGTGATATGTGATCCCTTGTGACCAAGTCACATGCTTGCAAGCCAATTGGATGACATTCCACCGAGAGGGCCCAGAGTATATATCTATCCGTCATGTGGATGGACAAATCCCACTCTTGATCCATGTGTTTCAACCAATACTTTCCGAACACTTAATGCCACCTTTATAGCCACCCGATTCACGGTGTGGTGTTTGATGTCATCAAAGCATCCATCCGGTAAAGGTGATATGCATGATCTCATGGTCGAAGGAATTAGGTTACTATGTATCAGAAAGCATATAGCAATTGAACTATTGAAATGACTTGATCTTTATGCTACGCTTATCTATAGGAGTATGTCCACCATATCATTCTCCTCGATATGATCCTGTTGTTAATAACATCTCTATGTTCATGATCAGGAAACCATGATCATATATTAACCAACAAGCTAGTTTAACAAGAGGCTTTACTAGGGACTCTTATTTTAGTTTACAAATCACACAAGTATTAATGTTTCCGGTTAATACAATTTTAGCATGGTATGTAAACATTTATCATAAGTGTGAAGATATGATAATAACCACTTTATTATTGCCTCTTGGGCATATCTCCAACATGATCATGTCCAAATAATTCACGAACCGTAGGGAGACACACTTAAGGATTCGATGTTGTTGAGTAGTTATGGAATGATGAGTAAGAGACTGAATGTTGTTCGGAGTGTCGGATAGGATCCGGGATATCACGAGGAGATCCGGAATGGTCCGGAGAATAAGATTCATATAAGTAAAGTCCTATTTCGGAGTTGGGGAACGATTCCGGTGTTTTCACCGAGAATGTTCTAGAAGGGTCCGGAAGGTCCGGCACTCCAGAGGGGAAGGGTACATGAATGTTTCATGACAATATGGAATGGTTGCATCATGTACTAGGTAACATGGCTGGTCAAAATAAAGGGAGAAATCAAATCCTAGTTTGAAAGTCAAACGCCAATTTGAAAAAGTCAAATGGCAAGTTTGCTTGGTGGAGGGAGAGTAGGAAACCTACTTGGGGAGGAGTTCCTCTCCCTCCACCCGCCGGCCAAGGAGGCCGACTTGGGGGAGGACTGTAGAGGTCCCAACCCAATAAGGTTGATCCCTCCTGTGTTTTACAATGCTAGTCCCTGGATCAATAGCTAGCATCCACAGTTAAGATGTAATATCAAGATACAAGGGTCATATTATAACATTATAACCAGGAATAACATAGTTTTATTACATCATATATAGCTCATTTGGCTATTACATTACATTGCAGCGGAATAACTATAGTCATGGGGTCCTTTATCTTCAAAGTGCCACAGGCAGATGTTGGTTGTAGACTTTGTAATCCTAGTCAATCAAACAATCTTCACCTAAAAACAATCAACCTGCAACATTACAAGTTACAGCCACAAGGGTCAATACATTTGATTTGTATTGGCAAGTTTCACTTTTATATTTAATAAGTGGATCCTATTATTACATGCATATTTGGCTAAGTATAGTTTAGGGTTCATTGGCATAAAGCAATATTTTATCCTATCTTTTCAAAAGGGTTTTAAGTCCTTTGTCAAATCTCATTTCCAAGATCCTTGAACTCCTTGGTAGACACTCAAGTGTTCAAGTAGTTGTCAAAACTCCTTGAGCACCTTGGTAACCCCAAGTGCTACAAGTTTTCTCAAAACTCATGAATTCCTTGGTAACCCCAAGTATATCATGCTCTTGTGCACCTTGGTAACCCCAAGTGCAACAAGCTTAACAAAGTCTCTTTGAATTCCTTGGTACCCCCAAGTGCATCAAGTTTTTATATTAGAAATTAGAATGTCGAGATCTCCCATAGTTCAAACTTTAGTTGCTCAAGATTGTCCATAACCGGGACACGGCTAAGTACTTAGATTTTATTAACCTGCAGAAGGAGTACACTTTACCCACATGACACAATCCCATCTTGTTGCCACCAGTGGCCCTCTTGGATTAGTGCTCACCAAGATGGAGTCTTGGCGGTGAGAATGTGTGAAGTCTTTCAAGAGGTCCTCCCATACATCATTGCTAGCTTGTCTTCAGCCCCCATGAAGCATTCCAGATCCCCATGTCCGGTAACTAAAGACAATGTATGGGTCTTCCTAATGTAGTTGACTAAGCCAGAGCCATAATAGCATGTGGTTGTACACGAAAGCCACATTTGAAGAAACATGTTCAATCTCTAAGTTTCCTAGGTGGTTTTCATTTGGAGCACAACACAAAGTGATTGCCATAGACATGGTTCCCTTTTGTTGCCACCTTCTCCAAAACATAAAGTGTCCACCACCTAGGTGGTTCATTGAGTCCTTGTTTTATTATATAAAACACAAGTCTTTTTCACAACTTTTGTAAAATATCAACATGTATCTCTTTTCAAAACATAGCATGGCTAAGCATGTACAACTTCAATATTTTACTAAGGAGTGTATAGGGAATCCTATTAGGATTAGCATAGCATAAGTATAAAACATTTTCATGCATGTTTACAAAATCCACTAAGTATAATGAAAATAGTAGGTCTTTTGTATGATAGTGTAACTTGCCTTTTTGTTTAGGGAATGATAGTCACTCCTTGATCTTGCTAGTCCCACACTTGCTAATTTCACTACAATCAAACAAGCATAGTATCAAGTAGCATTCCAACTTTCAAACAATAATTCACATACACAAAGCAATGGTTCCTAAGTCTTGTAGAAAGAGGGTTCTATTGCAAAGTTGGTCTCTACTAGGTTTATAAACTTTGTAAGGTCCACATTGGTCATTTACCAAAATGGCAAAGTCATTAGTTAGAGGTTTTGCCCAAAGTCTATTTTAAAATGCATTCAACATTTTATGTGGTGGAAATTTATTCTTTTTCAAGCAAAACTTTATATTTTTCACCAAGTGAGTTTCCCTTGGCAAGGCTTGGTGTTTTGGGTCAGTAAGTTTGGTCCATAATATTTTTCCCAAAGTTTTCCTTGTAAAATCATTTCCATAATAAAACTAATGAGTTTATTTGGCTAGAAGATGGTTAAGTTAAATATTTCAACCTATATTTCTCCAAAAATCATTTTTATTACCAAGGGTTGGTTCCTAGGGTCAGTAAGATCATACAAATTCATTTTGCAAAAGAATTAATCCTAAAATCAATTTTAAACAATTTTTATCCTCTAAACAAGTACACAAATGTTTCTGCAAATTCAAACAAGCAATCAGATACTATTTGTCAAACTAAGGCCATGGTTGTTTAGGGCTTGTTCTCCTGATTTTATTGATATAAAATTTGTCAAATTTGGACGTGTGGTTTGAAAGTTACAAGTGTTTGAAGTTTGCATATAATTCTGATTCAAAAATCTGTTTTAAACTAGAGCTGGCCACGCGTCGTATTCTAATTGGCCGAAAACGGTTCGCGCGGATCACGCTCTGGTGCGTTGGATCTGATGTGAGTTGTGCGGCTCAGATGCTCCTGTACCGTTTCACTTAAGTCACTCTGTCTATGCCGCAAGATGGTGATCTAACGGCTCTCGCGTGTTTAACCAGAAGCGGGCGGCGCTGCGACGGCTGCTGGCGGCGGCGAGGTCAGTCGGCGGCGGCGCTGATGAAATAGGACGCGAGGAAGAAGGGGAGGATGCTCACCAGGCTTAGGAGAGTACGGCGATGCTCAACGTGCGGTTGACAAGGCGAGGGGCGCTCGGGGTCAAGTGGAATCTTCGCGGAGTTAAATGCGGCGTCGGTGCGTCGGTGGTCACCGAGGCGCGCCACGGATCACCCCGAGGCATAACACGACGCTGTTAGATGCGCAAGCAAGGCAAGGTTGTGCGTGAGCGAGAAAGAGGGGCGACGGAATCTACGTGGGCTCCGGAGTTGAAGTCGATCGTGGTGCCGCATGTCGCCGTCGTCGGCGAGGTTTGAGCACCAGCGGTTGAATGGAAGGCACCCGGAAGCGCCAGGAGTAGTGAGTGCATCTGTGTGCTTGTGGGCGGAGGGGTGTGGTTCGGCGCCGAATCGAAGGAGGGCGGTGGTCGGAGCTGCGGTGCGTGCTCAAATTGTAGCGACCTCGGGCAGAGAGGTGGCGGCTGGGGCAATGACAGAGGAGTGGGGCGCTTATCGTGCGTGATGGCTGGCGAGTTAACGCGGCATTCAGCGAATTGATGCCCGCAAATTCATCGCAAAGCAGGGAAAGTGAGGGAGAAAGCGGTCAGCGGGAAGAAGGAGAACGATGTGGTGGGGTCCACCTTCGTGGGAAAGAAACAAGGAAAAGGTCCATGGTCGGTGTCACTGGGTTAGCTAACGCGCGAATCGTTTCTGGGGGTAAGGTCTGGGCTGGTTGGTGGGCTTTAGTGGGCTGCAGGTTGGGTTGGCCCTTTTCCATTTTTTTTTATTCTGTGCTATTTCTCCTTTTCTATTTTATTTCCTGTTTTGAATTTCAATCCTCTTATTCAATCATTCAATATATCAAACATTCTTTAAACTTTGCATTGTGTTTTTGGTTCTGTTTAGTAGTATAAACCAACTTCAAAATAGAAAAACATTTTAAATCCTTTTTAGGTTCCCTTTATGAATTAATTAAATAAAGGTGGACTATGGTTTATTAATAAAACAAGGTTTGGTTTATTTAATAGAATCTCTTATTTTAAATCCAAATACTTTCAAATTCAAATCAGTAGGTATCCTTTGGAATTAAAGAATATTTGGAAAACTTGTTTAAAATAATATAATCCTTTTACTTTAGGGTCCATTATTAATTAAGTAAAGTAGACTTTCATTATTATTTCTAACAAGTTTTATTTTATTGGGATATTTATTTTGAATCTCAAAATAAACCAATAACATTTTTTTCTTTGTAGATTCTATCTGTGAATTTGAGGTAGCTTATCTTAAATAATTTAACAAGTTTTGATGTTTCACTTTAAATTGGTAAAACCTCTTTATTAAATAAAGTTGGGTATTAAAATCTTATTTATTGAAATCAACTTTTGCCATTTTATTAAATGTTTTAATTTCCAAAGCTTGGTCAAGTTTTAATTTGGTTTTATTAAATAATCCTTATTTATAATTCAACCTTTTCTTTTGAAAACCAAATCTTTTACCTAATGATCAATTAATAGCAATTCTCAAAATATTTATAATTTCCTTTATTAAATTTTTATGAATCCTTTTAAGATTTTACTTAATTCTAATGGGTTTGATTTTCTAAATGATTTCAAAAGTTTCTTCTGACTCTGAAAATTAAACAAAATTTTATTTTATTCATTTATTTTCACATTACATGATTTGGAAAATCTTGGGATGTGACAGGCTACCACCCTTAAAATAAATCTCGTCCCGAGATTTGGGAAGGTTAGGGTTACAAGCAAGTTCAAAGCAACTAGGGTACTACCACCCTTAAAATTTTTCAAACAAAAATTACATATTGGCCTTCTTGGGTCCTGGAATTTCTCTATGTTAAAATTTTGCTTTATTCCTATGCTTGACTCATGGACCAAGATTGAGCTTCTCCATAGGCTTGTTCAACTTGTTCTTCATCCTTTCTGGACAGTTGCTAGCATAGTGTCCTGGATTCTTGCAGTTGAAGCAATGAATGTCATTGAGTTCTTTACGTGGCTCTTGTGGGCAAGTTGCTACAAAGTGACCTGGTTCATTACAATTGTTGCACCACACTTGGTCAATTCCTTTATTCTTTATGTTCTCTGGGCATCCACTGGAGTAGTGTCCCATTTCCTTACATTTATGACATTGTACAAGGCTCATGTCTTGCTTGGGCTTCTTGATTTTCTTTGATCCTTTGAATTGAGTTGTCTTGCTTGGAGGTATAAGTGGTCCTTTTCCTTTGGTAGACTTGGATCCTTCTTGTTTCCTTTGTTCTACCATGGCATAGATAGGACATAGGCCAGGAGTATGATCACTTCACTCACAAAGGTAGCAAGTAGCTTGAGAGGTAGGGCATTCTCCAACAGGATGGTCTTCATCACAATTGGGGCATTGTCCTTCATGCTCCTTGGAAGCATGATCCTTGTCTCCACAAATAATGCAAGCTGGGGCTCCATCTAGAACAACATTCTTGTCATCCTTGCTATCATACTCTTTTCTAGGAAAATTTTCTTCCATGCTAATCATTTGATTAGTCACTTTAAGCATTAGTTGAGATTGTTCCTCCAAAAACTTTTGCAGTGCTGGATCTTCATTACTATTGTTGGCTAGGAACTGAGCTGTCAATTGGTTCAACTGATGTTGGGTTGCTATGAGCTCTCCCAGGCTGTCAGCTTGGTTGGTGTTGATGTCATCAACCTTGGAGTCCTTTGGAGTAGTCATCTGTTTGGGTTGAAGGAAGATTAGAATGGGCAAGATATTTCTAAGGAAATATTTCTAGTCACACACATCACAATTCACACAAGCAATGTGCATGCAATCACAAAACAAACTTTTCACTCATACAAGGTTCAAGCACATACTTAGGCAACAAAATATTTTTGTCACACTACCTAAGTTGGTGTGTTTTGTCTTAACTAACTTATGGTGGTCCATCTATATGGTTCACTTGTGATGTTTCCTTCCTTCTTGCTTCTTCTTGTATGAGATCATGGTTTCCTTGAGACAAACTCTTGGTTACCACACTTCAAAGTTGTTGATGGTTTCTTCTTATTTTGCATTCCCTCAGTCTCTAATTCTTAAGTAGGATTTCTTTGTCTCACTTGTGGTCCTTAGTAGTTTCCATGTTGGAAGTTCTTGGTGAAGGGGTTGAAGATGTTGAAGTCATTAGAGTTGAGGAAGTTGAAGTAGTCCTTTGCACATGGTGTATTCCTTGGCCATGGTTAGGTTTTCCATCAAGTTGAAATAGAAGAGATGTAGAATTGAAACCAAAATGGTTAAGGAAAAAGTTACAAGTGTTTTTGTAAATAAATTTTTGGATCAAAATATAACTCCTATTTTCTAAGGGTTTTGTCCAATCCTAGGGTTTACAATTCCTACAGGCAACACAATGCTCTGATACCATCTGTAGAGGTCCCAACCCAATAAGGTTGATCCCTCCTGTGTTTTACAATGCTAGTCCCTGGATCAATAGCTAGCATCCACAGTTAAGATGTAATATCAAGATACAAGGGTCATATTATAACATTATAACCAGGAATAACATAGTTTTATTACATCGTATATAGCTCATTTGGATATTACATTACATTGCAGCGGAATAACTATAGTCATGGGGTCCTTTATCTTCAAAGTGCCACAGGCAGATGTTGGTTGTAGACTTTGTAATCCTAGTCAATCAAACAATCTTCACCTAAAAACAATCAACCTGCAACATTACAAGTTACAGCCACAAGGGTCAATACATTTGATTTGTATTGGCAAGTTTCACTTTTATATTTAATAAGTGGATCCTATTATTACATGCATATTTGGCTAAGTAGAGTTTAGGGTTCATTGGCATAAAGCAATATTTTATCCTATCTTTTCAAAAGGGTTTTAAGTCCTTTGTCAAATCTCATTTCCAAGATCCTTGAACTCCTTGGTAGACACTCAAGTGTTCAAGTACTTGTCAAAACTCCTTGAGCACCTTGGTAACCCCAAGTGCTACAAGTTTTCTCAAAACTCATGAATTCCTTGGTAACCCCAAGTATATCATGCTCTTGTGCACCTTGGTAACCCCAAGTGCAACAAGCTTAACAAAGTCTCTTTGAATTCCTTGGTACCCCCAAGTGCATCAAGTTTTTATATTAGAAATTAGAATGTCGAGATCTCCCATAGTTCAAACTTTAGTTGCTCAGTATTGTCCATAGCCGGGGACACGGCTAAGTACTTAGATTTTATTAACTTCTGCAGAAGGAGTACACTTTACCCACATGACATAATCCCATCTTGTTGCCACCAGTGGCCTACTGGATTAGTGCTCACCAAGATGGAATCTTGTGGCATCGAGAATGTGTGAAGTCTTTCAAGAGGTCCTCCCATACATCATTGCTAGCTTGTCTTCAGCCCCATGAAGCATTCAGATCCCCATGTCCGTAACTAAAGACAATGTATGGGTCTTCCTAATGTAGTTGACTAAGCCAGAGCCATAATAGCATGTGGTTGTACACGAAAGCCACATTTGGAGAAACATGTTCAATCTCTAAGTTTCCTAGGTGGTTTTCATTTGGAGCACAACACAAAGTGATTGCCATATACATGGTTCCCTTTTGTTGCCACCTTCTCCAAAACATAAAGTGTCCACCACCTAGGTGGTTCATTGAGTCCTTGTTTTATTATATAAAACACAAGTCTTTTTCACAACTTTTGTAAAATATCAACATGTATCTCTTTTCAAAACATAGCATGGCTAAGCTTGTACAACTTCAATATTTTACTAAGGAGTGTATAGGGAATCCTATTAGGATTAGCATAGCATAAGTATAAAACATTTTCATGCATGTTTACAAAATCCACTAAGTATAATGAAAATAGTAGGTCTTTTGTATGATAGTGTAACTTGCCTTTTTGTTTAGGGAATGATAGTCACTCCTTGATCTTGCTAGTCCCACACTTGCTAATTTCACTACAATCAAACAAGCATAATATCAAGTAGCATTCCAACTTTCAAACAATAATTCACATACACAAAGCAATGGTTCCTAAGTCTTGTAGAAAGAGGGTTCTATTGCAAAGTTGGTCTCTACTAGGTTTATAAACTTTGTAAGGTCCACATTGGTCATTTACCAAAATGGCAAAGTCATTAGTTAGAGGTTTTGCCCAAAGTCTATTTTAAAATGCATTCAACATTTTATGTGGTGGAAATTTATTCTTTTTCAAGCAAAACTTTATATTTTTCACCAAGTGAGTTTCCCTTGGCAAGGCTTGGTGTTTTGGGTCAGTAAGTTTGGTCCATAATATTTTTCCCAAAGTTTTCCTTGTAAAAACATTTCCATAATAAAACTAATGAGTTTATTTGGCTAGAAGATGGTTAAGTTAAATATTTCAACCTATATTTCTCCAAAAATCATTTTTATTACCAAGGGTTGGTTCCTAGGGTCAGTAAGATCATACAAATTCATTTTGCAAAAGAATTAATCCTAAAATCAATTTTAAACAATTTTTATCCTCTAAACAAGTACACAAATGTTTCTGCAAATTCAAACAAGCAATCAGATACTATTTGTCAAACTAAGGCCATGGTTGTTTAGGGCTTGTTCTCCTGATTTTATTGATATAAAATTTGTCAAATTTGGACGTGTGGTTTGAAAGTTACAAGTGTTTGAAGTTTGCATATAATTCTGATTCAAAAATCTGTTTTAAACTAGAGCTGGCCACGCGTCGTATTCTAATTGGCCGAAAACGGTTCGCGCGGATCACGCTCTGGTGCGTTGGATCTGATGTGAGTTGTGCGGCTTAGATGCTCCTGTACCGTTTCACTTAAGTCACTCTGTCTATGCCGCAAGATGGTGATCTAACGGCTCTCGCGTGTTTAACGAGCGGCGGCTGCGGCAATTTCTTTGGCGGCAGCGGATCGGCGGCGCTGATGAAATAGGACGCGAGGAAGAAGGGGAGGATGCTCACCAGGCTTAGGAGAGTACGGCGATGCTCAACGTGCGGTTGACGAGGCGAGGGGCGCTCGGGGTCAAGTGGAATCTTTCGCAGGAGTTCGTGGCGACGTCGGGTGCGTCAGGTGGTCACCGAGGGCGGCGCTACGGATCACCCCGAGGCATAACACGTACGCTGTTAGATGCGCAGAAGCAAGGCAAGGTTGTGTGCGTGAACGAGAAAAAGAGGGGCGACCGGAATCTACCTGTGGGGCTCGCCGGAGTTGAAGTCAGTCGTGGTGCTGCATGTCGTCGTCGAAGGCGAGGTTTCAGGGCACCCGCGGTTGAATGGAAGGCACCGGCGCGCGCCGGGAGTAGTGCATCTGTGTGCTTGTGGAGGCAGGAGGGGGTGTGGTTCGGCCGGAATCGAAGGAGGACGGTGGTCGGAGCTGCGGCGGTGCGTGCTCAAATTGTAGCAGCCTCGGGGCAGAGAGGGGGTGGCGACTGGGGGCAATGACAGAGGAGTGGGAGGCGCTCTTATCGTGCGTGATGGCTGGCGAGTTAACGCGGCATTCAACGCGAATTGATGCCCGCAAATTCATCGCTGAAACGGGGAAAGTGAGGGAGAAAACGGTCGCGCGGGGAAGAAGGAGAACAGTGACGGTGGGGTCCACCTGTCAGTGGGAAAGAAACAAGGGAAAAGGTCCACTGGTCAGTGTCACCGCGGGTTAGCTAACGCGTGCGAATCGTTTTCTGCGGGGTAAGGTGCTGGGCTGGTTGGTGGGCTTTAGTGGGCTGCCTGGGTTGGGTTGGCCCTTTTCCATTTTTTTTTATTCTGTGCTATTTCTCCTTTTCTATTTTATTTCCTGTTTTGAATTTCAATCCTCTTATTCAATCATTCAATATATCAAACATTCTTTAAACTTTGCATTGTGTTTTTGGTTCTGTTTAGTAGTATAAACCAACTTCAAAATAGAAAAACATTTTAAATCCTTTTTAGGTTCCCTTTATGAATTAATTAAATAAAGGTGGACTATGGTTTATTAATAAAACAAGGTTTGGTTTATTTAATAGAATCTCTTATTTTAAATCCAAATACTTTCAAATTCAAATCAGTAGGTATCCTTTGGAATTAAAGAATATTTGGAAAACTTGTTTAAAATAATATAATCCTTTTACTTTAGGGTCCATTATTAATTAAGTAAAGTAGACTTTCATTATTATTTCTAACAAGTTTTATTTTATTGGGATATTTATTTTGAATCTCAAAATAAACCAATAACATTTTTTTTTCTTTGTAGATTCTATCTGTGAATTTGAGGTAGCTTATCTTAAATAATTTAACAAGTTTTGATGTTTCACTTTAAATTGGTAAAACCTCTTTATTAAATAAAGTTGGGTATTAAAATCTTATTTATTGAAATCAACTTTTGCCATTTTATTAAATGTTTTAATTTCCAAAGCTTGGTCAAGTTTTAATTTGGTTTTATTAAATAATCCTTATTTATAATTCAACCTTTTCTTTTGAAAACCAAATCTTTTACCTAATGATCAATTAATAGCAATTCTCAAAATATTTATAATTTCCTTTATTAAATTTTTATGAATCCTTTTAAGATTTTACTTAATTCTAATGGGTTTGATTTTCTAAATGATTTCAAAAGTTTCTTCTGACTCTGAAAATTAAACAAAATTCTATTTTATTCATTTATTTTCACATTACATGATTTGGAAAATCTTGGGATGTGACAAGGACTCCCCCCTCCCAAGCCGCGCCCTCCCACCTATAAAAGGAGGGGCAGGGCTGCCCCTCTCCCTTACACCCAACACACCCCAAACCCTAGCCCTAGCCGCCGTCCAAGCTCTGCCCCTTGGTGCCCTCTAAACCCTAGATCGCCAAGGCCTCTCTCATAGTCCACCATACTCGCTCCGGCTTAAGGCGAAGCCCTGTGAAATCTCCCCTCTACTTCCGGTACCACGCCGTCGTGCTGCCGGAATCACGAGGAGAGTGCTACAACCTCCGCTACCTGCTGGAACAAGGGAGAGGAAGGTCTTCATCGAGTACCGAACGTGTGACCGACTATGGAAGCGCTTAGGAGCAATACGGAAGGATCGTCTACGCGATCTTGAGATCGGCAAGAGTACAAGTACATCACCCATGAGAATCTACTCTCGTTAACCGCTTTGGAATCTTCGAGGGTGAGTTCCTCTATCGACTCGTTGCTACAATCTAGTAGATAGATATTGGCTTGTTTGTTTGCATGCGGTAGAAATTTTTTGTTTTCCATGCGACGAACCCCTACATTGTCCTCCTAAGGTTGATAGGGTTTTCCACCACTCCAATGCTTGCGACGGTAGCGCGGGTGTCCAGATGCTCTTCCTCCTCCATGTCTTCTTCATCCTCACCAAGACATCCTCCTCCTTGGGGTTTTGAGGATCATCTTCCTCGGGCTTCTTGCCTTTGTCGTTGGCGGAGACCATGGTGCTCTAAACTTGAGAAGATTTCCTAACAGAAACAGATCGAAACAAAAACACGACGAGAACACGATATACGAACCTCGGAGGATCCAGGGGGTTATATATTACGAAGTTTCAATTCATAAGGAAGGTATTGTGCAAAAACGAGGCGAAGACGAAGTTCAGGGGGCTCACACCCCCTCCAGGCGTGGCCAGCTGGGGCCCACGCCTAGGGTGGGTGTGGCCACCCTGGCCTCCGTTTCCTCCTCTATTTCGTCTCGTAACCTTCCGTATGCAATAAAAACATCAAAAATATAAAAGACAGGGTGTTCACGAACCTTCAATTTTCACCACTTTTACCTATTCAAATACGGACTCTACAGATTCCTTTTTCTCCTTCTCCTGGAAATTCCTTTCATACAACTCCTCGCACAAACCTCAATGGAAACATTCGTGTATGCAAAAACAATAAACCTTTATGTTCAAACTTCAACTGAAAACCATCAACACAAAAGCTATTGTAGAAACTCCTTTCCAAACTCCCAAAAAGAATCTGAAAGGGAATCAATATAAGAGGCAAATGCAAGTGATGGCAGAAATCTTTCAAAACAGACCAGCAGGTAAAGATTGATTTTTTCAAAAAACTTCTATTTCTCAAATAAAAAAGTGCAAAACTAACGAAAGTTGGATAACAACTTGGATAACAAGCACATAAAAATACAGCTCCATCCGAAGTATTGAGCTCCTTCACAAATTTTTACAATGCAGCACAAAAAAATCTGTCCCAGGACAGCTACTTTTCACAACTCCTCTACTTCTCAAAAGTAGTTGATCTTGACACAAAAACCAAAAAAAAAAGGATAAGGAGCTGTTATTACTGAGGTAATAACTTCCAAGACTCAACAAAACTATTGGGTTATCTCCCAAGAAGTACTTTTCTTTAATGCCTTTAAGTTAGGCTTGATAATTTCAAAGATGCTCACATAGGAGATATAGATTTGAAGTGAAAGAGAGCATCAATAAGAAAATATCCAACACATTTGAGTCTGACCCACTTCCTATGCAAGGAAGTATAATGAGAAAACAAATTGTTGAAGAAAAAGGCTACTAGCATAGGAAGACAAAACAAATGCAACTTCAAAGCTTTCAACATAAAAATGGGAAACTTAATATTATTGAGATGCATAAAACCATGTTTCCCTCTCTCATAATAACTTTCAGTAGCACTTTGAATAATGTTGAAAATATAACGGTCACAGGAAACAATTTTATCATCAAAATTAGCATACTTACAATCATCAAAAAGAGTTCCAAGGTTATAAACTGGATCAATAGAAGCAAGTTGTTCCATCCTGAAATCTTCATTAGGCATGCTATTTTCACAAGGAGCTTTAGCAAATTTGGAAAAGTTAAACTCATAAGAATCTCCATCAAACTTAGTTAAAACTTTCTCATTTTTACAATCTATAATAGATCCAAAAGTGTTCAAGAAAGATCTACCAAAAATGATAGGACAAGTTTTACTAGCTGCTGAATTAAGCACTAGAAAATCAGCAGGATGCTTAGTCTTACCGCAGACAACCTCCACATCTCTTACAATACCAATAGGGCAAATGGTTTCCTTGTTGGCAAGGTGAATAACCACATCAATGTCTTCAAGCTCACAAGGACCAATTTCATGCATAATTTCCCTGTAAATCTCATAAGGAATAGCACTAGAACTAGCACTAATATCACATAAACCATAATAGCAATGATCACCAATTCTAACAGAAAGCATAGGGACACTACATTTTCTAGCTTTTCTAGGATGAGTGACAATATTAGAAGCGTCTTCACAGAAGACAATGTGCTCATCCTCTATATTTTTAGTGACAAGATCTTTCACAATAGCTACCACATGTTCAATGTTTATTTGCTCATCGGGTTCCACAACTTTCTTTATACCTTCGTTATTCGCACTAATTATCATAGAATACTCCTTTACCTTAGCTAGGAAAGGATTTCTCTCAACATAAGGTTCAGACAAAATATAATTATTAGTACAAACTTCAGTATTTCTAACAGGAACATGACTAACAACATCTTTATAAGGTGCATGGTACTTGTTACACTTATTTTTAGGAATTTCTATAGAAGAGGCAAAGGCCTTAAAACAGTTGGCAATACTTTGAGAATCAAGACCATACTCAGTACTAATATCACGGAAGTCATCAGTTCCCATAAAAGAGTTAATGCATTCATAATCATAGTTTATACCTGACTTTCTTCCTTTGTCATTCTCCCATGCTTCAGCGTTCTCTTGAATACAGTCTAGGAGATCCCATTTAGCTTATTCCTTCATACATGGGAATGATCCAGCACAAGAAGCATCTAGTAAGTATCATGTAGGGAAAGCCTAGCATACAATTTATTGATAATAATATTGTTAGGGAGTTCATGAATATGACATTTAAGCATTAGTAACTTCAATCTCACCCAAACTTGAGTTGTACTCTCTCCATCACGAGTCCAAAAGTTATATATTAGATTCCTATCCTTATGAATCTCACTAGGAGGATAAAATTTAGAATAAAAGAGAGGTACTATTTCCTCCCAATCCATGGATTGTCCATTCTTCAGCAGCTTATACAATTCTTCAGCTCTTCCTTTCAATGATATAGAGAGTAAATTCTTCTTCACTTGTTCAGTTGTGATACCTGCACACTTAAACAACCCGCATAATTCATGGATAAAAAGAAAATGATCACTAGGATGGACAGTTCCATCCCCTAAATAATAATTATCCATAACACGATCAACAATACTTGTAGGTATCTTAAAAGTATCTATCTCAACAGGTGTTGGTTCATCTACTACCCTAACAGTGGTAGTAGTTTTTCCCAAACTGAAAACCAAGTGGGTTATCCATAATGGAAACAAAGTAAAAAACTGAAATAAAAAGCAATACCCACAGTAGAAGTTTCCTTTACCAGTTCCACTCTTCAATAGCGCTTCACCCCCCGGCAACGGCGCCAGAAAGTCTTGATGACCCACAAGTATAGGGGTGTATCGTAGTACTTTTGATAAATAGGAGTGTCGATCCCAACGAGGAGCAGAAGGTGTTGACTAGTGGTATGGAGCAGGAAATCTCTATAAATACTTAGCAAACAGATTTTTAGGGGTTTTCTGATAAAGCAAGGAAATAAAGTGCAAGTAATAAAGACAACAAACAATTGCAGCAAGTGGCCCAATCCTTTCTTAGCAAAGGACAAGCCGACGGGAATACTTATGAGGACGAAACGTTCTCGAGGACACATGGGAATTCTGTCAAGTGCTTTCGCTTCATATAGCTGAGTAGTCTTCTTTGGTTTTGTAAGTGTTGTGTGGGTGAACCTATGCTAATGTACCGACCTTACTTGGACTAATACATACTTGTGATTAAACCCCTTGCAAGGATCCGCAACTACAAGAAAGCAATTAAGGTATAAACCTAACCATAGCCTTAAACTCTGAGATCCTACACTCCCTTGTGCAATGGTGTCCTAACGGGGGTTTAGGTTTCTGTCACTCCGGCAACCCCACAATTAGTAGCCAAATACACAATGCATTCCCCTAGGCCCATAAACGGTGAAGTATCATGTAGTCGACATTCACATGACACCACTAGAAGAATAGCACCACAACTTAAATACTAAACCATTGAATAATATCTCAACACAAATCCACTACTAACAACATGAATTATTCCATGTCCTTAAGAACTAAATGAACTACTCATGAGACATCATATGTATCAAGATCAAAGATGATATGGTAATGGATAACAATCTGAATATAAACAATAATCCAATGGTTCCACTCACAAGCATCAACTACAATAGTAATCAACACCCGGAAAGTTTCCCCTAAGAACTATGCAAGATTCACCCTGATTGTTACAACGGGATGGAGTGATGATGATGGTGCTGGTGGATATGATGGTGTGGATGATGATGATGATGATCCCAATGAAGTCTAGCTTGATGATGGTGTTGATGGCGAAGATCTCCCCTCTCTGGGAAGGAATTTCCCCGGCAGAAATCTATCTGTCGGAGAGCTCTTTCTCTCTCGGTGTTTTCCGCCCTACAGAGGCAGCGAAATCTTTCTTGGTCGCTCCCCGTGTATTAGGGTTCCGAGGAGAAGATATAGGCAAGAGGGCGGAGCCAGAGGTGGGCCAGGTGGGCCACACCCCCTGTAGACGCGGCCTAGGGGTGGCCCGCTCCTTGGGGAGGCCTGTGGCCCATCTCTTCCTCCCCTTCAGGCATACTTCGTCTTCTGGGAAAATAGGATTTTCCGTAGTTTTTCTGGTATTTTTCTGATCTTCGTGAAATTGCATCAAAACACCTCTTTTTCCATCAGAATCCTAACTCCGGCAGTTCATCCTCCAAGAATCATCCAACATGCAAAAACAAATAAAAATAAATAAGTATCACCTCTTAATATGAAATATATCAATGAATAGAGGCAAATTATGATATAGAATGGTGATGCAAATTGGACGTATCAACTCCCCCCAAGCTTAGACCTTCGTTTGTCCCCAAGAGAAAATTGAGCTCAGTAAACATGTCCACAGGTTTATGGAGTGAAGTGTCGATAAAAAGAATACGGACAAGACGCATCACACTTACCATTACAAAACTCATAGAAGAAAGCAACTCACATTATATATCTTAGCTTACAACAAGTACATGAGTCACAATAGAGATGCATAAATATAAATCATAATTGGAATTGGCAAACTTTTTTCTTGGTCAGCGAACGGCTGGGAAACAGTTTCACAAAAAGCTTTTGTAGAAGTTTTACAAAAGGAGTACTCTTTGTTCAAACATAAAAGGTTTTTCACAATGATGGCTTTCAAAGTAATACTCAATAGATAAGATTCTTGTGCAAACAAGGAAGATAAAGGATATGATTGAATAAATCATCATATGAATGCTTGAAACACAACAACTCAAATGCTTGCTGGAGATCGTCCATGTAAGGTGTTCTAGTATTTTATAAAAATGTGACAGTAGCATTCTGAAACAGCATTTTGGTGATTGCTTCACAAAACGACCCGTTTTTTGCGCTCGGAAAATGGAAAATGGCTTTTTCATGCAACGAAAAGGAAAACTTCCTCCTGCAACATTGTTCTCCATCCCAATGTCCACATGCATGCATAATATGGGCATGGCATCACAAACTATGCCGCGATTCAGCACATAATATCGGTCATTTGGACCGAAAGCCATGAAACCTTGAACATGATAGGTCATTTTGTGAAGTTTTTTTAAGACATAATCAATATACCAAGTTTGTTATTTTTCCTTGCAACTATGTAAGATAATATGACACCACGTGAAGGATTTACATTGTTCGGACCTTTTTTCATTTCATATGCCCATTTTGAATTTTTCCCGTTTTGAACTAAGGTCAAACCGGCGTGCATGAATGTAGGGGACGAGCCTCGTTACAACTTGCATTGGATCTCTGAAGAAACAACATATGGCGAGTCTAAAAATGATTTTTTCAAAAAATCACGGGCATTAGATCATGTACCTGTAGTACAAACCGGACCCACTTCCTACCGATTCGCCAGACATTTGTCTTTTTCACCCGGGAAGGACGGAAAGGTTTGAGATCTCCCGGTTGGGATATCGTCCATGTAAGGTGGTTTAATATTTTATAAAAATGGGGTGGTAGCATTCTAAAACAGCATTTTGGTGGTTGCTTCACAAAACGACCCGTTTTTTATGCTCGGAAAATGGAAAATGGCTTTTCCATGCGATGAAATCATGGCGGGAAAGGTTCATATTTAGTCCCGTTTGGTTTGGATTGTGGCAGGCTGGGGCATGCATCACTAATGATAGGGATGAGTGTCGACATTATGTCGTGCTGCTTGTACATTGTCCCGGATGGTGTCGCTAACCGGGACTAAAGATGAACCTTTAGTCCCGGTTGGAGACAGCAACCGGGACAAAACATGAGTAAGCACTAATAATAGGGGTAAGTGTCGACATTATGTCTTGAGTGTCGACACTATGTACTGCTGCTTGTACTATAAATAGGCGTCTTTGTGAGTCCTCGGGCATCTCCAAGATGGTTTGCGAGAGTAGGGACACCACTACGACCAGTTTGAGGGAGATGCCGCCGGAGCCCATGTTGGAGATATGCCCAAGAGGCAATAATAAAGTGGTTATTATCATATCTTCACACTTATGATAAATGTTTACATACCATGCTATAATTGTATTAACCGGAAACATTAATACTTGTGTGATTTGTAAACTAAAATAAGAGTCCCTAGTAAAGCCTCTTGTTAAACTAGCTTGTTGGTTAATATATGATCATGGTTTCCTGATCATGAACATAGAGATGTTATTAACAACAGGATCATATCATTAGGAGAATGATGTGATGGACATACTCCTATAGATAAGCGTAGCATAAAGATCAAGTCATTTAAATAGTTCAATTGCTATATGCTTTCTGATACATAGTAACCTAATTCCTTCGACCATGAGATCATGCATATCACCTTTACGGATGGATGCTTTGATGACATCAAACACCACACCGTGAATCGGGTGGCTATAAAGGTGGCATTGAGTGTTCAGAAAGTATTGGTTGAAACACATGGATCAAGAGTGGGATTTGTCCATCCATATGACGGATAGATATACTCTGGGACCTCTCGGTGGAATGTCATCCAATTGGCTTGCAAGCATGTGACTGGCTCACAAGAGATCACATATCACGGAACGAGAAAGAGTACTTATCGATGCGAGGTTGAACTAGGTATGCGAGATACCGACGATCATAACCTCGGATAAGTAAACTATCGTGAGACAAAGGGAAATTGGTATCGTATGTAAGTGGTTCATTCGATCATAAAGTAATCGTAGAAATATGTGGGAGCCATATGAATTTCAGATTCCTCTATTGGTTATTGTTCGAGAAGTGTCTCGATCATGTCGCATAATTCACGAACCGTAGGGAGACACACTAAGGATTCGACGTTGTTTGAGTAGTTATGGTATTATGAAAGAGACCGAATGTTGTTGAGTCTCGGATGGGATCCGGGATATCACGAGGTGATCCGGAATGGTCCGGAGAATAATATTCATATAAGGAAAGTCCCGTTTGAGTTCGGGAATGATTAGGTGTTTCATCGGGAATGTTCTAGAAGGTACGGATTGTCCTAGCACTCGGGGAGGGTACATGAATGTGTCATTACATATTGAATGATTGCATCATGTACTAAGTGTTCTTGTTGTTCCAAAACTGAAAAGTCAAACTGCCGTTTGAAAGTCAAACGGCTAAAGCAGAAGCAGAAACTGTGGGAAACAGAAGCTGTGGGAAACAAGCAAGAGGTGTTTGGAACCGACTTGGGGAGGAGTCCCTCAAGCGGTGCGCCAACCAAAGGCCGACTTGGGAGGGACTCCTCCCTTGGCCGCCCTCCCACCTATAAAAGGAGGCGGGGCCTCCTCCTCTAGACACACAAGTTCCTATCCTCTAATCTCCGGTTTAGAGCCGTTTTGGTTTAGAGCTTCTAATTGCTCTAGCCTGCGGTTTAGAGCCTTCTAATTGGTGTGTCTAATCCTAGACCACTAATATATCTCTCTCATACTCCACCATACTCGCTCGGCTTAAGCGAAGCCTGGGATCTCCCTCTACTTCGGTACCACGCCGTTGTCTTTAGGAATCGAGGAGAGTGCTACAACCTCCGCTCACGCTGGAAAAAGGATAGGAAGGTCTTCGTCGAGTACTGAACGTGTGACCGACTGCGGAAGCGCTGCCGGAACGCAGCGCCGGAAGGATCGTCTACGCGATCTTGAGATCGGAAGTGTACGACTACATCACCCACGAGAATCTGCTCTCGTTAAACACTTTGGAATCTTCGAGGGTAAGTTATTCCATCGACTCATTGCTAAAATCTAGTAGATAGATCTTGGCTTGTTTGTTTGTATGCGATAGAAAATTTTTGTTTTCCATGCTACGAGCCCCTACAAAGGTATATCGAGCCGTGTCTATATGTAGATCTGTTGCACGAGTAGAACACAATGGTCATTGTGGGCGTTGATGCTTTTATTGTCGATTGCTTCTTGTGTACTTTGCATCTTGCGGTATGTTGGGATGAAGCGGCCCGGGCTAACCTTACATGACATCGTTCATGAGACTTGCTCCACGCTTGACATGCAACTTGTATTGCATAAGTGGCTTTATGTTTCTCCTAGCATAGTTAAGATCCAATTTACAACGGGTGATTAACAATACTAGTATCAATGTTGTGGTTCTTGTTCGTAAGTTAGAATGACACTTATTGAAAGCCCCAAACCACGTAAAATATGCAAAGAAAGTAGAGGCGTCTAACTTTGTTTTGTAGGGGTGTGCTGTGATGTGATATGGCCATGATTGTGATTATATATGATGTATGCAATGTTCCTTATTATAAGTTGGCAACTGGCAGGAGCCATATGGTTGTCTTTAATTTATGTTAAGACCCGCGTGTCTATTCAAATTAGTTGTAATAGTTGAAGCCGGTGGACGACAACCATGGAGAAGCGTCATTGACCTTGATGCAATGCCGATGATGATGGAGATCATGTTCGTGCTTGAAGATGGAGATCGGAAGCACAAAGAAGAATGGCCATATCATATCACATATTATTGAATTGCATGTGATGTTAATCCTTTATGCATCTTGTATTGCTTAGTAGACGACGGTAGCATTATAAGATGATCCCTCATGCACATGAATTTCAAGTCATAAAGTGTTCACCCTTAGTTAGCACCGTTGCTAAAGCTTGTTATTTCCACGTGATGATCGGGTGTGTTAGATTCTGCAAGTGTATACAACGTGAGCAAGCCAGATTTGCTCATGCAGAAACTAAGGTTTGATCTTGACGAGCCTAGCATGTACAGACATGGTCTCGGAACACGGATCACCGAAAGGTAAAGCATGAATCATATAATAGATATGATGAACATGTTGATTGTTCGCCATTGAAACTATATCAACTCTCGTGATGATCGGTTTTGATGTGGTGGATTTGGTTCGTGTGATCACTAAAACAATGTGAGGGATATTTTTTTGAGTGGGAGTTTAACAGCAATATGATTAAAAGTTGAACACTATTTATCATAAATTAACTCAAAGTGAATTTGCATAGTTGTTGTAGTCATTGGCATCCGTTTACCACCTTGCGCTTAGTTATAATTGAGATGATAGAACTATAGAATTCTGGTTAGTTACTTTACGAACTGGTATCGTATTGTTTTGAAGTGTTAATCTAAAGTTTAAAAGTCCTATTGCAAACTTTCAGTAAGTTCCGGTCACTCCATGAATTTTAATAATTAGTATTAAATCAAGAGTAACAATTCCAAGTGTTAGTATATAAGTATCATGTTTGTCTCCATGATTCTTGATATTTAAAGGATTCTCTTAATATCAAGGTTATCTAGGATCTGAAAGAGTTGTTTCAGAAACCATGATGTGTGGAAGATATTGTGATATCTGAAACGAAGTTTTGGTTACAACATGATAGAGTATAATATGGCAAAGTTCATGTTCTCATATTTTGATGAGAATTTGCAAAAGGTTGGATACACTTGTTGTCCTAATCCTCCAAAAGGTTTTGGATAGCAACATTATACTCATAATTCATCGTTATAAGCTAAAAGTAGCTTGATCATGGACGATTCCATGATAAGGGTGAATATTTGATGTAGGTAAAATGTTTACTACACCAAGAGATTACTAAAGAAAGGAATTTGTAAGAACACCAAACACTTGATAATGGTGATCTACTTCAAAGTGCAAGTCCAAAGACATTGGTATTTAACTATACACGCTTTGGATTATGTGTCATATGTATGAATCCACTATTGATGTTGATAGATTCTTTCAAACCGAAAAGGAAATACTGAAAGAGAATCTCATAAATATATTGCAGAAAAGAAAAGACTAGAATTGTTCAGTTTAAGTATATAGATGATATACATGTTATGGCTATATTCTTTGCTTATTAAACAATGTGGTTCTTAAGTATTTGATACTAAATTTGTTGGTGTGAATCGTCATACGAAACAACACAATTCATGAACTACAATGGCCTAAGTAACTAGCAAAAGAATATGTGATGATATTCATCGAGAACAAATAAATTGTTATTGTGTTGCTCGTTAAACATCGAAGCTTGCCTTCAAGATTTGTTTTATCAGGTATTATGAGAACAAAAGGGTTGTTCAAATAATTGCCTTAATCCATAAAAGATGGATGATTCACAAATCTCGTTGGAGAAATCACATCCATAAAACTAGTGCTAAAAATGTCGAAAGACAAATTGATTAAAAGATCACTTAGGAAGTGACATCGCCGTTTAAATTATACTGAAAAGAAAACATGAAGAAACTCCATGTGGATGGAATTTTGGAGTCTTTTGATTTTTGATCAAATGACACTTGTGAAACTTTCCTAGAGATAATTGAAACTTCGTTCATAGGCCAAAAGGGAACGAAAGACTAGCTTATTGGAATTTGTACATATTGTTGTACGAAGTCCATTATGTGTAGTCAAGAGCGATGGATTTTAACTTCATTTGCTTTTTCCGAAATTTTGAGTGAATATATGAATATTTACTTAATAAGGATGAAGTTTGAAACATTTGAAAAGTTCAAAGACTTTCAAGATGAAGTGCAAAATCATTGTCACAAGAATATAAACAGTTTATGATAAAGATCATAAAGGAAGATATTTGAGTTACAGAGTTTAGCATAATACCTAAGATTTAAGGAATCATTCCGTGGATTTGCATTTTCCCGAAACACCATAAGAGTATGGAGCGTTCGAGATATGTAATTAAACCTTGTTTGACAAGGTAAGATCAAAGGTGTAATTCATAAAACTGCCATTGTATTTTAAAGATTAAAAGCTTTAGTGATTACCGTTTTTCCACTGAAAAGAGCTCCATCATAATCCGTTGAAATGACACCATATAAAGTTATGGTTTGGGATAAAACCCAAGTTGTCCTTTCTTAAACATTGGTATGCTATGCATAAGAAAGATGTTTGCAACCAAAGTCGGATGAACCTGTCTTTGTATGTTATTTGAATAAGCATTAAGTAATCCTCCATAACACCGAGAGACAAAAGTGTTTGTCGCTTAGAACGTCAAGTTTCTTTGGGAAGGAATTTTTCGTGAAAAGTTAAGTGGGAGGACAATAGAACTTTGATAAGGTTAAAGAACCTTAGCTATATGTGCAGAGTTGCGCATACGAAAAGTGTTCCGGAGGCAGCAACAAAGCTCATGGCTCACGTACCTCAAAGGTTGTGGTCACGGAGATCCAAGTTCCTATTGAAACAAGTAGATCGGGTAAACAATCAAATACCAAGATTTGAGGGTTGAATCATTATTTGAGAATAATGAACCGACTACATGCAAAGAAGCGATGATGGGCCCTGACTCCGTCAAATGGCTTGAAGCCATAAAATCCGTGATAGTTCCATACACAAGAAATCAAGTTTTGAACTTGAAGGACCCTCGAGAAAGGTGTAAGACCTTACAGTTGTGTTTGGATCTATAAAAGAAATAGACATGGATGTTGCACATCTATGAAATAGTCGACATGTTGGGAAAGAGTTCACAACAATGTTCAAAGGTTGACTATGACAAGATCTGATCTTTCATAGCGATATTTAGTCTAGACGGATTAGTGTAGCAACCACTACATATAATTTTATTATATGGTAGTTGAATAAACAAAACAAGTTCTTCTAATAGAAGGGTTACCTAGGACGTGTGCATGACACAGTCCAAAGGGTTTTGTTAAAATTCAAGGGATGCTAAAAACATATGCAGACTTCAATGGTTGAAGTAAGCATCGCGGAGTTGGAATCTTCACTATGATGAAACTGTTAAAAGAGTTTAATTTCATCAGAGACAATGAAGATGCTTGCATTTGCAAGAAATTAAGTGGGAGCGCTAAGACATATTTCTAATACATTATGTGGAAGACATATTGTTGATTGGAAATGATGTATCTTTTATTAACACATATTAAGAATTTCATCCCGATGAAAGACTTAGGAAAAACCCAAATATTTGGCATCAATAGACGCTAATATGGTTGTGCCAGAAGTACATAGACAAGATATTGAATGAGTTCAATATAGAAACTACAAGAAAGGTTCTTGTCGCACAGAAAGGATTGAATGAGTTCAATATTGATGATATATTCAAGTGTATTGACATTTGGTAAGTGAAACAAAGATTCAAGTATAGATTGATACTTGATGTATGAAATCACAAAGAATATTTATATCAATCATACTGTGATATGTACAAATCCAGATATGTCCTATGCTCTAAATGTTATGAGCATATACCAGAATAATTCATAAGATGATCATTGGACAATAGTAAGGATATTCTTATGATCTTTTGGAAGAACTGAGAGTATAATATTTGTAGAAGTGACAAATAGATGGTTAGTTCATTGTAAAAGTACTACATTGATACTAGTTTTGTCACAAAGTACAAATTAAGTTTATCTCAATCTAATCTAAGGGTGGCACAATATAATGGAAAGTGAGTTCCATGATGGATTTGGATGAGTTCCAAAGTTAAGACATTGTGACTGATACTACAACAAAATGCTAAGTATATGACTGCTATTTTAGCATCAAAAGAGGGAATTTGTGTCAAGTAGTTTCTTATCAAACTAGGTGTAGTTCACAGTGGGATAATACTATGAAGATATATTGTGCGACAATATTATCAACATGTTTTAACCCCAAAGAGCTAAAGGTCACACCGAAAGACCGAATTTATACAAAGCCATCTCATTAGAGAATGAGTGATGCGTAGAGACGCAAAGACATGCAATTACACACGGACCTGGAAGTGTCAGATCCGGAGATCAGTTGACCACTAGCAATCGTGTACATACAACACCGGAAAGCCATAGGTGTTGAATACACAAAGGTTTGAAACTAGATTATTGACTCTAGTGCAAGTGGGAGACTGTTGGAGATATGCCCAAGAGGCAATAATAAAGTGGTTATTATCATATATTCACACTTATGATAAATGTTTACATACCATGCTATAATTTATTAACCGGAAACATTAATACTTGTGTGATTTGTAAACTAAAATAAGAGTCCCTAGTAAAGCCTCTTGTTAAACTAGCTTGTTGGTTAATATATGATCATGGTTTCCTGATCATGAACATAGAGATGTTATTAACAACAGGATCATATCATTAGGAGAATGATGTGATGGACATACTCCTATAGATAAGCGTAGCATAAAGATCAAGTCATTTAAATAGTTCAATTGCTATATGCTTTCTGATACATAGTAACCTAATTCCTTCGACCATGAGATCATGCATATCACCTTTACCGGATGGATGCTTTGATGACATAAAACACCACACCGTAACTGGGTGGCTATAAAGGTGGCATTGAGTGTTCGGAAAGTATTGGTTGAAACACATGGATCAAGAGTGGGATTTGTCCATCCATATGACGGATAGATATACTCTGGGCCCTCTCGGTGGAATGTCATCCAATTAGCTTGCAAGCATGTGGTAGCTCACAAGGGATCACATATCAGGAACGAGAAAAGAGTACTTATCGATGTGAGGTTGAACTAGGTATGCGAGATACCACGATCATAACCTCGGATAAGTAAACTATCGTGAGACAAAGGGAAATTGGTATCGTATGTAAGTGGTTCATTCGATCGCAAAGTAATCGTAGAAATATGTAGAGCCATATGAATTTCTAGATTCCTCTATTGGTTATTGTTCGGAGAAGTGTCTCGATCATGTCCGCATAATTCACGAACCGTAGGGAGACACACTTAAGGATTCGACGTTGTTTGAGTAGTTATGGTATTATGAGAAAGAGACCGAATATTGTTCGGAGTCTCGGATGGGATCCGGGATATCACGAGGTGATCCGGAATGGTCCGGAGAATAAGATTCATATAAGGAAAGTCCCGTTTCGGAGTTCGGGAATGATTCTGGTGTTTTCATCGGGAATGTTCTAGAAGGTACCGGATTGTCCGGCACTCCGGGGGGGAGGGTACATGAATGTGTCATTACATATTGAATGATTGCATCATGTACTAAGTGTTCTTGCTGTTCCAAAACTGAAAAGTCAAACTGCCAGTTTGAAAGTCAAACGGCTAAAACAGGAAACTGTGGAAAACAGGAAACTGTGGGAAATAGGAAACTGTGGGAAACAAGCAAGAGGTGTTTGGAACCGACTTGGGGGAGGAGTCCCTCCAAGCCGGCGCTCCAACCAAGGCCGACTTGGGGAGGGACTCCCCTCCCCTTGGCCGCCCCTCCCACCTATAAAAGGAGGGGCAGGGCCTCCTCCTCTAGACACACAAGTTCATATCCTCTAATCTCCGGTTTAGAGCCGTTTTGGTTTAGAGCTTCTAATTGCTCTAGCCTGCGGTTTAGAGCCTTCTAATTGGTGTGTCTAATCCCTAGAACACTAATAGCTCTCTCTCATACTCCACCATACTCGCTCCGGCTTAAGGAAGCCTCGGGATCTCCCTCTACTTAGGTACCACGTCGTTGTCTTTGGGAATCGCGAGGAGAGTGCTACAACCTCCACGCCTCTTTGGAAAAGGGATAGGAAGGTCTTCATAGAGTACCGAACGTGTGACCGACTGAAGCGCTGCGGAGCATGGCCGGAAGGATCGTCTACGATCTTGAGATCGGAAAAATGCTACATCACTCACGAGAATCTGCTCTCGTTAAACACTTTGGAATCTTCGAGGGTAAGTTATTCCATCGACTCGTTGCTACAATCTAGTAGATAGATCTTGGCTTGTTTGTTTGTATGCGATAGAAAAATTTTGTTTTCCATGCTACGAACCCCTACAGCCCAGTCCTCCGGCATCTCCAAGAAACTGGTCATAGAGGCACTCCCTAATATGTGAAATTAGTTACCTCCTAGGCGTATTGATCTAGTTAGAGAAGTTACACGCTGCAAGATGGTGCGCGAGAGCAGGGACACCACTACGACCATCTTTAGGGATATGCCGTCAGAGCCCAGTGCTCCGGCATGTCCCTAAAGTTGGTCATAGAGTCACTCTATAATATGTGACCACACACCTTTGGAGATCAGATCTTAATGGTAAGTACGAATCGGGACAACATCTTCATAGTTCAGGAAATTCGTTCTACGAATCGGGACTAAACGCCCCCTTTAGTCCTGGTCCAGCCATAAAATGAGACTAACACTCACGACATTTATTAATATTAAAAAACCGAGACTATGGAATTGGGACTAAAGGCCCCCTTTAGTCACGGTCCAGCCACAAACCGGGACTAACACTCACGAAATTTATTAATATTAAAAATTGAGACTACGAAATCGGGACTAAAGGCCCCCCTTCAGTCATTCTCATATCTAGCCCTATAGTACATAGCTTCAGGGTCGTCTTCGTCTTCGTTGTCATCGTGGTCTTTGTTAGGCGCACGTTGCAAGGGTAGCTGGAGGCGCACAGCGCCTCAGTCTCCTCGAGGGTCATAATTTCCCAGTATGCGCTATCCATTGTTGTGAGAGACGAAGGTGTGGATGTGTGGATAGCCATGGTACAGTCAGCCTAGATATAGAGGGAAAGGGCAGGAAAACTTGGTGGGAAGCGGTGGGAAATGGCGGGAAATATCTTTAGTCCCGGTTAGTGCCTACGACCGAGACTAAAAGCTTCGGTTAGAGGGAATTTGTGTCAAGTAGTTTCTTATCAAACTAGGTGTAGTTCACAGTGGGATAATACTATGAAGATATATTGTGCGACAATATTATCAACATGTTTTAACCCCAAAGAGCTAAAGGTCACACCGAAAGACCGAATTTATACAAAGCCATCTCATTAGAGAATGAGTGATGCGTAGAGACGCAAAGACATGCAATTACACGGACTGGAAGTGTCGATCAGGAGATCAGTTGACCACTAGCAATCGTGTACATACAACACCGGAAAGCCATAGGTGTTGAATACACAAAGGTTTGAAACTAGATTATTGACTCTAGTGCAAGTGGGAGACTGTTGGAGATATGCCCAAGAGGCAATAATAAAGTGGTTATTATCATATATTCACACTTATGATAAATGTTTACATACCATGCTATAATTGTATTAACCGGAAACATTAATACTTGTGTGATTTGTAAACTAAAATAAGAGTCCCTAGTAAAGCCTCTTGTTAAACTAGCTTGTTGGTTAATATATGATCATGGTTTCGATCATGAACATAGAGATGTTATTAACAAGGATCATATCATTAGGAGAATGATGTGATGGACATACTCCTATAGATAAGCGTAGCATAAAGATCAAGTCATTTAAATAGTTCAATTGCTATATGCTTTACGATACATAGTAACCTAATTCCTTCGACCATGAGATCATGCATATCACCTTTACGGATGGATGCTTTGATGACATAAAACACCACCGTAATCGGGTGGCTATAAAGGTGGCATTGAGTGTTCGAAAGTATTGGTTGAAACACATGGATCAAGAGTGGGATTTGTCCATCCATATGAGATAGATATACTGGGCCCTCTCGGTGGAATGTCATCCAATTAGCTTGCAAGCATGTGACTGGCTCACAAGGGATCACATATCACGGAACGAGAAAAGAGTACTTATCGAACGAGGTTGAACTAGGTATGCGAGATACCGACGATCATAACCTCGGATAAGTAAACTATCGTGAGACAAAGGGAAATTGGTATCGTATGTAAGTGGTTCATTCGATCGCAAAGTAATCGTGAAATATGTAGAGCCATATGAATTTCTAGATTCCTCTATTGGTTATTGTTCGAGAAGTGTCTCGATCATGTCGCATAATTCACGAACCGTAGGGAGACACTTAAGGATTGACGTTGTTTGAGTAGTTATGGTATTATGAGAAAGAGACCGAATATTGTTGAGTCTCGGATGGGATCCGGATATCACGAGGTGATCCGGAATGGTCCGGAGAATAAGATTCATATAAGGAAAGTCCGTTTGAGTTCGGGAATGATTCCGGTGTTTTCATCGGGAATGTTCTAGAAGGTTCCGGATTGTCCGGCACTCCGGGGGGGAAGGGTACATGAATGTGTCATTACATATTGAATGATTGCATCATGTACTAAGTGTTCTTGCTGTTCCAAAACTGAAAAGTCAAACTGCAAGTTTGAAAGTCAAACGGCTAAAACAGGAAACTGTGGAAAACAGGAAACTGTGGGAAATAGGAAACTGTGGGAAACAAGCAAGAGGTGGTTGGAACCGACTTGGGGGAGGAGTCCCTCCAAGCCGGCGCGCCAACCAAGGCCGACTTGGGGAGGGACTCCCCTGGCCGCCCTCCCACCTATAAAAGGAGGCGGGGCCTCCTCCTCTAGACACACAAGTTCATATCCTCTAATCTCCGGTTTAGAGCCGTTTTGGTTTAGAGCTTCTAATTGCTCTAGCCTGCGGTTTAGAGCCTTCTAATTGGTGTGTCTAATCCTAGAACACTAATAGCTCTCTCATACTCCACCATACTGCTCCGGCTTAAGCCTGCATGATCTCCCTCTACTTCCAGGTACCACGCCGTTGTCTTGGGAATCGCGGAGAGTGCTACAACCTCCATTTGCCTGGAAAAAGGGATAGGAAGGTCTTCATAGAGTACCTAACGTGTGACCGATCATGAAGCGCTGCCGAACGCATGGCCGGAAGGATCGTCTACACGATCTTGAGATCGGAAAGAGTACGACTACATCACCCACGAGAATCTGCTCTCGTTAAACACTTTGGAATCTTCGAGGGTAAGTTATTCCATCGACTCGTTGCTACAATCTAGTAGATAGATCTTGGCTTGTTTGTTTGTATGCGATAGAAAAATTTTGTTTTCCATGCTACGAACCCCTACAGCCCAGTCCTCCGGCATCTCCAAGAAACTGGTCATAGAGGCACTCCCTAATATGTGAAATTAGTTACCTCCTAGGCGTATTGATCTAGTTAGAGAAGTTACACGCTGCAAGATGGTGCGCGAGAGCAGGGACACCACTACGACCATCTTTAGGGATATGCCGTCAGAGCCCAGTGCTCCGGCATGTCCCTAAAGTTGGTCATAGAGTCACTCTATAATATGTGACCACACACCTTTGGAGATCAGATCTTAATGGTAAGTACGAATCGGGACAACATCTTCATAGTTCAGGAAATTCGTTCTACGAATCGGGACTAAACGCCCCCTTTAGTCCTGGTCCAGCCATAAAACGAGACTAACACTCACGACATTTATTAATATTAAAAAACCGAGACTATGGAATTGGGACTAAAGGCCCCCTTTAGTCACGGTCCAGCCACAAACCGGGACTAACACTCACGAAATTTATTAATATTAAAAATTGAGACTACGAAATCGGGACTAAAGGCCCCCCTTCAGTCATTCTCATATCTAGCCCTATAGTACATAGCTTCAGGGTCGTCTTCGTCTTCGTTGTCATCGTGGTCTTTGTTAGGCGCACGTTGCAAGGGTAGCTGGAGGCGCACAGCGCCTCAGTCTCCTCGAGGGTCATAATTTCCCAGTATGCGCTATCCATTGTTGTGAGAGACGAAGGTGTGGATGTGTGGATAGCCATGGTGCAGTCAGCCTAGATATAGAGGGAAAGGGCAGGAAAACTTGGTGGGAAGCGGTGGGAAATGGCGGGAAATATCTTTAGTCCCGGTTAGTGCCTACGACCGAGACTAAAAGCTTCGGTTAGAGGGAAAGGGCGGGAAAACATCGCGAGAAGCGGTGGAAAATGGTGGGAAATATCTTTAGTCCCGATTGGTGCCTATAACTGGGACTAAAAGCTCTGGTCAGAGGGAAAGGGCGGGAAAATTTGGCGGGAAGCGGTGGGAAATGGACGGAAATATCTTTATTCCTAGTTAACGCCTATAGTTGCAAGGAAAAATGCAAAACCCTTCGCTTGATGTCATGTTAGGTGTTATAGTTTCAAGAAAAAATATTAAACTTGGAAAATTGCAAACATCATAAAATATCCTTCACAAAATGATCTATCATGTCTCATGGAATTTAGGTTCACAATATGCGGCTGACCGTCTAGACATGAACTAGAGGTACACAATATGAGGCCATGAACTTCTGGGCGTATGTCCCTTCCTTATGACCGCTTCAGACATAACCATGGAGCATCTTGTTTACTTAACAAAATGCTTGGGTCAGTTTTCGCTGTGAAGGGAGGAATTTCATCAAACTTATTATAATCTTCTGACATGTCTGTCTTGTCCTCGATTCCCACGATGTTTCTTTTCCCTGAAAGAACTATGTGATGCTTTGGCTCATCATATATGTATTCGTTTGCCTATTTTTTTCTTTTTTTGGTCTAGAGGACATGTCCTTCACATAGAAAACCTGAGACACATCATTGGCTAGGACGAATGGTTCATCTCTGTAACCAAGATTGTTGAGATCCACTGTTGTCATTCCATACAACTGGTCTATCTTTACCCCTTCCCCATTCATGTTGACCCATTTGCAGCAAAAATAAGGGACCTTAAAAGAGACTCCATAGTCAAGTTCCCATATCTCCTCTATGTAACCATAATATGTGTCCTGTTTCCCATTCTCGTCCGTTGCATCAAAGCGGACACCACTATTTTGGTTGGTGCTCTTTTTATCTTCGGAGATCGTGTAGAATGTATTCCTATTTATTTCATACCCTTGGAAATTCAATATAGTAGAAGATGGTGACGCGGCCAACAAGTATAGCTGATCTCCAACAGTGGTGTCATTCATGAAGGGAATATGCCCTGAGAGGCAATAATAAAGTGTTTATTATGTGTATTCCAAGTATATGGTAGATGTTTATTTTGCATGCTCTAATTGTATTAATACAGAAACGTTAATACATGTGTGTTTAATAAACAAACAGAAAGTTCCTAGTTATGCCTCTCTCATAAACTAGCTCGTTGATTAACAAGATGATCAAGGTTTCCTGATCATGGACATTGGATGTTGTTAATAACGAGATCACAACATTAGTGTAATGGTGTGATGAACATTCATCCGAAGTATAACATTACGATCAAAGACATTGAGTTTATATTGCTATAACAACTTACGAAGTGATCCAAATCCTTAGACCATGAGATCATGTCAAACACTAACACCGGAAGAGTTTCTTGATAACATCAAACGTCACACCATAACAGGGTGATTATAAAAATGGGTTCAGAACTAATAAAGTGTTATGTCGAGGCCCATGGATCGAGAGTGGAATTTGTTCATCCCGATGACGAATAAATATACTCTGGGCCCTCTCGGTGATATCACATTGGTTAGCTTTCAAGCAAGTGATTTGATCACTAGAATGTTATATCACGGGAACGAGAAAAAGAGTGCATGTCACTAACGAGATCAAACTAGGTATGGAGATACCGATGATCGAATCTCGGACATGTAATATATCGTGAAACAAAGGGATTAAGATACTAGCGTAAAAGATTCCGACGATCACAAGAAAGTCATCGTTGAATGTGTGGGAGTTAGTATGGGTCTCCAGATCCCGCTTCTGATTATTGATCGGAGAGGGGTCTCGATCATGTATGCATTATTCGTGAACCGTAGGGTGACACACTTAAGAGGCACCGACATCCAATTGGAGCAAAAGTTTCATGCCAGAAAGAATAACAAGCGTAGGAATTTATTTCACTAGATACCGAAACAAGTTTTTGGGTGAAATTACAGAAAGTGTTTTTGCATGTGAAATGAAATACTAGCAAGGAGTTATATGTGAATTTTTGTCATTAAAGTAATTGACAAAATTCTGAATAAATAAAACGAGTTTTATTTAATGAGAGTTTGCATTAAATTTGGTGGAAATTTAATGGGATTTTGAGTGGGATTTTGAGTGGAGGGAATTGAAAGGCATTTGAGTGAGTGGCGTGTCCACCCACATGAATGAAGGAGGGGAGGGGGCAGCCCCCATGGCCGGCGGCCACCCCCTTGGGTGCCCCCCTCCTCCTATAAAAGGAGCCCCCTCTCCTCTCTCTCTCTCTCACTCACACCTCCTCATGAAGGATCTCTCTCCCCCTCTAGTATTTATCCCCCATGGTCTAGGACTAGCGAGATACATGTTCCCGGTGGCTATTCGGCAAGAAAGAGTTGTGCTTCTGCTGCATCGCTGGAGCGAGGAGGCGGAGGTTGCTCAGTGCCTCGGACGTGTGTGCGAGCACGGATGCGCCACTAAGTTGCGGTGCTAAGGACTTCCTCTCAATCTTGAGATGGGCAAGAGATCGTCTACATCAACCACGATTTTAACTCGTTAAGATTTGTCGGTATTCAAGGGTATGTTCTCTACGGATATACATCCACCAGTTGTTTATATCTAGTAGATAGATCTTGGTACATAGTTGTTCCCATTGTAGGAATTTTTTTGTTTTCTATGCTGCGAACCCTACAATTCAAGAGATGTGTCCGCATCCAACCGCCGAAAGACTTGATGTGTTCATCTGTAATCCATGAGTCAGGTTTCCCCAGGTTGTTGGAGCATACAATATTCTTGTGTTCCTCGATATACGGAGCTGCCAAGGTGGAGTTATGTAGAACTGTGTAGTGTGATTTAGTGAAAGATTCCCCGTCCCTACATATGATTGCTTTCTTTCCTAGCGTGCCTTTTCCACTCATTCTTCCCTCATGCCGCGAGTCAGGAACACCAATCAGCTTAAGGTCAGGAATAAATTCAACAGAAAACTCAATGACCTCCTCTGCTCCATAGACCTTGGAGATGCTTCCTTCTGGCCTAGCACGGTTATGAACATATTTCTTTAAGACTCCCATGAGCCTCTCAAAGGGGAACATATTATGTAGAAATACAGGACCAAGAATGGCAATCTCTTCCACTAGGTGAACCAGGAGATGCGTCATAATTTTGAAGAAGGATGGTGGGAACACCAACTCAAAACTAACAAGACATTGTACCACATCCTTCTATAACCTTGACAAAATATCTGGATTTATTACCTTCTGAGATATTGCATTGAGGAATGCACACAGCTTCACAATGGGTACTCGAACATTTTCCGGTAGAAGCCCCCTCAATGCAACCGGAAGCAACTGCGTCATAATCACGTGACAATCATGAGACTTCAGGTTTTGGAAATTTTCTCTACCATATTTATTATCCCCTTTATATTAGATGAGAAGCTAGAGGGCACCTTGATACTATAAAGGACTTCAAAAAAGATTTCCTTCTCTGCTTTGGTAAGAGCATAGATGGAACGACTTAAGTGATGCCCTTTATCCGTCTTGTTCTGTGTATGCATGTTCTTTGGGTCTTTCATAACTTGCTGGTCCTCCCGTGCTTCTAGTGTATCTTTTTTCTTCCCATACACGCTCAAGAATCCTAACAGGTTCACGCAAAGATTCTTTGTCACGTGCATCACGTCGATTGAAGAGCGGACATGTAGGACTTTCCAATATGCAGGTCCCAAAATATAGATTTCTTCTTCCACATGGGTGCGTGTCTGGTAGCGATGTCGTACGGAATAGATTGACCGCCGAGACCCTTTCCAAAGATTACTTCTATGTCCTTGACCATACCAAATACATCATCACCAGAAGGGAGTTCAGGCTTCTTCCAGTGATCTACCTCACCTTTTAAATGCTTGCCTTTCTTTCTTACAGGATGATTGGTCGAAAGAAATCGTCGATTCCCCAGGTACACAACCTTCTTGCATTTATGCAAATATGTACCTGCAGTCTTATCTAAACAGTGTGTGCATGCCTTATATCCCTTGTTTGTCAGTCCTAAAAGGTTACTAAGAGCAGGCCAATCATTGATGGTTACGAAAAGCAAACCTCATAGGTCAAATGGCTCCAGTTTGTTCTCATCCCACACATGTAAACCTGGTTTTCCCCATAGCTGTAAGAGTTCTTCAACTAATGTCCTTAGGTACACATCAATGTCGTTGCCTGGTTGCTTCGGGCCTTGGATGAGCACTGGCATCATAATGAACTTATGCTTCATGCACAACCAAGGAGGAAGGTTGTAGATACATAGAGTCACAGGCCAGGTGCTACGACTGCAGCTCTGCTCCCCAAAAGGATTCATGCCATCCATACTTAGACCAAACCATAATTTCCTTGCGTCACCTGCAAAGTCCGGGAAGTCCCTCTCGATTTTTCTCCACTACGACCCATCAGCGGGGTGTCTCAACTTCCCGTCTTTCTTACGGTTTTTTTGTGGCATCATAACAACTTGGAATGCTCTTTGTTTCGGATCATGCGTTTCAACCTTGGTATTATAGGAGCATACCACATAACCTTAGCAGGAACCCTCTTCCGGGGGGCTCTCCCTCAACATCACAAGGGTCATCTCGTCTGATTTTATACTGCAATGCAGTGAATACCAGACATTTATCTAAATTATCTAAACACCAGAGGATACAGTCAATACATGCATGTATCTTCTGCATATCTAATCCTAGAGGGCAGAGAGTCTTCTTTGCTGTAACACCCCCGGTCACTCCGTACCGACGACTGTCACTTCTGGCAGCTCAATAGGATCTCTAGACTAACCCCCACAGACCAACACTAGTCTTTTCTGCGCACTTTGTCCTCACTCATGCACACCCGGTTACCCACTTCCCGATCGGTCATCCATCCTAGAATTGCTCTAGGCCAAGCACGCTTAACCTTAGAGTTCTTTTCGAATGAGCTTCCGGAAAAGATGTTACAACTTGTTGGTATGGGTTTCTATCAATCCTATTGAGCCATGCGCCAGGGTCTCACATACACCCACCCTTAGAAGATCGACATCCTCAGACAATCATCCACAAGCCAGGAACGTCCCCTCTTGGCACACGTCTGTGCGTCTAGTGCCGGCACATTGCCATGCCATGTCCACTCCGGGACACACGCGCCATGCTACACATGTCCGCCACTGACCCGTACACGCCCATGTAACCGAGAGGGTCGGCTCTGATACCACTTGTAACACCCTCGGTCACTCCGGACCGACGGCTGTCACTTCTGGCAGCTCAATAGGATCTCTAGACTAACCCCACAGACCAACACTAGTCTTTTCTGTGCACTTTGTCCTCACTCATGCGCACCCGATACCCACTTCCCGGTTGGTCACCCATCCAAGAATTACTCTAGGCCAAGCACGCTTAACCTTAGAGTTCTTTTCGAATGAGCTTCCGGAAAAGAAGTTGCAACTTGTTGGTATGGGTTTCCTATCAATCCTATTGATCCATGCGCCAGGGTCTCACATTTGCTTCGTATGTACTCTCAAAAAATTCATTATGCTTTGGAAGCTTCGGCTTCATTATTTTCAGCATCTTTTCAAATGCGGAGTCAGTTAGACCACATTCTAGTGTGGTACCGATCTTTGTGATGCCATCTTTGAAATTTGGGTACAACAATTTTTTGTGATCTTCTAATATGCCCTCCAACTTCAACTTCTCCTTTTCTGTTTCACAATCTCTCTTTGCATCAGAAATGACCCTACCAAGATCATCAGCGGGCACATCTGATGCCCGTTCTTCACCTCCTTCCTCTTCATTGTCTTCCATTGCAGTATCACCATATTCAGGAAACATATGATGATAGTTGTTATCATCATCCTATTCTTCTTCATTGTCTTCTGAAAGGGCATGTATGCCCCCATGTGTGGTTTTCGTAATTAATGACAATCTATATGGACTAATGTGTAAATTGAGTTTCACTTGTAGGTTTCTCCATTGGCATCGCTTGGGCCATGGGTTGGTCTCAAGGTTGAATCATGAAGAAGTATCTTGAAGGTTGATCAAGACAAGTGCAAAGAGTTGTATCAAGATGGATTAACCTCAAGAAGGGATGAAAAAGGGAAAGCTCAAGATGCGCCATCTCTATAAGATCTCATGCTTGAAGCTTGCCATCCTCGTGATCATGGAGTGATGAAGACAAGTTCAAATAAGAAGTTTCCCCATGGAGTATGGGGGACAATTTGCAAGTCCTCATCTTCATCAAGCAAGACCAATCAAGAAAGGTGTTCCCACTTGAGAAGAACAAGACGGTCTACATCAAGTTCAAGTGGATTTCTCAAGGCAAAGGTATGATCTTGATAGGGCTTCTCTTTTGCCGGTCTCGTGTTGTTGGGAGACCGGGTTTAGGATAGATAGTCGTACTATCAAGAGGGGCTCTCAAGCGGGTGTCTCGATCGCATCATTCAGAGAGAGCTCAAACCTTTGCATTCATAATCATCTTTCTTGGTTGTTATTTGGTTCTTTTCCATGAGAGGATTTAGAGATTGTGGTTATCACCATAACAATCTCTAGTTCATCAATAAGGATTTTCATTGCATATCTTATTGCATTCTTGATCGTGCGGGTTTTTCCAATATTTCACACCTTAGGAGATATCTCAAATATATATACTTGATATTTTCTCCCTTGGTGGTATCCAATATTTCTCCTTTTTTGGGTTCTACTTGGTTTTATCTTTCCAACAAAATTGGTTTCATCCCAATCGGAGTTTCCAAGCTCAACTTCTTGTGTTTTGGGTTTTGGAGATTTACCGGTTCATCGCTTCTAGAGAGGTCATACCTTTCTCAATATGGTTTTATCCTTCCATGCTGGACTATTTTTTTTATTTGCATAATCTTTTAGAAATTTTCGTTCTCTTCAAAACGAGCCTAAGATCATCAAAAACGGAGTCTGGAATCAAAAGTTATTGAAGTTTTCGTGCAATGCTTTCATGCGTTTTTGCTTCAGCGGAAGTTCCGGCCCAAGTTTCGACCCAAGTTCCAGTCAGGTTCAGTAACTTGTGTTTTGATTTACCGAAAGTTCCGGTGGGGGGGGGGAGTTCCGGTGGTGTGCGAATCTAGTCCAAACGATCAGTTTTTCCTTGTCCTATTTAAGGGGGGCTTCTTCCCCAATGGTTCCCCATCTTTTGAGCTCTTTTTTGCCCACCATTGTTGACCTATTTGAGATTTCTTACTCCCTCTCCCTCCCATGATTCTTGCATCTTTTTTAGGGAAAAGTGAGATATGTAGATCTAAAATCCCACCAAACCAAATCCCTTCTTTGTAAAGAAAACCTTGGGATCTAGATCTTGGAGAGTTTTGTGTTCTCCTCTTGTGTTCTTCCTCCCTTATCCCCCCAATAGCTTTTGTAGATTTGTTGGAATTTGGGAGATAAGGACTTTCCCTTGCATTTGTTGCATAAGTTTGAGTTTTCCTCGGAGATTCGGCGAGTACAATCTTGAGGGCTTGTTACTCTTGGGTTATTGGAACCCTAGACGGTTGTGTGGTTGGTTTGTTGACATTATGTGATCTTGTTGACCTTTTGTGGTCTTGTAGCCTTTTATGGCTTTGTTGGCCTTTTGTGGCATTGTAGCCTTTTGTGGCTTTGTTGTTGGGAGCCTCCAATTGAGTTTTGGAGATAGCCCCAATCTTCTACGGGTTCGGTGACCGCCCTCAAGCATCCCATAGTGGAGAGAGTGCCCGCCTTTTGTGGTGCGCACTCGGGAGAATAGGGTGAGCCTTTTGTGGCGTCGGTGAGTTCCGTGATTCCGCCTCCGAGGTGAGTCCTTATGTGGAGTTGGGTGAGCATCGAGCCACCACACCTCGAGGTAAGCCATTTGTGGCATTCGGAGAGAATTGATCCACACACCTCTCCAATAGAGACGTAGCTTCTTTGGAAGTGAACTTCGGGAAACAAATCTTTGTCTCCATGTCCATCGGTTATCTCTCAACTTAGCCCTTTACTTATGCACTTTACTTTGTGATAAACATCGTGCTTGAAGTATTTATATCCTGCTATCACCTTGTTGCTTGTATTGCTTAGCATAGGTTGTTGGTGCACTTAGGTGAACCTAGCGGTTAGGTTTTGTGGTCAATAAATTAAATGTTAGTTTTATTCTACATTTACTAGAGCCTAAACTGTATTTTTTAAAAGCCTATTCACTCCCCCCTCTAGGTGAAATCCATTGCACTTTAAATTGGTATCAGAGGGAGGTCTCTTGCTTTTAGGCTTCACCGCCTCGAGAGTAAAGATGTCTCCTAGGGGTTTAGTGCACTCTCACACATTTACATTTGATGGAACAAATTATGATGTTTGGCGTATTCGCATGCTTAGTCATTTACGGATCATTAACCCAAATATTGACCGGATTCTAGATATGGGCTTTTCTCCTCCTAAGGATCCCCAAAATGTACCTTTGGAGGAGGAGACAAACTCTTATCTTGAAGCTCAAGCATCTAAGTTGCTTGTTAATGTTGTGAGCTTTGTAGTTCTTTCTTCAATCATGCCTTTTCAGAATGCTCATGATATTTGGACCAAGCTTCAAGCAAAATATGATGTGTCCAAGACTAATGACGATGATTGTGTTCCCTCCACCTCCGGCCGTGATGAGTTATCATATTCTTCCACTTCACCAACCTATGAGTTCTCTCAAGGTAATGATATGGTGAGTGGTGATAGAACTTGCAATGTAGATAGTGAGATTTCCATTCATGATCCATTGTCGCTATCTCATTGCAATGTTGTATCTTTGGGCATGAACACTTGTAGGACCATATGTGATTTCCATCCTAGTGTTGATTGCCCTTGCATATCATGTATAAATGCCTTGAATATGTCTCATGATGATATGCTTGCTTTGCCCTGTTGCCATGATAAATGTGCTTCTATTTCCTCTAGTACTTGTGTTGCTAACCATGTAGAGAAAATTGAAGAATGTGTGGGCCAAGGCAAGGTTGCGATTGGAGCTTCATGTGTTCCCCCATCACCACCTTCTCCCAATGTTCACTTGTTCCTCATGGCTAAGGGTTCAAAGGTAACCTCTCCTTTGGATGCCAATATACCTCATGATGATGTGAATGTTGATCATGTAGAAGTAGATGATGATGTTGCTTATTTAAAAGAGAAGGGGGGCTAGTCATTCGTGCTCTTCATCCTAATAAAAAATGCTTGCTCTACTTTCATTGAAATCTTGACTTGTGCTATTGAAAGTAAGAAACTAATATGATAATGAGGACACAATAGATAAAGTAAGTAGTCTTGAGCATGAGTATGCTAATGACATTGCAAATCTAAATGAAGCTCTTGAAGAGGAACAAACCATTAAGGAATCTCTTGAGGAGACCTTTTTCTCTAGAGCTATCTAGGGTAATGTCGTGGTGGTGGCACGACAGGTGCCATGGGTAGGCTTAAGTTGGGGGCCAATGGATGCTAGTGGGATCCAGGGAGGGAACATTGTCACATCCCAAGATTTTCCAAATCTTGTAATGTGAAAATAAATTAATAAAATAAAACTTTGTTTGATTTTCAGAGCCAGAAGAAAATTTTTGAATGCACTTGGAACTTCAAACCCATTTGAATTTAATAAAAAACTAAAGGGATTTAAAAAGATAAACATTTAATAAAAGGAAAATAAAAAACATTTGGAAATACTATTTTGAAACAATTAAATGAAAAGATTTGTTTTCAAATGAAATAGAAGATTTACAAATAAGGATTATTTTATAAAGCCAAATTAATCCTTGGCCAAGCTTTTGAATTAAAACATTTTGTTTTGAATAAAAAATAGTAAAGTTTATTTAAAATAAAATAATAAGGAGTTAAATATCCAAATTTTATTTAAATAAAAGGTTTTACCATTTTAATTAGAACATCAAACTTATTAAATTGTTTTAAATAAGTTTCTAAGTATTTTATATTCTCAAATAAAACCTACTGAAGTGTTTTGGTTTTATTTTAGTTTTCAAAATAAAGATTTTAATAAAACAAATCCTATTGAATTAAATGAATAAAAATCTATTCATTTAATTGTTATTGGTCCCTAAAATAAAATGTTATTTTATTTTAAACAAGTTTCCAAGTATTCTTTATTTCCAAATAAAATCTACTGATTTGGTTTTGAAAATATTTGGATTTAAAATGGAGATTTTATTAAATAAACCAAACCCTATTTTATTAATAAACATGGTCCATTTTATTTAATTAATAAATGGAACCTAAAAAGATTTAAAATATTATTTTATTTTGGAAGTTGGTTTATACTACTAAACAGAACCAAAAACTCATTACAAGTTTGAAATTGTTTGAATGATTTGCATTGTTGATTGAATCATTTGTTTGAATATCAAATCAGAAAATAGAAATAGAAAAGAATAAAACAAACAGGCAGAAAAAAAATATGGAAAAGGACGAATCGAGCCATTAGCCCCCTTAGCCCGATTCCTCCTACCATGACGATTCGAACCAACTATCTGACCCGCGCAGACGATGACATGTGGACCCCTCTCCTTCTCCCTTTCTCACTGACCAGAGGACCCCACCGCCACGTTCCCTTCTTCCCCACCCCATGAACTGTTCCTCCTCTCTCATCACCGTTGCAGACTTGATTTCGCGGCTTGATTACGCCTTAATGCGACCAGCTTTACTCGCAGTGATCATGCACCTTTAAACGCCAGTCACTCCTCTCCGTTTCCCCTCTGTTTTATCCCCCAAGCACGCCTCCAGGAAGCCACAATTTCTCCTCGACTGCCCCTGTCTCCGACGACGCTCCGACGCTGATTCCGGCAGCCTCTCGCCATCCCTTGCCTCCCCGACCATGCTCATGTGATCCCCACCTCCTGGCGATCATCACCGTAGTGCCAGCTCGCCCCCGAGCGCTCCAGAACGTCAGCAACATCTCCACCTGTACGCCACCGACAACCCCGCAACTCCGGTGAGCTCCAGCACTCGACTCCGTGCGCGCCTTGATCAGTGAGTCATGCCATTTGATTAGTCTTTGTCCTCTGTAGATTCTCGGTGCTCGCCAAACACTCGCGTGGCTCGCAACCTCGTCGATCGTGGCGAAGCTCCTGGCGCGGTAGAAACTCCAAGGAATTCCGTAGCTCGGTAGCCCTCGGCAAATGGGAAGCACCTCGAGCACCCCCACGCCTTGGCGAATTCGGTGAGCCTCCTCCCTCTCATCGCTTCTGCATCGCCAAATCGTGCCGGTGACGGTAGCCAATCGACGCCCTTGAGACCGCCCATCCACAGCAAGCGGTGAGCACCGTCCGATCTAGATCGTAGTCACGATAGATCCACTTAATCGAAAGATACGCTAGCTCGAGCGTATGATCACATTTAATCCAACGCTCCAATGGCCGATCCGTCTGAACGGTACCAGCGAATAAGAGAGTGCCGCGTGTCACCAGAAATTTGAAAAAACAGAATTTGAACCTGATTAGAATGCAAACTTGTAACTGCTATAACTTTCAAACCACACATCCAAATTTTGCAAAATTTATATCGTTGAAATCAGGAGAACAAGCCCTAGCCAACCATGCCCTTAGTTTAGTAAATAGTATCTGTTATCTTGTTTGAATTTGCAGAATCATTTGATGATTTTAAGGCTAAAACCTTTGCAAATTAGTTTGTTGTGACCTTACTGACCCTAGTAACCAACCCTTCGTGTTAAAAATGATTTTGGTAAGATTTAGGTTGGATTACTTGACTTAGCCATTTTTAGCCAAATAAAAAGAATGGTTTTTGTTGTAAAAATGTTTATGGAAAGAAAAATTTAAGGAAATGTTTTGGACCAAACCTACTGACCTAAAACACCAAGTTTTGCAAATTAGCAACTCATTTGGTGAACAACTTAAGAGTTTTGCCTTGAGAAAAACATTTTTCACCACATGAAATGATGAATGGATTTAAAAGTGGTTTTGGATAAAACCCATTTGCTAATGACTTTTTGAAGGGAATATGCCCTGAGAGGCAATAATAAATTGTTTATTATGTGTATTCCAAGTATATGATAGATGTTTATTTTGCATGCTATAATTGTATTAATACGGAAACGTTAATACATGTGTGTTTAATAAACAAACAGAAAGTTCCTAGTTAAGCCTCTCTCATAAACTAGCTCGTTGATTAACAAGATGATCAAGGTTTCCTGATCATGGACATTGGATGTTGTTAATAACGGGATCACAACATTAGTGTAATGATGTGATGAACATTCATCCGAAGTATAGCATTACGATCAAAGTCATTGAGTTTATATTGCTATAACAACTTCAAGTGATCCTAATCCTTAGACCATGAGATCATGTCAATCACTAACAGGAAGAGTTTCTTGATAACATCAAAGCGTCACACCGTAATGGGGTGATTATAAAGATGGGTTCAGAACTAATAAAGTGTTATGTTGAGGCTCATGGATCAAGAGTGGAATTTGTTCATCCCGATGACGGATAGATATACTGGGCCCTCTCGGTGATATCACATTGATTAGCTTGCAAGCAAGTGATTTGATCACTAGAATGTTATATCACGGAACGAGAAAAGAGTGCATGTCGATGCGAGATCAAACTAGGTATGGAGATACCGATGATCGAATCTCGGACATGTAATATATCGTGAGACAAAGGGATTAAGATACTAGCGTAAAGGTTCCGGCGATCACAAGAAAGTCATCGTTGAATGTGTGGGGTTATGGGTCTCGGATCCGCTTCGATTATTGATCGAGAGGGGTCTCGATCATGTCCGCATTATTCACGACCGTAGGGTGACACACTTAAGAGACACCGACATCCAATTGGAGCAAAAGTTTCATGCCGAAAAGAATAAACAAGCGCGAATTTATTTCACTAGATACCGAAACAGGTTTTGGGTGAAATTGCATAAAGTGGTTATGCATGTGAAATAGAATTCTAGCAAGGGTTATTGTGAATGTTTGTCATTAAAGTAATTGACAAAATTCTGAATAAAAAATAAAGAGTTTTATTTAATGAGAGTTTGCATTAAATTTGGTGGAAATTTAATGGGATCTTTGAGTGGGATTTTGAGTGGAGGAATTTGGAGGAGTTTTGTGAGTGGAGTGTCCACCCACATGAAGAGGGAGGGCAAGGGGCAGCCCCCATGCGCCGCCACCCCTTGGGGTTCCCCCTCCTCCTATAAAGGAGCCCTCCTCTCACTTCTCACTCACACCTCCTCGTGAAGGATCTCTCTCCCCTCTAGAATTTATCCCCATGGTCTCGGACTAGCGAGATACATGTTCCCGGTGGCTATTCGGCAAGAAAGAGTTGTGCTTCACGCATCACTGGAGCGAGGAGGCGGAGGTTGCTCGGTGCCTCGAGCGTGTGTGCGAGCACGGATGCGGCTGATTTGCGCGCTAGGACTTCCTCTCGATCTTGAGATCGGCAAGAGATCGTCTACATCAACCACGAGTTTGGACTCGTTAAACTTTGTCGGTCTTCAAGGGTATGTTCTCTACGGATGTACATCCGCCCGTTGTTTGTATCTAGTATAAATAGATCTTGGTATATAGTTCACATCGTAGGAAAATTTTTATTTTCTATGCTGCGAACCCTTCACTTTTCCACTTTGGTAAATGACCAATATTGGATCTTACAAAGTTTAGAAACCCCATAGAGACCCTATTTGCAAAATAAAACTATCTTGTGCATGCTCCCATGCATGAATTGGTTTCCATTATCTCGTGTGTGTGAATTTGTTTGAGTGATTATTGGTTTGGAATGTAAATTGAATTGGTGTTTGCCTGATTGACTTGTAGTGAAGTGTGAGACTAGCAAGATCAAGGAGTGAACCACCATTCCCTACCAAAAAGGCAAGTGATGCTTCATACTTTTTGTCACATTAGTTTCTCTATGCATTAGTGAATTTTGCTAAGTAAAACTTGCATGGATTTTGCTAAGTAGACCTTGCTATAGGGAAACCTAGTAGATGAATCCTTAGTAGGATTTTCCTAAGTTAAAGATTCCTACTACTATCAAGCTTAGCCTAGCTAATAGAAAACATGGGTGGAATATATATTCACACTATGGAAAAATATTCTAAGTCTGAGGACTTAGGTTTTGTTTAATAAAACAACTAAGTTAATGAACCTCCTGGGTGGAATGGAAGGATTGGGATATGTTGAGTGGTTACACAAGGCCATGGACTTGGGTTGTGTATCTCACTTGTGGATGGCCACCCAGGAAACAAAGAGATTTGAGATGTCAAATGTTGAGAAGCTTCAAGTGCAACCACTTGGCAATATGGGCTCTGCCATGATCATATAGGTTGCAAGAATTTAGCCATATGGACAGTGGGTGGTAGTGTTTGATAGGTTGGAGCGCGTCCATTTTGGTCTAAGGGAAGGCTTCTGAAATATTTTGTCTTGGGAAACCAAGTCTTGTGGGTAAAGTGCACCACCTCTGCAGAGTGTAAAATCTAAGTACTTAGCCATGTCCCTGGTAAAGGACAATTTGAGCATCAAGACATGGAAGCAATCAAGAATCTCATCATTCCAATTTCTAAGTTAAAATCTTGTGGATTGAACAAGGGTTGTTTGAAATCTTAAATCTTTGATTGGTAGATGCCTTGGAAAGGATCTTCAATCTTTGATTGAGAAAAATGATTTTGTCAAGCAAAAACTTAGTATTTTCAAAATGATAAGAAAAATCTATTTTGAGCAATGCAAGCCTCAACTCCACTCAACCAAATGCATATAGTTGATAGACTCCACAATACTACCATAGTATCACTTGCCAATACAATTCAAATGTATTGACCCCTGTCGTAACTTGTAATGTTGCAGTTTGATTGATTTTAGTGAAGATTGTTTGGTTATGATTACAAAGTCTACAACCAACATTTGCCTGTGGCACTTTGAAGATGAAGGACCCCATGATTATAATTATTCCGCTGCAATGTAATGTAATAGCCAAATGAGCTATGGTTGATGTAATAAACTTATGTTATTCCTGGTTATAAAGTTATATTATGACCTTTGTTTCTTGATATTACATCTTAACTGTGGATGCTAGCTATTGATCCAGGGACTAGCATTGTAAAACACAGGAGGAATCTACCTTATCAGGTTGAGACCCCTACAAACATGTAGTGGTTTCTACACTCAGAATGCAAGAACTCGATCTTTATTCAACACCAATGGAGATACATTTGCTCCTCGAGCTATATGAGCGAGAGGAAGAAGAAGCTACAACTAGTGCCCGATGAGGAAAAATCAATCGAACCCCTCCTCTAGACGCCCAACCCCTCCTAAAGGAATGGCCTGGTGCCTTCTTGTAAGATCCATCCTTTGTAAAGGAAAGGATCCCTGTGATTGCAATGCTAGTCCCTAGATCAATGCTAGCATCCACAGTTTAAGATGAAGTACACAGAAACAAAGGTCATTATTACATATCATTCCAGAGACAAACATAGTCTTTTACAAACTCCATGGCCACAGGCCTAATACAAGAGTTCAAATTTATAATAAGATAAATAAGTCTTCATCTTCATGTGCCACAGGCAAGCATGTTGAGTGTAGACTCATGACTCCTAATCATCATCAGAATAACCTGCGCAAGATCACAAGTTACAACCACAGTGGGTCAATACATTGGAATAGTATTGGCAAGTGATACCTTAGTAGAATATTGGTGGACTAGATACTATATGCATTTTGGCTAAGTGTAGCTTAGGATTGCTTTGCTCAAAATAGGTTTTGCCTATCACTTGAAAACACTAAGTTTTCTTTGATAAAAATCTTTCCAAGGAACCACCAATAGACATTGGGGTCCTTCACCCTTGTTCAACCACAAGTTTTTACTTAGAAATTGGGATGAGGAGATTCTTGATAGCTTCCATGTCTTGATGCTCAAGTTGTCCAATACCATGGACATGGCTAAGTACTTAGATTCTTCCATCTGCAGAGGTTGTGCACTTTCCCCACAAGACTTTATTTTTACCAAGACAGGACCTTTCAGAAGCCTTCCCTTAGACCAAATGGACGCGTTACAACCTATCATCCCACTACCACCAACTGTCCAAATGGCCAAGTTATTGCAACCTATATGATCCAGGTAGAGCCCATATTGCCAAGTGGTTGCACTAGAAGCTTCTTAACATTTGGCCTCTCAAATCCCTTTGTTCCTGGGTGGCTTCCCACAAGTGAGATACACAAGGTAAACCATACAAATAGGCCTTGTGTAACCACTCAACATAAACCATTACTTCCATTCCACCCAGGTGTTTCATTCACTTAGTTGTTTTTATTAAGCAAAAATATAGTCTAAAGACTTAGAATATTTATTCATAGCATGAATATAACCACCCTTGGTTGCTACTAGCTAGGCTAAGCATGGAATTGATAAGACTTAGAAATATTTCTAGCAATTCTACAACTACTAGGATTTCCCAAGCATGGCATATAGATCAAAAATATCCATGCAAGACTAGCAAAATATTTCTAATGCATATTTAAAATCATAGGAATAAAATCATGAAGCACCACTTGCCTTGGTAGTTTGGAGAGTAGCTACAATCCTCACAATCACAATCACTATTTGCACCAAAATCTACACATAAAATGATAGCACCAAATCACATACAAAATAAATAAAAGCAAAAATATATGGATGCATGCAATATGATATGTGATGATTTTTCTATACTCAACAAGACAAGTGCACAGTACTGATTCATAAACAAGCTCAAAACTTGCCAAAAAACTTTTATTTGAACATTAAAACATTTCCCAAATATTTGTTATACAGAAAATAGGTCTACACATGTTTATGTAAAAATAACCATTTTAACAGAAACAAAACATTAAACACATTGCATATATGGAAAGGGCTTTCTCTCCTGATTCCATTGATATAAAATTTGTCAAATTAGGACGTGGGAATCAAAAGTTATGAATTAAACAAGTTTAAACATCTAACAGATTTAAATCAGAATTTTAAAACGAAGAACATGCCACGCGGCGCTTTCCTACTGGCTGGTACCGCTTCACGCTGGATCGCGCTTCCGAGCCGTTGGATCTAACTAACACGCGCGGCTCAGATCTAAACTTACCCCTTCGTTAAGTGATCTATCCTATGCGTCAGATCTAAATCCTACGGTGCTCGATCAAACTACCAAAGGCTGGCGGTGCTAGCGGCGGCGACTAGCGGCGGCGCGCTCTGTCAGTGGCGGAGCCGGCGAACTAGGTCGCCGGGGAGGTGGGAGGTTGCTCACCAGAATCTCCGCGACGAGGAGATGCTCAACGTGTGCTCGGTTGGCGAAGGGGCGTGCTGCTGTGGCCATGGGAGCTCGTCGGAGTCGATGACAGCGTCGGGCTTAGGCGGACGGCGACGTTGGCGACGTTCTGATCCGCCCTAACACAAACGGAGGGCATCAGCGTGTGTGCATTGATCAGGCGAACAAGATAGGGTCAAAGGGAAAGCACGGGGCGGTCGTATCTCACCAAAATTTCTTGTCGGAGTTGCAGACGGCGTCGGGAGTTTGCGGTGCTCGTTGGAGTCGACGACGTGGGGCAGTATAAGACGAACTAAGGGTGTCAGAAGGAGCGCAAGATGGTCGTGAAGCAGATCGCGTGAACCAGAGGGGGAGGCGCGCACGAAGCTTACCACAATAGGTCGCCAGAGTTCGTCGGGGCAGCGGCGATGTGGAGAAAGCGAGCAACTGGCGGCGTCGAGAGAAATTGAGTGGAAATGACGCGGTGGAGAGGTGATTAAGCCGGAGAGGCGAGGAATTACGCAGGTTCAATGCCAATTAAGCGAGGAATCAATCGCGTTTGGAGGAAATGGCGGTGGCGGCGAATCTGCTGGGGTGGAGAAGAAGGTGCCGACTGCTCGGGCGGCGCAATGTCGTGAGCGGTGGGTGGGTGAGAGAGAGAGAATGGGAAACCCGGTGGGTGGCTTTTGGGTCGTTTACTGCATTGGGCTAGAAAGGTGGCGCCCAAGCCAGTCTGTTTTCTAATGCCTTTTCTTTTTCTAAATTGATTTTCAGGAAACATTTTCAAATGATTTCAAAACCATTTGAATTCAAACCTTTTTCTGAATTTTTGCAGAGTGTAACACTCATAATTCTGGGCATAAAACCATGTGGTTTCTCTATACTAGCTTGGTCCTTTTGATCAAATAAAATAAACAGTGGCATAGCACTTGATTTGATCAAGTTTTGAAATTGGTTTTAAATCCATATTTGTTTTGTAAATTTTGGTTTAAGCACTAGCAATCAAGCAAAACAATCTGAGAGCAACAAGGTTTGGTTCTTGAACAAATAACCCCTCATTGGAATGTAGCATTGATTTAATGTTGATCACATAAAATCATAGCTCTCAAATTATGTTTTCTTTCAAATGAGTTTGAGTTTTGATCCCTAAATGATATGCATGCATGCATGATATGAAATCTTTGAAAACATGATTTTAGGGATGTTACAAATCTAACCCCCTTAAGGTGAATCTCGCCCTCGAGATTCGGGTTGGCTAGCAAATAGGTGAGGGTGGTCTTTCCGAAGATCATCTTCTCTTTCCCATGTTGCTTCTTCTTCGGAATGATGGTTCCATTGAACTTTGCAGAATTTGATAGTCTTAGTCCATGTAACTCTTTCTGCTGTCTCAAGAATCTTGATAGGTTTCTCTTCATAGGTGAGATCACTCTCCAAATGAACCTCTTCCAAAGGTATAGTATCCTTCAAAGAAGTTTCTTCCATTTCTGGATGGCATTTCTTAAGCTGACTCACATGAAACACATTATGCACAGCCGACAAAGACTCTGTCAATTCAATCTCATAAGCTACTTCTCCTTTACGACTCAGAATCTTGAATGGTCCAACATACCTTGGGGCCAACTTCCCTTTGACTCCAAACCTCTTCACTCCACGAAGTGCTGACACTCTAAGATAATCTCTATCACCCACTTCATAGGTGACTTCTCTACGCTTAGGATCTGCGTAGCTCTTTTGTTGGGATCGTGCTATCTTCAACATGTCCTTAACTAGCTTGACTTTCTCTTCAGCCTCTTTGATGAGTTCTGGTCCGAACAAACTTCTTTCTCCCACACCATTCCATAGCAATGGGGCGGTACACTTTCTATCATAGAGAAAATCAAATGGTGCCATCTCAATACTGGCTTGATAGCTGTTACTGTAAGAAAATTCTGCGTAAGGTAGACTTTCATCCCAACTGGCTCCATAGTCTAGAGCACATGCTCTCAACATATCTTCAAGAATCTGATTAATCATTTCTGTCTGTCCATCAGTTTGAGGATGAAATGCAGTGCTGAATTCCAACCTCGTTCCTAATGACTCATGTAATTGCATCCAAAAATGAGAAGTGAACTGAATTCCTCTATCAGACACAATACTCTTGGGTACCCCATGCAGACATACAATTATACTCATATAGATCTTGGCTAACTTAGCACTTCTATAAGTTCTCTTCACGGGTATGAAATGAGCCACTTTAGTTAGGCGATCCACTACTACCCAAATAGAATCATATCCTGACCTGGTCCTCGGCAATCCGGTGATGAAATCCATGCCAATATTGTCCCACTTCCAATCAGGAATAGGTAGTGGTTGCAACAATTCTACTGGTTTCTGATGTTCCGCTTTCACTCTACTACATACATCACACAAAGCAATATGTTCGGCGATGTCCTTCTTGAGATTATTCCACCAAAATCATTCTTTCATATCCATGTACATTTTGGTGTTACCCGGATGAGTAGAATATGGTGAGTTGTGTGCTTCTTGTAAAATCAGTTTCCGAAGCTCCGGATCTTGTGGAACACAGATACGTTTTCCATGCCATAAAGTACCATGTTCGTCTTCATGGAATCCTTTGGCTTTTCCCTTGCCAATCTTTTCCTTAATCTCTTCAATTTCCTTATCTGCCTTTTCGGCTTCTTTGATCTTGTCCAACAAGGTGGTATGAACATCCAAAGACATGAGATGTCCCTCAGGCACAATCTCCAATCTGAGATCTCTAAATTGGGCGCACAGATCATCTGGAAATTCTCCCTTAGTAAGGCCATTCACAAAAACTTTACGGCTTAGAGCATCCGTGTAAGGTTCCCAACCTTTAATAAGGTAGATATCCCTGTGTTTACAATGCTAGTCCCTGGATCAATAGCTAGCATCCACAGTTAAGGTGTAATATCAAGAAACAAAGGTCATAATACAACTTTATAACCAGGAATAACATAATTTATTACATCTTACATAGCTCATTTGGCTATTACATTACATTGCAGCAGAATATCTATAAGCATGGGGTCCTTCATCTTCAAAGTGGCATAGGCAGACATGTTGGTTGTATACTTGTAATCCTAATCATTAAACTTCACTAATATCAATCAAACCTGCAACATAACAAGTTACAACCACAAGGGTCAATACATTTGAATTGTATTGGCAAGTGATACTATGGTAGTATAGTGGAGTCTATCATCTATATGCACTTGGCTAAGTGGAGCTTAGGCTTGCTTTGCTCAAAATAGATTTTCCTTATCATTTGAAAACACTAAGTTTTTGTTTGGCAAAAATCACCCAAGGCATCTACCAATCAAAGATTGAAGATCCTTTAACCCTTGTTCAACCACAAGTTTTTAACTTAGAAATTTGGATGATGAGATTCTTGATAACTTCCATGTCTTGATGCTCGAATTGTCCTTTACCAGGGACATGGCTAAGTACTTAGATTTTACACTCTGCAGAGGTGGTGCACTTTCCCCACAAGACTTGGTTTCACCAAGACAAGATCTTTCATAAGCCTTCCCTTAGACCAGAATGGACGCGTTCCAACCTATCAAACCCCTACCACCAACTGTCCATTTGGCTAAGTTATTGCAACCTATATGATCCAGGCAGAGCCCATAATGCCAAGTGGTTGCACTTGAAGCTTCTCAACATTTGACATCTCAAATATCTTTGTTCTGGTGGCCATCCACGTGAGATACATAAGGTAAACCATAAAAATGGGCCTTGTGAACCACTCAACACAAACCTTTCCTTCCGTTCCACCCAGGTGATTCATTCACTTAGTTGTTTTATTAAACAAAACACAAGTCCTCAGACTTAGAAATTTTTCCATAGTGTGAATATATATTCCACCCTTGTTTTCTATTAGCTAAGCTAAGCATGATAGTAGTAGGAATCTTAACTTAGGAAATTTTACTAAGGTTTCATCTACTAGGTTTTCCCATAGCATGGTTTATACTTAGCAAAAATTCCATGCAAGTTTTACTTAGAAAAATCACTAATGCATAGTGAAAGTAATGGGACAAAAGTATGAAGCATCACTTGCCTTTTTGGTAGAGGGTACAAGTTCACTCCTTGATCTTTGCAATGTTCACACACTTCAAGTCACTACAATTCAATCAAGCAAACAATATTTCAATCTACCATTCAAGCATTTCATCACATAAAATAATAAACAAAACAATACATGCAAGCATGCAAAAGGGTTGTTTTATTTGTAAAAGTGGTTTCTAATGGGTCATAAACATTTGAAAAAACCTAATGGTCATTTTATAAAGTGGCAAAGTCATTTGCAAAAGTTTCACTTTATAAACCATTTTCTAAACCAAGTCATTATTTTATGTGGTTTGAAAATGTCTTTAGTAAAGTAGTAGTTCTATAGGGTTCACCAAATACATTTTCAAATCATAAAACTTGGTGTTTGGGGTTAGAGAGTTTGAAACAAAACATTTCCCAAAGGTTTTCTTCCAAAACTATTTTTAATAAATAAACCATATTTTTATTTGACTAGAATTGGTTTTAAATTCAAGATTCATTCTTTTGCATCACCAAATATATTTTTTAAACCACAAAGTGATTTCTAGGGTCAGTAGGTTCAAAACACACCATTTGCAAAAGATTTTATCCCCAAAATCATTTTTGAACAATTTTTACATCCTAAACAAGCATACATATGTTTTTGCAAAAACGAACATTTTACCAGAAGCTTTTTACTAAACAAAGTGCATGGTTGGCTAGGGCTTGTCTTGCTGATTCCATTGATATAAAATTTGCAAAATTTGGACGTGTGTATCAAAAGTTATGCAATTTACAAAATTGAACAACTAATAGATAAGTTTCTGTTTTATAAACAAACTCCAGGCCACGTGTCTTATTTCTATTCGACGAAAACGATTCGCGTGGATCGCGTGATGTGAGGCGTTGGATCTAACTGAATCGCAGGATCAGATTGCATACCCTTTCGCTTTAAGTGAAACTATCGCGTGCCTCGGATCTGGATCGGACGGCTGCTGCGTGTTTGACCAAATATTGGCGGCGCTGGCGGCGGCGACTGGCGGCGGAGCAGCCAGATGGTGGTGGTGCTGGCGATGCAGGAAGCGAGACAGGCTGGGAAGATGCTCACAGTGTTCGCAGCGTCGTGGGGAAGCTCAAGGCGGTTGTCGTTGCTGAAGGGGCGCACAGAGTCGACCGGGATTCCTCGCCGTAGTTGCGCTTCACCTCGGGCACGCTCTGTCGTCGACGGGGATGAGGCTACAAGGATCGGAAAGGCAAGGTGAAGGGTTTGTTAGACGCGCAGGTGAACGCTGATTACATGAGTGTCAACGAGGGGAAGGGGTGCGGTCAGAACTTACAGGGAGAGGTCGCCGGAGTCAGAGTAGTTCGTGGTGGCGCTCGGACAAAGACGGCGTCGACATTCTGGGGTGCGCGCGAGCAAAATGGTGATGCTGGCAGGTGCTCACGGCTAAGGCGAGCAAGCTAGTGCGGGCTAGGGGGCCGGGGAATGACTGGGCTCGCCGGAATTTGTGCTGCAGCTCGTCGGAGCAGAGGAGGTTCATGCGCGAAATCGAGGCAGCCCTGTGGCCGGGAGAGAGGGGTGAGCGAGGGGAAATGGGGAGGAGAGGGAGGCATTTAAGGGGGCGTGGTCGCGGCGAGATTAAGGCGAGGCATTGAAGCGAATTCAACCGCGGCATCATTGGCAGGAAACGGCCGGCGTGGTCGTCGCGGGGAGGAAGAAATTGAGCTGGCGGTGGGGCCGTCTGGCAGCGAGAGAGGGAAAAGGGAAATGGGGTCCACCTGTCTGTCGCTCTGCGGGTGCGGTTGTGGGTGGAAAACGATTCGCGCGTGGGGTGGGGGGGAAGTTGGGCTGGAGCTGGGCTGTTGGGCCAGGTGGGTCGGGCTGTTTGTTTCTCCCCTTTTTTCAGTACTCTTTTTCTTTTTCTAATTGATTTTCTGTTTTGAAATTCAATCAAACAATTCAAACAAAAAATCAATTCAAAACTCCTCCAAACTTTGCATTGAGTTTTTGTTCTGTTTAACAACACAATTCCAAGTCCCAAAACAAAATAATATTTTATTCTTTTTAGGATCTATTTAATAATTAAATAAAATAGTCCTTAGCTATTAATTCAAATAGGTTTTGATTTATTAAATATCCATTTGAAAACTAAATATTATCAAAACCAAATCAGTAGGTTTTATTTGAAAATATAAGATACTTGGAAAACTTGTTTAAAATAAAATAACAAGTTTTAGTGTTTAATTAAAATGGGAAAAGTCCTTACTTTAATAAAATGGGATATTAATAAATCCTCATTATTTTATTTAAATAAACCTTTATAATTTTTAATCAAAACAAAATATTTTACTTCAAAAACATGGCAAGGTTTAATTTGGCTCTATAAAAATATTCCTTATTTATAATTCTACCTTTTCATTTGTAAACCAAATATTTTTATTAAAAGATCCAAAAACAGTAATTTCACATATTTAATATTTTCTTTAATAATTGTTTATCTTTTAAAATCCCCTTAGGATTTGTTTGATCAAATAGGTTTGAAGGCTTCCAATTGGAATCAAAAAAGTTTCTTCTCACCCTAAAAATCAACAAAGTTTTATTTTATTCATTTATTTTTCACATAACAAGATTTGGAAAATCTTGGGATGTGACAATCCGCTACAAAATTTGCTTTACCGGGGTGGTATTGCAAACTCAAGTCATAGTCCTTGATGAGTTCCAGCCATCTTCTTTGTCTCATTTTAATTTCCTTCTGGATGAAGATATATTTTAAACTCTTGTGATATGTGAACACTTCACAACGCTTCCCAAAAGATAATGTCTCCATGTTTTGAGTGCATGGACAATAGAGGCTAACTCTAAATCATGATTAGGATAGTTTACTTCATGAGTTTTGAGTTGTCTCGAGGCATAAGCCACAACTTTCCCTTCTTGCATAAGTACTGCACCTAATCCATGATGAGATGCATCACAATACACTTGGAAATCTTTCTCCAAATCTAGCAAACATAAGACTGGTGCTGTCACTAGTCTCTTCTTCAATTCTTGGAAAGTGAGTTCACAACCTTCAGACCAAGCAAATTTCTTGTCTTTCTTTAGCAATTCTGTCATAGGCTTAGCTACCTTGGAGAAATTCTCAATGAACCTTCTGTAGTAACCTGCTAAGCCAAGGAAACTACGAACCTCTTTCACTGACTTGGGAGATTCCCATTCAGTTACAGCTGAAACTTTAGCAGGATCAACTACTACACCATCTCCTGACACCACGTGTCCAAGAAATCCAACTTCATTCAACCAAAATTCACACTTGCTGAATTTGGCATACAGCTTATGCTCTCTAAGCTTCTCAAGTATCAAACGTAAATGTCCTTCATGCTCTTCTTTGCTCTTGGAGTAGATCAAAATGTCATCCATGAAAACGACAACAAACTTATCATGAAATTACATGAACACCTTGTTCATCATATTCATGAAGTATGCTGGTGCATTGGTGAAACCAAATGGCATTACGGTATACTCATACAATCCATACCTTGTGGTGAAAGCTGTCTTAGGTATGTCTTGTTCCCTTATCTTAAGCTAAAAATAACCTGACCGGAGATCAATCTTTGAGAACACACATGCTCTGTAAGGTTCCCAACCTTTAATAAGGTAGAGATCCCTGTGTTTACAATGCTAGTCCCTGGATCAATAGCTAGCATCCACAGTTAAGATGTAATATCAAGATACAAAGGTCATAATACAACTTTATAACCAGGAATAAAATAAATTATTACATCTTACATAGCTCATTTGGCTATCTCATTACAATGCAGTAGAATATAACAATAGCATGGGGTCCTTCATCTTCAAAGTGCCACAGGCAGACATGTTGGTTGTAGACTTGTAATCCTAATCAATAAACTTCACTAACCTCAAGCAAACCTGCAACATAATAAGTTGCAGCCACAAGGGTCAATACATTTGAATTGTATTGGCAAGTTTCACTATTATGTAGAAATAAGTGGATCCTATCATTACATGCATATTTGGCTAAGTAGGGTTTAGGCTCATTTGCAGAAAGCAATATAGTTTTGTCCTATCTTTTCAAAATAGTTTTGATCTTTTGTCAAAAACTTTCTAATCTTCTTGGAAAACTCCAAGTGCTTCAAATCCCTTGTTGTCACCATCAAGTTTTACTTTGAAAAATTGGAATGCCGAGATCTTCCATAGTTTCAGGCCTTAGTTGCTCAGTATTGTCCATAACCGGGGACACGGCTAAGTACTTAGAATTTTTTATCTTCTGCAGAAGTTGTACACTTTACCCACATGACACAATCTCATCTTGATGCCACCAGTGGCCGCTGGGTAAGTACTCACCAAGATGGAGTACTGGCAGATTGAGAATGTGACAAAGTCTTTCCATAGAAGTCCTTCCAATACACAATGCTAGCTTGTCATCCAGGCACCAATGTAGGGTTTCAAGTTCCCTTACACAATTCTAGTTAACCTGAAGATGCCAATGCATGGGTCTTCCACTATGTAGTTGACTAAGCCAGAGCCCATTTAGCATGTGGCTGTACACGGAAGCTACTGTACGAGAAACATGTTCAACCTCTAAGTCCCTGGTAGTTTTCTTCTAGTTCACATACAAAAAGAGATAGCCATATAAACATGGTTCCTTTTGTTGCCACCTTGTCCAATAATTGAGTATCCTTGTCCACCCAAGTGGTTCATTGTGTACTTGTTTTATTATATAAAACATATATCTTTTCAACTCTTCATATAATCATATCATGTATCCCATCCCAATATATAGCAGGGCTAAGCATACTACAACTACAATGTTTCCACTAAGGAATATATAAGGGTATCCTATTAGGATTTAGCATAGCATAAAGTATAGTAATCCTTTCCATGCATGTTTCAAAATCCACTAAGTGTAATGAAAATAGTAGGACATGGATGATAGTGTCACTTGCCTTTTTAGTAGAGAATGTTGGTTCACTTCTTGGTCTTTCAAATATCTCACTCTTCTAACTTCACTACAAATCAATCAAGCAAACACAAATTCAACTAGCATTCAAACTAATTTCCCACACATAAAATAACAAAAACAAGGTCATGAATGCAAGCATGCAAAAGATAGTTTTATTTGAAAAAGTGGTTTCTACTAGGATCTAAACATTATAAAGTTCAAAGTGGTCATTTTCTAAAGTGGTAAAACCATTTTCAAAAGGTTTTATCAATAAACCATTTTTAAACCCAAACCATATTTTATGTGGTTGAAAATGCTTTTAGCAAAGCAATAATTTTATATTGTTCATAAAACAAGTTGTTAATTCACAAAACTTGGTGTTTAGGTTCAGAAGGTTTGAATTAAATCATTTCCCAAAGGTTTCACTCAAAAATCAATTCTAAATCATAATCAATATTTTCATTTGACTAGAAATGAGCTAAATCAAATATTTACTCCTTAACTTCACAAAATACATTTTTAAATCCATAAGTTGGTTCCTATGGTCAGTAGGTTCACAACAAACCATTTTGCAATGATTTCATATTAAAAATATATCTAGAACAATTTTTATATTCAAAATAAGCCTACACAAGTTTTTGCAAATTCATCCAATTTTCCGGAAGAAAAACATTAAACAAACTGCATGGTTGTAAAGTACTTGTTCTACTGATTCCATTGATATAAAATTTGCAAAATTTGGACGTGTAGAACTAATGTTATGAATTTTGCAAAATCTCATATCCAATAGAACATTTTCTGTTTTTAAAACTGAGTCAGTGCCACGCGTATGTTTCTTATTCGCTGATACCGGTTCGCGTGGATTGCACAGTTATAGCCGTTAGATCTAAAGTGGATCGTGCGGCACAGATTGCTACTTACCCTTTCGCTTAAGTGACTCTATCTACGCCTTACGATCTAAATCCGACGATGCACAGCAGCTGGTCAAGAACTGGCGGCGCAAGCGACGGTGGCTGGCGGCGCAAGCTACAGTGGCTGGCGGCGCCGCGGTCAAACGGCAGCGGAGCAAGTGAAATAGGAAGCAAGGGAGGAAAGAAAATGGCTCACCAGGTTCGCGTGGTCGATGTGATGCTCAAGGTGCTCGCGAGAAGGCAAGGGGCGCACGGTGGTGATGGCAATCGTTCGCCGGAGTTGCGCTGCGCCTCGGGCTCGTCTGTTCGTCGACGGGGGTGATGATATACGGCATGCTAAGGAAAATAGAGGGCACAGTTAGGTTCATATGGAAGTCGCGATCATGTGAGCATCCAAGAGGGGAAAAGGGGCGGTCTATTCTTACCAGGAGGACTTGCTGGAGTTGGAGACAGACGGTGGCGCTACTGGTCGTCGTCGTTGCCGACGCTGGGGGTCAAGAACGAGCAAGATGATGATGCAGAGAGAAGCGCCAGGGTCTGGGTGTCAAGCTCGGGTGCTCGAGGAGGCGAGGGGCGGCAGGGTTTGGCCGGAATTATCGTCGGAGGGCGTCGGAGGCAGTGGAGCTTCGGAGATGATTCCGAGCAGCCTGGTGGCTCTCGAGGCGTGAGGTTTTGGGGGAAAGGAAGAGAGGAAACAGGCGCTTAATTCTGCGTGGTCATGGCGAGGATTAAACGCGGCAGTAACGAGTATTGACGCGAGCTTTTAACGGCAGAAACCGTCGGCGAGGTTTGCGCGCGGGTGAGAACGAAGGGGAGTTGGCGGTGGGGCTTGGCATCAGCGAGTGAGAGAGAGTGGGAGTGGGGTCTTGCTGTCAGCGTCTGAGGGGGTGTGCTCGCGCGTAAGAAAACGATTCACTGCGGGGGTTTAGTTGGGCCGCGGGTTGGGCTTGCTGGGCCTGTTAGCTGGGCTGTTGTTTGTTTCTTTTTTTTTATACTGAGGCTTTTTCCTTTTTCTATTTGAATTTCTGTTTTGATTTTCAAACAAATAATTCAAACAACAATTCAAATCAAACCACCACCAAACTTTGTATAATTTTTAGTTCTGTTTAACAACATAATCCAAAGTCAATAATAAAATAATACTTTTATTCTTTTAGGATCTATTTAATAATTAAATAAAATAGACCTTAGTCATTAATTCAAATAGGATTTTATTTATTTAGAAACTCTATTTGAAATCCAAAATAATACCAAAATCAATTCAGTAGGTTTTATTTGAATAAATAAAACACTTGGAAAACTTATTTAAAATAAATTAACAAGTTTTAGTGTTTATTAAAAACGGAAAAACCTTTACTTTAATAAAATTGGATATTAATAAATCCTCATTATTTTATTTAAATAAACCTTTACTCTTTTTATCAAATAGAAATATCTATTTTCAAAATCTTGGCCAAGATTTAATTTGGCTCTATAAAATAATCCTTATTTAAAATTCTACCTTTGCTTTTGAAAACCAAATCTTTTTTATTAAAAGATCCAAAAATAGTAATTCCAACTATCATAACTTTATTTATTATTTGTTTATCTTTTTAAATCACTTTAGGATTTTATTTGATCTAGGTTTTGATGTTTCCAATTGGAATCAAAAAGTTTCTTCTCACCCTAAATTTCAACAAAATTTTATTTTGTTTATTTATTTTTCACATTTCAAAATTTGGAAAATTTTGGGATGTTACAGACTACCACCCTTAAAATAAATCTCGTCCCGAGATTTGGGAAGGCTAGGGTTACAAGTTTTCTTCAAGGCAACTAGGGTACTACCACCCTTAAAAGATTTTCAACTAGATTACATCATGAGTATCTCTTGGTTGTTGTTACCATCCCCCACCCTTGATGTTGGAGTCTCTTGGAGTAGTCATCTGTTTGGGTTGGATTGGGATTAGAATAGGCAAAATATTTCTAGGGAAGAAGTCTACTCACACAAGCAATCACAATCAACATTCCACTCAAACAACAAGATTCTAGCATATTTTTAGGCAACAAAATATTTTTGCTACACCACATTATTTGGTGGGTTTGATCTAAACTAAATATGGTGGTCCAACTATATGGTTCACTTGAGATTATTCCATCCTTCTTTGTTGTTTCTTCTTGAATGTGATCATGGTTTCCTTGGGAAAAAATTCTTGTGTCTTGGCTACAAACTCCAAAGATGATGATGATTCTTCTAAGTTGTGTTTCCTTAGTCTTCAAGTCTTGAGTAATATTTCTTGTCTCACTTGTAGTCCTTAGTGATATCCAAGTTGAAGTCCTTGGTGCAAATAAAGTTGAAGTCTTTGATGATGTTGAAGTTGAAGTCATTTGAGTTGGTGAAGTCCTTTGCTCATGGTTGAGGGTTTGTCCATCAAGTTTGAAAAGGAAAAGATGTAGAATCAAAACCAAAATGGTTGAGGAAAGAGTTTACAAGATTGTTTACAAATAAGTTTTCGAACAAATACAACTCCTATTTTTTCTAAGGGGTTTTGTCCAATCCTAGGGTTACAATCCTACAGGAAACACAGTGCTCTGATACCATCTGTAAGGTTCCCAACCTTTAATAAGGTAGAGATCCCTGTGTTTACAATGCTAGTCCCTAGATCAATGGCTAGCATCCACAGTTAAGATGTAATATCAAGATACAAAGGTCATAATACAACTTTATAACCAGGAATAAAATAAATTATTACATCTTACATAGCTCATTTGGCTATCTCATTACAATGCAGCAGAATATAACAATAGCATGGGGTCCTTCATCTTCAAAGTGCCACAGGCAGACATGTTGGTTGTAGACTTGTAATCCTAATCAATAAACTTCACTAACCTCAAGCAAACCTACAACATAATAAGTTGCATCCACAAGGGTCAATCCATTTAAATTATATTGGCAAGTTTCACTATTATGTATAAATAAGTGGATCCTATCATTACATGCATATTTGGCTAAGTAGGGTTTAGGCTCATTTGCAGAAAGCAATATAGTTTTGTCCTATCTTTTCAAAATAGTTTTGATCTTTTGTCAAAAACTTTCTAATCTTCTTGGAAAACTCCAAGTGCTTCAAATCCCTTGTTGTCACCATCAAGTTTTACTTTGAGAAATTGGAATGTCGAGATCTTCCATAGCTTCAGGCCTTAGTTCCTCAGTATTGTCCATAACTGGGGACACGGCTAAGTACTTAGAATTTTTTATCTTCTGCAGAAGTTGTACACTTTACCCACATGACACAATCTCATCTTGATGCCACCGGTGGCCGCTGGGTAAGTACTCACCAAGATGGAGTACTGGCAGATTGAGAATGTGACAAAGTCTTTCCATAGAAGTCCTTCCAATACACAATGCTAGCTTGTCATCTAGGCACCAATGTAGGGTTTCAAGTTCCCTTACACAATTCTAGTTAACCTGAAGATGCCAATGCATGGGTCTTCCACTATGTAGTTGACTAAGCCAGAGCCCATTTAGCATGTGGCTGTACATGGAAGCCACTGTACGAGAAACATGTTCAACCTCTAAGTCCCTGGGTGGTTTTCTTCTAGTGCACATACAAAAGAGATAGCCATATAAACATGGTTCCTTTTGTTGCCACCTTGTCCAATAATTGACTATCCTTGTCCACCCAGGTGGTTCATTGAGTACTTGTTTTATTATATAAAACATATATCTTTTCAACTCTTCATATAATCATATCATGTATCCCATCCCAATATATAGCAGGGCTAAACATACTACAACTACAATGTTTCCACTAAGGAATATATAATGGTATCCTATTAGGATTTAGCATAGCATAAAGTATAGTAATCCTTTCCATGCATGTTTCAAAATCCACTAAGTGTAATGAAAATAGTAGGACATGGATGATAGTGTCACTTGCCTTTTTAGTACAGAATGTTGGTTCACTTCTTGATCTTGCAAATATCACACTCTTCTAACTTCACTACAAATCAATCAAGCAAACACAAATTCAACTAGCATTCAAACTAATTTCCCACACATAAAATAACAAAAACAAGGTCATGCATGCAAAAGATAGTTTTATTTGCAAAAGTGGTTTCTACTAGGCTCTAAAAATTATAAAGTTCAAAGTGGTCATTTTCTAAAGTGGAAAAACCATTTGAAAAAGGTTTTATCTATAAACCATTTTTAAACCCAAACCATATTTTATGTGGTTGAAAATGCTTTTAGCAAAGCAATAATTTTATATTGTTCATCAAACAAGTTGTTAAATCACAAAATTTGGTGTTTAGGTTCATAAGGTTTGAATTAAATCATTTCCCAAAGGTTTCACTCAAAAATCAATTCTAAATCATAATTAATATTTTCGTTTGACTAGAAATGAGCTAAATCAAATATTTACTCCTTAACTTCACAAAATACATTTTTAAATCATATGTTGGTTCCTATGGTCAGTAGGTTCACAACAAACCGATTTGCAAAGATTTCATATTAAAATATATCTATAACAATTTTTATATTCAAAATAATCCTGCACAAGTTTCTGCAAATTCAACCAATTTTCCAGAAGAAAAACATTAAACAAAGTGCATGGTTGTAAAGTACTTGTTCTACTGATTCCATTGATATAAAATTTTCAAAATTTGGACGTGTAGAACTAAAGTTATGAATTTTGCAAAATCTCATATCCAATAGAACATTTTGTTTTAAAATCGAGTCGATTGCCGCGTCTATTTCTTATTCGATGATGCGTGTGGATTGCGATTCTGTACCGTTAGATCTAAAGTGGATCGTGCGGCACAGATTGCTACTTACCCTTTCGCTTAAGTGACTCTATCTACGCCTTACGATCTAAATCCGACGATGCACAACAGCTGGTCAAGAACTGGCGGCGCAAGCGACGGTGGCTGGCGGCGGCGCGGTCAGACGGCGGCGGAGCTGGTGAAATAGGAACCAAGGGAGGAAAGAAAATGGCTCACCAGGTTCGCGTGGTCGTGGTGATGCTCAAGGTGCTCGCGAGAAGGAAAGGGGCGCACGGTGGTGACGGCAATCGTTCGCCGGAGTTGCGCTGCGCCTCGGGCTCGTCTGTTCATCGACGGGAGCGACGATATACGGCATGCTAAGGCAAATAGAGGGAACAGTTAGGTTCGTATGGAAGTCGCGATCATGTGAGCATCCAAGACGGGAAAAGGGGCGGTCTATTCTTACCATGAGGACTCGCCGGAGTTGGAGACATATGGTGGCGCTACTGGTCGTCATCGTTGCCGACGCTGGGGTCAAGCGCGAGCAATCTGATGATGCAGAGAGAAGTGCCAGGGTCTGGGTGTCAAGCTAGGGTGCTCGAGGAGGCGATGCGGCAGGGTTTGCCCGGAATTGTCGTCGGAGGGCGTCGGAGGCAGTGGAGCTTCGGAGATGATTCCGAGCAGCCTGGTGGCTCTCGAGGCGTGAGGTTTGGGTGGAAAGGAAGAGAGGAAACAGGCGCTTAATACTGCATGGTCACAGCCAGGATTAAACGCAGCAGTAACGAGTATTGACGCGAGCTTTTAACGGCAGAAACCGCCGGCGAGGTTTGCGCGCGGGTGAGAATGAAGGGGTGTTGGCGGTGGGGCTTGGCGTCAGCGAGTGAGAGAGAGTGGGAGTGGGGTCCTGGCAGCGAGGGGTGTGCTCACGTAAAAACGATTCAACCGGGGGTTTAGTTGGGCTGGGTTGGGCTTCTTTGGGCACATTAGGCTGCTATTTGTTTCTTTTTTTATCGAGGCTTTTTCCTTTTTCTATTTGAATTTCTGTTTTGATTTTCAAACAAATAATTCAAACAACAATTCAAATCATACCACCACCAAACTCTGTATAATTTTTAGTTCTGTTTAACAACATAATCCAAAGTCAATAATAAAATAATACTTTTATTTTTTTAGGATCTATTTAATAATTAAATAAAATATACCTTAGTCATTAATTCAAATAGGATTTTATTTATTTAGAAACTCTATTTGAAATCCAAAATAATACTAAAAACAATTCAGTAGGTTTTATTTGAATAAATAAAACACTTGGAAAACTTATTTAAAATAAATTAACAAGTTTTAGTGTTTATTAAAAACGGAAAAGCCTTTACTTTAATAAAATTGGATATTAATAAATCCTCATTATTTTATTTAAATAAACCTTTACTCTTTTTATCAAATAGAAATATCTTATTTTCAAAAGCTTGGCCAAGATTTAATTCGGCTCTATAAAATAATCCTTATTTAAAATTCTACCTTTGCTTTTGAAAACCAAATCTTTTTTATTAAAAGATCCAAAAATAGTAATTCCAACTATCATAACTTTATTTATTATTTGTTTATCTTTTTAAATCCCTTTAGGATTTTATTTGATCAAAATAGGTTTTGATGTTTCCAATTGGAATCAAAAAGTTTCTTCTCACCCTAAATTTCAACAAAATTTTATTTTGTTTATTTATTTTTCACATTTCAAAATTTGGAAAATTTTGGGATGTGACATGCTCCTTCTAGCTGATCAAACAAGTCATTGATTCTAGGCAAAGGGTATTTGTTCTTGATAGTCACCTCATTGAGTGAACGGTAATCTATGCATAACCTTTGACTTCTATCTTTCTTTTCCACAAACAAAACTGGTACTCCCCAAGATGAGGAACTTGGTTGGATAAAACCTTTCTGCAACAGTTCTCCAAGTTGTTTCTTGAGTTCTTTCAACTCATCAGCTGACATCTTGTACGGTCTTTTTGCTATTGGTCCAGATCCTGGTAGCAAATCAATAAGAAATTCCACATCTCTATCTGGTGGCATTCCCGGCAATTCTTCTGGAAACACATCCGGATATTCACTCACAGTAGGCACACTATCTATGCTAACCCCCTTAAGGGAATTTAGCTTACTCTTTTTTTGCTTCAAAGTTGGTCTTGAACCTGATCCTTTTATTTTCTGGAGTTGTGAGTGAGACAGTATGGTTTGCACAATCTATCACTCCCTTGTGCTTAGTCATCCAGTCCATTCCCAAAATAACATCCAATCCTTGGGAATTTAGGATTATCAGGTTAACAGGAAACTTATACTTCCCAAACTCTATGACTAGATCATGACATCCTGAATTTACTATCATTTCTCCACCAGGAGAACTTACTTTTATAGGACACCCAATAGTTTCTACCGGTAGTTCATTTCTTTCAACAAATGCTCTTGATATGAATGAATTAGATGCACCAGTATCAAAGAGAACAAATGCTGGAATAGAATTGAGTTTGAACTTACCAGCAACAGCATCAGGTTCCTCATAAATTTCCTCCACATTGATGTGGTTCACTTGTCCCTTTTGAAAAGGGTTGGGCTTGTTGGGTCCTTCAAATTTATTTTCTGGGCATTCATTTGCATAATGCCCCATCTTCTTGCACTTGAAACACTCAACCTGACTAAGATCTTTCTTGACAGGCTGGCTTCCACTGCCACTTCCACTTCCACTGTGGTGGCTCTTATATCCACCCTTGTTATTCTTGTACTTATCGTTGTCATGACTACGGTGGTGCTTGTTGTCATGATAACGGTTGTGGTTGTGGTGCTTGTTGAACTTCCCATGCTTGTGGGATCCAGAACTTCCACTGTCATCATAATGGGAGCGCTTGTGAGACGATCCCGAGCTGTGCTTGTCAGAGTGCTTTCTCTTCCTGCTTTCAACTTGTTTCATCTTGCTCTCCAAAATAGCAGCCTTGTCACAAAGAGACTGGTATGTGGGAACATAGGCCACAGGTAACTGCAGGTTCTGTTCATCATTCAACCCTTCAAGGAACTTTTCCTTCCTCTTAGTATTAGTGTCAACTTCATCCGGTGCATAACGCACCAGATTGTTGAACTCTTCAATATATTCAGCCACGCTGCGGTGGCTCTGCTTCAAGTTATGGAACTCTTTCTTCTTCAAACTCATCACTCCGGATGAGATGTGAGCAGTACGGAAACCATCTTCGAAGATAGCCCATGTCACATCCTCAATGGGAGTGGTGATCTGGAAGTTATCCCACCAAGTGGCTGCTGGTCCTTCTAACAAGTGAGCTGCAAATCTGACTTTTTCTCCATCAGTACAGCCAATAGTTACCAAGTCCTTGTTCACAGAGCGTAGCCAATCATTGGCCACCATAGGATCAGTAGTTCCTGAGAACTTTGCTGGCCTCAGTCTCAAGAACCTGGTAAGCATGTCAAAACCCGGTGGGTTGTTCTGATTGTTATTGTTGTTATTGTTGTTGTTGTTGTTGTTCTAATTCTGGATGAACGTAGTCATCATTTGCATCAGCTGAGTCTGAGCTGTCATCATTTGCTGCATCTCAGGGGTGTTGTTGTTGTTGCGGTTGGGATTGGCACGTCGGGGAGGCATCTGTGGTTTGTTCAATAGAGATAAGAATGAGATACCCATAGATGCTACCATGCACAATACATCACATAAATAATCACCAAACATGCATAATAATAATTAAAGTTCAACAACATAGACAACAAGTTTGCAAAGTAAACACACCAATAGCAAGCCATCCACATGTTGGATGGTCATTGCGACTCAATAATCAAAGACATGATAAATAAAGGTAAATGAGTAGTCATCACTACTCCTCGGCATCAACCTCCTCAACAAATGTAAGACCTGCATTCTCCATAGCGGTCTTGTATTCCTCGACATTGGTGGTCAAGGTCTCTACTTTGTCTTTGAGAGCCCTCTTCTGTGAACGAAGCCTCTCAATCACAGTCTGTTGATGCTCGAGATCGAAGTCCTTGGCCTCCAGTTCTGCAGTCATGTCTCGAATCCTCTTGTTCCTATCTTGGACTCGCTTCTCTTGACTCTTGAACTTTTTGTCCTGACTCACAAACTTGGCCTCCATCTCCTTGACTATCTCATCTTGCTCCGCGAAGAGCTTGTCCTTCTCACGAAGCTGCACCTGGAGTTTGTCATTGCTGAGCATGATGTTGGTCCTATCAGTGTCTATGTGCCTAAGAAGAACCTCTAAGTCCTGGAGGTATAGACGAATCGGCTCTGCTGTATCCCTCGAAGTATCCTCGAAGTCAATAGCCTCACCATCCTCATCACGTCTACCGAATGTGTGGAAGTGAGTACCTCTAACCTGTCGAGAGTGTCTCCCTAACAGACGTCCAATCAAGTCCTGCATGACTACCTCTAGGCCTCTCTCCTTGTCATCATGCATGAACTTGAAGATGATTGCCTCCGTGGTAGGATCAGTCTGGCGCCCGGGCTGATTAACCTTGAAGACCCAAAGGTCTTTCCTCTCAAACTTGGTGAGGGGAAGCACCATGATGGTAGGAAGAGGGAGGTTGAGCAAACTAGTGAGCTCAATAATACGAGGGCCAAAACGAGTTCCCTTGAACTCTTCAGCCATGCTGATAGTAACATTAGGCATCTATTTAATAAGATAGAAAAATTTAGAATCAACACAATTTAAGACAAATCTCAAGACAAGGCATCACATGTATAACTTTGGAAATAAAAACACACAAGTCATTGCATACATGGATCCATTACAAACAACCAAGGTTCAACTTATTTTAGACAACATTTTTGGAAAATAAAATGATAAGTGTGGTGGTCCAACTAACGGAGTACGTTTACAATCCCATCTCACTTTCCAAGTTGGCTAACAGGGCATCCCTAGAGGCAATCTGTTTGTCTAGATCACAAGACTCCATTGCTAAGTCTATGATTTCCTTCCTTAAACTTTGGTTGGTAGCCTCTAGCTCTTGGGTGTGCTTCTTTTCTTCCCTAAGATCATTATAAGTGTTAAGCATTCTGCACTTGATTCTATCACCAAGTTCTTTGATGGCTTTCCAAGCTGCATCCCTTGCTGAATCAAAGAATGTGGTGTGCATCACTGAGTTGGTGACCATGCAGAATCCTGAGTCCTTGTGGTTGTCTTCCTTGTTTTTATACAAGTGAAGTTGCACCCACCAGTACTCAACTCCTTCATCCATCACAGGAAAACCTTTGTACACAGTTGCACCATGTATTCCCATGGCAACCATGAGGTCCTTGAGAGCCTTGGGGAACTCTGTCTCACATTTCAAAGTCATAGTCATGAGTGGTCCCTTCTTCACGGCTTCGTTGATGCAGTTAATCTACAAATAGAGATGAGAATGAAGATTAGAAAAGTTTACGAGAAGAAAAGACAAGTGTGGAAGTTGTTGAAAAAAATTTCCTTAGTGGTTTCCAATCCTAGGGTCATAATCCTACAGGCAACACAGTGCTCTGATACCATCTGTAAGATCCCTCCTTTGTAAAGGAAAGGATCTGTCACATCCCAAGATTTTCCAAATCTTGTTATGTGAAAAATAATTGAATAAAATAAAACTTTGTTGATTTTCAGGGTAAGAAGAAACTTTTTGATTCCAATTGGAAACCTTCAAACCTATTTGATCAAATAAAATCCTAAAGGGATTTAAAAAGATAAAAAAATCAATAAACTTAAAAATATTTAAAATTACTATTTTTGGATCTTTTTATAAAAGATTTGGTTTTCAAAAGAAAAGGTAGATTTATAAATAAGGATTATTTATAGATCCAAATTAAACCTTGGCCAAGCTTTTGAAATAAAATGTTTTGCTTTGATTAAAAGAGTAAAGGTTTACTTAAATAAATAAAATAATGAGATTTTATTAATAAACCCATTTTTATTAAAGTAAAGGTTTTCCCATTTTAATTAAAAACATCAAAACTTGTTAAAATTATTTTAAACAAGTTTTTCAAGTATTTTATATTCTCAAATAAAACCTACTGAAGTGTTTTTGGTTTTATTTTAGATTTCAAAACAAAGATTTTAATAAAACTATTTGAATTAAATGAATATGGTCTATTCATTTAATTATTAATGGACCCTAAAATAAAAATATTATTTTATTTTGGACTTGTTTTGTGTTGTTAAACAGAACTAACACAATACAATGTTTGGTGAAAGTTTGATTTGTTTTGAATGTTTGAATTGTTTGATTGAAATTCAAAATAGAAAATCAAATGGAAAATAGGAAAAAGTTTCAGTACAAAAAAAATGAAACAACAGCAGCCCAGCAAACAGACCTAGGAAGGCCCAACTCGCAGCCCATCTTTCTTTCCCCACTGCAAATCGTTTTCACTCGAACTCACACCCACACAGACGCAGACATGTGGACCCCAACTCCCCTCTCTCACTCTGCTGACGAGACGGCCCCACACCCGAGCTTTCTTCCTCACCCGCCGCGACCTCTTCTCCCCCAAACTTCGTCGCCGTTTCTGCCAATTAACTGCACGCTTGCATAACCACGCGTTGAATCAGCCCCATGACCGCGCGCATTTAAGCATCCCTCTTCCCTCTCTGATCTCCCTCACTCGCCAGACCTTCCTTGCCCCCAGGCTGCCACGATTTGAGCTGGCACTCCCTCTGTTCCGACGAGCCGCAACCAAAATTCCGGCGAGCCCAGTCATTCCCCGGCCCCCTAGCCCGCACTAGCTTGCTCGCCTTAGCCGTGAGCACCTACCAGTATCACCATTTTGCAAGCGCGCACCCCAGAATGCCGACGCCGTCTTTGTCCGAGCGCCACTGCGAACTACTCTGACTCCGGCGACGTTTCCCCGTAAGCCCCGTCCACCCCTCTCTCTCCCGATGATGCTCCCATACTCGTGACTCTCTTACGCAACTAACTGCGCCTTCGGTTTGTCCTAGCACACCCTACATCGTCGCCTCCGTCGTCGAGTAGACGAGCCCGACGCGAGGCAGAACTCTGGTGAGCAATCCGCGTCACCACCGTGTGCCCCTCGACGAGATACTGCCACGTTGAGCATCAGCGAAGCACGGCGATCTCGGTGAGCCCCTTCCCTATCTCTTTTTCTTCCTGCATCACCAGCGCCACCCTTGTCTGAGCACGCCGTCGCGCCAGCGCCGCCCATCTGAGGTCGAGCTGCTGTTAGCCACTGGATCCGGATCCGAGCGTCACGATAGAATCTCCGAAGGGGTATCGATCGATCTGCGCCATGCGATGTTAGTTTAATCCTACGGTCTGAATTGCTGATCCAAACGAATCACGCCACGTGTCTCTGTTGTTTTGTTTAAAAACAGTTTTGAATCTATTAGATATGTGATTTTGTAAATTAGATAACTTTAAATCCACACGTCCAAATTTTGTAAATTTTATATCAATGGAATCAGTGGAACAAGCCTAGCCAACCATGCAATTTGTTTAGTAAAAAACCTTCTGGTAAAATGTTTGTTTTTGCAGATTCATTTGTATGCTTGTTTAGGTTATAAAAATTATTCTAAAATGATTTTGAGGATAAAATCTTTGGCAAATGGTTTGTTTTGAACCTACTGACCCTAGGAAACAAATTTTGGTTTCAAAAATGTATTTGGAGAAAAAAAGAATGAATCCTTGATTTAAACCAATTCTAGTCAAATAAAAATATGGTTTATTTATTAAAAATGGTTTTGAAGGAAAACCTTTGGGAAATGTTTTGTTTCAAACTCTCTGACCCTAAACAAAAAGTTTTATGGTTTGAAAACATATTTTGTGAACCCTATAGATTACTGCCTTAGTAAAAAGATTTCTACACCACATAAGATGATACCTTGTTTTGAAAATGGTTTATGAAGTGAAACCTTTTGCAAATGACTTTGCCACTTTACAAAATGACCATTAGGTGTTTTCAAATGTTTATGACCCATTAGGAACCACTTTTCAAATAAAACAAAGCTTGGCATGCTTGCATGCATTACCTTGACTTTATCATTTTATGTGATGTTTTGCTTGATTGGTAGATTGAGATTGTGCCTTGCTTGATTGAATTGTAGTGATTTGAAGAGTGTGATTGTTGCAAGGACAAGGAGTGAAATTATACCCTCTACCAAAAAGGCAAGTGATGCTTCATACTTTTGTCCCATTACTTTCACTTTGCATTAGTGATTTTTCTAAGTAAAACTTGCATGGAATTTTTGCTAAAGTATAAACCATGCTATGGGAAAACCTAGTAGATGAAACCTTAGTAGAAATTTCCTAGGTTAATATTCCTACTACTATCATGTTTAGCTTAGCTAATAGAAAACAAGGGTGGAATATATATTCACACTATCGAAAAATTTATAAGTCTGAGGACTTGTGTTTTGTTTAATAAAACAACTAAGTGAATGAATCACCTGGGTGGAAAGGGACTTGCTTGGTGGTTTTTGGTTGAGTGGTTACACAAGGCCCATTTTTATGGTTTACCTTGTGTATCACACTTGTGGATTGCCACCCAGGAACAAAGATATTTGAGATGTCAAATGTTGAGAAGCTTCAAGTGCAACCACTTGGCATTATGGGCTCTGCCTGGATCATATAGGTTGCTAGAACTTAGCCATTTGGACAGTTGGTGGTAGTGGGAATGATAGGTTGGAACGCGTCCATTTGGCCTAAGGAAAGGCTTCTGAAAGATCTTGTCTTGGTGAAACCAAGTCTTGTGGGAAAGTGCACCACCTCTGAGAGTGTAAAATCTAAGTACTTAGCCATGTCCTGGTAAAGGACAATTTGAGCATCAAGACATGGAAGCTATCAAGAATCTCATCATCCAAATTTCTAAGTTAAAAACTTGTGGATTGAACAAGGGTTAAAGGATCTTCAATCTTTGATTGGTAGATGCCTTGGGTGATTTTTGTCAAGCAAAAACTTAGTGTTTTCAAATGATAAGGAAAATCTATTTTGAGCAATGCAAGCCTCAACTCCACTTAGCCAAAAGCATATAGATGATAGACTCCACTATACTACCATAGTATCGCTTGCCAATACAATTCAAATTTATTGACCCTTGTGGCTGTAACTTGTTATGTTGCAGGTTTGATTGATTTAGTGAAGTGTGTTGATTAGGATTACAAAATCTACAACCAACATGTCTGCCTATGGCACTTTGAAGATGAAGGACCCCATGCTTATAGATATTCTGCTGCAATGTAATGTAATAGCCAAATGAGCTATGTAAGATGTAATAAAATTATGTTATTCTTGGTTATAACATTGTATTATGACCTTTGTTTCTTGGTATTACATCTTAACTGTGGATGCTAGCTATTGATCCAGGGACTAGCATTGCAATCAGAGGGATCCTTTTCCTTTATTTAAGGTTGGGAACCTTACAGATGGTATCAGAGCATTGTGTTGCCTGTAGGATTTGTAAACCTAGGATTGGACAAAACCCCTTAGAAAAAATAGGAGTTGTATTTGTTCCAAACTTATTTACAAACAATCTTGTAAACTCCTTCCTCAACCATTTTGATTTCGACTCTACATCTTTTCTATTTCAAAATTGATGGAAAAGCCTACCCCATGGCCAAAGACTTCACCATGTGCAAATGACTTCTTCAACTATAATGACTTCAACATCTTCCACTCTAATGACTTCAACATCTTCAAATCTAATGACTTCAACATCTTCAACTCTAATGACTTCAACATCTTCAACATTTTCACCAAGGACTTCAACCTTGGATATCACTAAGGACTACAAGTGAGACAAGAAATCTTGCTCAAGATTTGGAAACTAAGGAAACACAACTTAGAAGGAGCCATCAACACCTTTGAAGTATTTGTGACCAAGAGTTTTCCCAAGGAAACCATAATCTCATGCAAGAAGAATCAACCAAGAAAGATGGAAAGATCTCAAGTGAACCATATAGATGGACCACCATATTTAGTTAAGTCAAACACACCAACTTATGTGGTGTAACAAAAATATTTTGTTGCCTAAAAATGTGCTTGAACCTTGTTGTTTGAGTGAAATGTTTGGCTTGTGATTGCTTGCACATTGCTTGAGTGAATTGTGATGTGTGTGATTAGAATTATTTCCTTAGAAATATGTTTTGCCTATTATAATCCCAATCCAACCCACACAGATGACTTCTCCAAGAAACTCCAACATCAAGGTTGATGACACCAACAACAACCAAGAGGACAACATGAGAGAACTTATAGCAAACCAAAACCAGTTGAGCCAAATGACAACTCAGCTTTTAGCCAACAACAATGGACTTAATCCAGCCATACAAAGGATTTTGAAACTTCAATCCCAATTGTTGCAAGGATTGGTTACTCAAATGATCAACATGGGAGAAAACTTTTCCCAAAGAGAAAATGACAACAAGGATGACAAAGATGTTATTTTAGAAGGAACCAAAGCATGCAATATTTGTAGAGACAAGGATCATACATGCAAGGAGCATGAAGATCAATGCCCTAATGGTGAAGAAGAAAGTCATATCTCTAGTAACTGCCCCAAGAAGAGAGAAAGATTTCCCACCTTTGAGGTAAGGTATGAAGAGCATGAACTAGAAGAACTCCTAGCTTTGGAGAGACCCAAAAAGAAGAAGAAAGACAAAAGCCAGTTGCAAAGTTACAATTGCAAAGAGATGGGACACTATGCTAGTGAATGCCCAGAAAAGAAGAAGAGCCAAGAAGACAAACAAAAGCTAGTGAAACCCAAAATGAGGAAGGATATTAGCCAAGTGATGTGCAACCACTGCAAAGAGTTAGGACATTATGCATCATATTGTCCAGAGAAGCCACCTCAAGACCTCAACCTTATCACATGTTTCAAATGCAAGGAACTAGGCCACTATGCAAACTTCTGTCCAGGAAAGTTACACCATGATCCCAAGTAAGGCAAGATGTAATCTAGTTGGAAAATTTTTAAGGGTGGTAGTACCCTAGATGATTTTGAACCAACTTGTAACCCTAGCCTTCCCAAATCTCGGGACGAGACTTATTTTAAGGGTGGTAGCCTGTCACATCCCAAGATTTTCCAAATCTTGTTATGTGAAAAATAATTGAATAAAATAAAACTTTGTTGATTTTCAGGGTAAGAAGAAACTTTTTGATTCCAATTGGAAACCTTCAGACCTATTTGATTAAATAAAATCCTAAAGGGAATTAAAAAGATAAAAAAATCAATAAACTTAAAAATATTTAAAATTACTATTTTTGGATCTTTTTATAAAAGATTTGGTTTTCAAAAGAAAAGGTAGATTTATAAATAAGGATTATTTTATAGAGCCAAATTAAAGCTTGGCCAAGCTTTTATAATAAAATGTTTTGCTTTGATTAAAAGAGTAAAGGTTTATTTAAATAAATAAAATAATGAGAGTTTATTAATAAACCCATTTTTATTAAAGTAAAGGTTTTCCCATTTTAATTAAAAACATCAAAACGTGTTAAAATTATTTTAAACAAGTTTTTCAAGTATTTTATATTCTCAAATAAAACCTACTGAAGTGTTTTTGGTTTTATTTTAGATTTCAAAGCAAAGATTTTAATAAAACAAATCCTATTTGAATTAAATGAATAAGGTCTATTCATTTAATTATTAATGGACCCTAAAATAAAAATATTATTTTATTTTGGACTTGTTTTGTGTTGTTAAACAGAACTAACACAATACAAAGTTTGGTGAAAGTTTGATTTGTTTAGAATGTTTGAATTGTTTGATTGAAATTCAAAACAGAAAATCAAATGGAAAATAGGAAAAAGTTTCAGTACAAAAAAAATGAAACAACAAGAAAAAAGAAACATACCTGTGAAGGCCCAACTCGCAGCCCATCTTTCTTTCCCCACTGCAAATCGTTTTAACTCGAACTCACACCCACACAGACGCAGACATGTGGACCCCAACTCCCCTCTCTCACTCCACTGACGAGACGGCCCCACACCCGAGCTTTCTTCCTCACCCGCCGCGACCTCTTCTCCCCCAAACCTCGTCGCCGTTTCTTCCAATTAACTGCACGCTTGCATAACCACGCGTTGAATCAGCCCCGTGACCGCGCGCATTTAAGCATCCCTCTCCCCTCTCTAATCTCCCTCACTCGCCAGACCTTCCTTGCCCCCAGGCTGCCACGATTTGAGCTGGCACTCCCTCTGTTCCGACGAGCCGCAACCAAAATTCCGGCGAGACCAGTCATTCCCCAGCCCCCTAGCCCGCACTAGCTTGCTCGCCTTAGCCGTGAGCACCTACCAGTATCACCATTTTGCTCGCGCGCACCACAGAATGCCGACGCCGTATTTGTCCGAGCGCCACCACGAACTACTATGACTCCGGCGACGTTTCCCCGTAAGACCCGCCCACCCCTCTCTCTCCCGATTATGCTCCCATACTCGTGACTCTCTTACGCAACTAACTGCGCCTTCGGTTTGTCCTACCACACCCTACATCGTCGCCTCCGCCGCCGAAAGCGGACGAGCCCGACGCCAGCGTAACTCCGGTGAGCAATCCGCGTCACCACCGTGCGCCCCTCGACGAGATACTGCCACGTTGAGCATCAGCGAAGCACGGCAATCTCGGTGAGCCCCTTCCCTGTCTATTTTTCGTCCTGCATCACCAGCGCCACCCTCGTCTGAGCACGCCGCCGCTCGCCGCCGCGCCAGCGCCGCCCATCTGAGGTCGAGCTGCTGTGAGCCACTGGATCCAGATCCGAGCGTCATGATAGAATCTTAGCCGAAGGGGTATCGATCGATCTGCGCTGTGCGATGTTAGTTTAATCCTACGGTCTGAATTGCTGATCCAACCAAATCGGTACTGCGAATTAAATCACGCCACGTGTCTCGTTGTTTTGTTTAAAACAGTTTTGAATCTATTAGATATGTGATTTTGTAAATTGCATAACTTTAAATCCACGTCCAAATTTTGCAAATTTTATATCAATGGAATCAGTGGAACAAGCCCTAGCCAGCCATGCAATTTGTTTAGTAAAAAAGCTTCTGGTAAAATGTTTGTTTTTGCAGAATCATTTGTATGCTTGTTTAGGTTATAAAAATTATTCTAAAATGATTTTGAGGATAAAATCTTTGGCAAATGGTTTGTTTTGAACCTACTGACCCTAAGAAACAAATTGTGGTTTCAAAAATGTATTTGGAGAAACAAAAGAATGAATCCTTGATTTAAACCAATTCTAGTCAAATAAAAATATGGTTTATTTATTAAAAATGGTTTTGAAGGAAAACCTTTGGGAAATGTTTTGTTTCAAACTCTCTGACCCTAAACACAAAGTTTTATGGTTTGAAAACATATTTTGTGAACCTTATAGATTACTTCCTTAGTAAAAACATTTCTACACCACATAAGATGGTACCTTGATTTGAAAATGGTTTATGAAGTGAAACCTATTGCAAATGACTTTGCCACTTTACAAAATAACCATTAGGTGTTTTCAAATGTTTATGACCCATTAGGAACCACTTTTCAAATAAAACAAATCTTGGCATGCTTGCATGCATTACCTTGACTTTATCATTTTATGTGATGTTTTGCTTGATTGGTAGATTGAGATTGTGCCTTGCTTGATTGAATTGTAGTGATTTGAAGAGTGTGATTTTTGCAAGGACAAGGAGTGAACTTATACTCTCTACCAAAAAGGCAAGTGATGCTTCATACTTTTGTCCCATTACTTTCACTTTGCATTAGTGATTTTTCTAAGTAAAACTTGCATGGAATTTTTGCTAAAGTATAAACCATGCTATGGGAAAACCTAGTAGATGAAACCTTAGTAGAAATTTCCTAGGTTAAGATTCCTACTACTATCATGCTTAGCTTAGATAATAGAAAACAAGGGTGGAAAGGGACTTGCTTGGTGGTTTTTGGTTGAGTGGTTACACAAGGCCCATTTTTATGGTTTACCTTGTGTATCACACTTGTGGATTGCCACCCAGGAACAAAGAGATTTGAGATGTCAAATGTTGAGAAGCTTCAAGTGCAACCACTTGGCATTATGGGCTCTACCTGGATCATATAGGTTTCTAGAACTTAGCCATTTGGACAGTTGGTGGTAGTGGGAATGATAGGTTGGAACGCGTCCATTTGGTCTAAGGAAAGGCTTCTGAAAGATCTTATCTTGGTGAAACCAAGTCTTGTGGGGAAAGTGCACCACCTCTGTAGAGTGTAAAATCTAAGTACTTAGCCATGTCCCTGGTAAAGGAAAATTTGAGCATCAAGACATGGAAGATATCAATAATCTCATCATCCAAATTTCTAAGTTAAAAACTTGTGGATTGAATAAGGGTTAAAGGATCTTCAATCTTTGATTGGTAGATGCCTTGGGTGATTTTTGTCAAGCAAAAACTTAGTGTTTTCAAATGATAAGGAAAAATCTATTTTGAGCAATGCAAGCCTCAACTCCACTTAGCCAAAAGCATATAGATGATAGACTCCACTATACTACCATAGTATCACTTGCCAATATAATTCAAATGTATTGACCCTTGTGGCTGTAACTTGTTATGTTGCAGGTTTGATTGATTTAGTGAAGTGTGTTGATTAGGATTACAAAGTCTACAACCAACATGTCTGCCTGTGGCATTTTGAAGATGAAGGACCCCATGCTTATAGATATTCTTCTGCAATGTAATGTAATAGCCAAATGAGCTATGTAAGATGTAATAAAATTATGTTATTCTTGGTTATAACATTGTATTATGACCTTTGTTTCTTGGTATTACATCTTAACTGTGGATGCTACCTATTGATCCAGGGACTAGCATTGCAATCACAGGGATCCTTTTCCTTTATTAAAGGTTGGGAACCTTACAGGATCCCTGTGATTGCAATGCTAATCCCTGGATCAATGCTAGCATCCACAGTTTAAGATGAAGTACACAGAAACAAAGGTCATTATTACATATCATTCCAGAGACAAACATAGTCTTTTACAAACTCCATGGCCACAGGCCTAATACAAGAGTTCAAATTTATACTAAGATAAATAAGTCTTCACCTTCATGTGCCACAGGCAAGCATGTTGAGTGTAGACTCATGACTCCTAATCATCATCAGAATAACCTTCAACATCACAAGTTACAACCACAGTGGGTCAATACATTGGAATAGTATTGGCAAGTGATACCTTAGTAGAATGTTGGTGGACTAGATACTATATGATTTTTGGCTAAGTGTAGCTTAGGCTTGCTTTGCTCAAAATAGGTTTTGCCTATCAGTTGAAAACACTAAGTTTTCTTTAATAAAATTCTTTCCAAGGAACCACCAATAGAAATTGGGGTCCTTCACCGTTGTTCAACCACAAGTTTTTACTTAGAAATTGGGATGAGGAGATTCTTGATAGCTTCCATGTCTTGATGCTCAAGTTGTCCAATACCAGGGACATGGCTAAGTACTTAGATTCTTCCATCTGCAGAGGTTGTGCACTTTCCCCACAAGACTTGATTTTACCAAGACAGACCTTTCGAAGCCTTCCTTAGACCAAATGGACGTTCCAACCTATCATCCCACTACCACCAACTGTCCAAATGGCTAAGTTATTGCAACCTATATGATCCAGGCAGAGCCCATATTGCCAAGTGGTTGCACTAGAAGCTTCTTAACATTTGGCCTCTCAAATCCCTTTGTTCTTGGGTGGCTTCCCACAAGTGAGATACACAAGGTAAACCATAGAAATGGGCCTTGTGTAACCACTCAACATAAACCATTCCTTCCATTCCACCCAGGTGTTTCATTCACTTAGTTGTTTTTATTAAGCAAAAACATAGTCTAAAGACTTAGAATATTTATTCATAGCATGAATATAACCACCCTTGGTTTCTACTAGCTAGGCTAAGCATGGCATTGATAAGACTTAGAAATATTTCTAGCAATTCTACAACTACTAGGATTTCCCAAGCATAGCATATAGATCAAAAATATCCATGCAAGACTAGCAAAATATTTCTAATGCATATTTAAAATCATGGGAATAAAATCATGAAGCACAACTTGCCTTGGTAGTTTGGAGAGTAGCTACATTCCTCACAATCACAATCACTATTTGCACCAAAATCTACACATAAAATGATAGCACCAAATCACATAGAAAATAAATACAAGCAAAAATATATGGATGCATGTAATATGATATGTGATGATTTTTATATACTCAACAAGACAAGTGCACAGTACTGATTCATAAAAAATCTCAAAACTTGCCAAACAACTTTTATTTGAACATTAAAACATTTCCCAAATATTTGTTATACACAAAATAGGTCTATACATGTTTCGTAAAATAACCATTTTAATGAAACAAAACATTAAACACATTCATATATGGAAAGGGCTTTCTCTCCTCATTCCATTGATATAAAATTTGTCAAATTTGGACGTGGGAATCAAAAGTTATGAATTAAACAAGTTTAAACATCTAATAGATTTAAATCAGAATTTTAAAACGAAGAACATGCCATGCGCTTTCCTCTTGGTCGGTACCGTCACCGATCGCGCTTCCGAGCCGTTGGATCTAACTAACACGCGTGGCTCCGATCTAAACTTACCCGTTTGTTAAGTGATCTATTCTATGCGTCAGATCTAAATCCTACGGTGCTCGATCAAACTACCAAAGACTGGCAGCGCTAGCGGCGACGACTGGCGGCGGCGCGCTCTTTCAGTGGCGGAGCCGGCGAATTAGGTCGCCGGGGAGGTGGGAGGTTGCTCACCAGAATCGCCATGACGAGGAGATGCTCAACGTGTGCTCGGTTGGCGAAGGGGCGTGCTGCTGTGGCCGTGGGAGCTCGTCGGAGTCAATGACAGCGTCGGGCTTAGGCGAATGGTGACGTTAGCGATGTTCTGATCCGCCCTAACACAAATGGAGGGCATCAGCGTGTGCACGTTGATCAGGCGAACAAGATAGGGTCAAAGGGAAAGCACGGGGCGGTCGTATCTCACCGAAATTTCTTGCCGGAGTTGGAGACGGCGTCGGGAGTTTGCGGTGCTCGTTGGAGTCGATGACCTAGGGCAGTACAAGACGAACTAAGGGTGTCAGAAGGAGCGAAAGATGGTTGCGAAGCAGCTCGCGTGAACCAGAGGGGGAGGCGCGCACGAAGCTTACCACAATCGGTCGCCGGAGTTCGTTGGGGCAGCAGCGATGTGGAGAGGAAAGCGAGCAACTTGGCAGCGTCCAGAGGAAATTGAGTGGGGGGAAATGACCGCGGTGGCGAGGTGATTAAGTAGCCAGGAGGGGCGAGGGAATTACGCGGTGGTTCAATACCAATTAAGCGAGGAATCAATCGTGGCGTTTCTGGAGGAAACGGCGGTGGCGACGGTCCATGCGGCGCTGGGTGGAGAAGAAGGTGCCGACTGGCTTGGGCCCGATGGCGATGTCGGGAGCAGTGGGTGCGGGTGAGAGAGAAAGAAGTGGGAAACCCGGGTGGGCTGGCTTTTGGGCCGTTTCTGCTGTTGGGATGGAAAGGTGGCGCCAGGCCCAGTGCTGTTTTCTAATGCCTTTTCTTTTTCTAAATTGATTTTCAGGAAACATTTTCAAATGATTTCAAAACCATTTGAATTCAAACCTTTTTCTGAATTTTTGCAAAGTGTAACACTCATAATTCTGGCCATAAAACCATGTGTTTCTCTGTACTAGCTTGGTCCTTTTGTTCAAATAAAATAAACAGTGGCATAGCACTTGATTTGATGAAGTTTAGAAATTGGTTTTAAATCCATAGTTTTTTTGTAAATTTTGGTTTCAGCACTAGCAATCAAGCAAAACAATCTGAGAGCAACAAGGTTTGGTTCTTGAACAAATAACCCCTCATTGGAAAGTAGCATTGATTTAATGTTGATCACATAAAATCATAGCTCTCAAATTCTGTTTTCTTTCAAATGAGTTTGAGTTTTGATCCCTAAATGATATGCATGCATGCATGATATGAAATCTTTGAAAACATGATTTTAGGGATGTTACACTTCTAGGGCTGATGTGGACCAACATATTCGTGGAATATGCTTGTCCCAAAGTGGTAACTCGGCGGACCTCTTTCCGTGTCCCCTTCTATCGATGGCAAAGACCCAGAGTCCACCACATGTGAGCCTCGGGCCTGAGGACTGTCACCTCTGTGACCTCCTTCTACTCCTCTGCTGCTCTGCTTCTTGCCTGTAGCGCTTGGCACTATGCAGATTCGAGAGAGAGACAGTGGCTAGGGTTTGACTTTGGGGCTTGCCTCCTTCTTGTACAAGCTTCCCTTGACCCGGCCTTGCCTCGCATGACTCCGCTTGACCTCACCCAACACTTATGATGCATGACAATGTTACTCTGACATATTTCATATGTCGGCCGAGTCAAGTCTTAACCAATTGATTCGGGGTAAGTGTACCTCATTCGGCCAACTCCTACATGACTCGGCCAGATCATACCTAGATCCGGCCTTGATCACGAACATTCCTCTCTCTTTTTACTTACCTCGACCCTACCTGGGGTCACCCCCCAACATTAGACCCGAAGTTGGTGCGGTCTTGCCTACTTCATTCGGCTAGACCACAACAGTTTCTAGACACTCATTTTTTTGTACTTCCCTCTCTGACTTAATATTTAGTCCGTGCCTTTCTTTAATTTTCTCCTCTTTGCTCTGTCACATCCCAATATTTTCCAAATCTTGTAATATGAAAATAATTGAATAAAATAAAACTTTGTTTGATTTTCAGGGCCAGAAGAAACTTTTTGAATTCAATTGGAACTTTAAACCCATTTGAATTAAATAAAATCCTAAAGGGATTTAAAGAGTTAAACATTTAATAAAAGGAAAGTAAAGTATTTTTGAATTGCTATTTTTAGTCTTTGAAATAAAAGGATTCTAAATAAAATAGAAGTTTTATAAATAAAGATTATTCTGTAAAGCCAAATAAACACTTGGCCAAGTTTGTGAAAAAAAAGGTTTTCCTTTGTTTTAAATAGTAATGATTATTTAAAAATAAAGCAATAAAGGATTTAATATCCAATTTTATTAAAAGGCTTTTCCCATTTTAAATAAACATATTCTCAAAATATTTTTATAAATAAGTTTTCCAAATATTTTATAAATAAAACTTACTGAAGTGTTTTGGTTTTATTTTAGATTTCAAAATAAATATTCTAATTAAACCAATCCTAATTAATTTAATAACTAAGGCCTATATTATTTAATTATAAATGGACACCATAACAAAAATGTTATATTATTTTAAACAAGCTTTCCAAATATTCCATATTCTCAAATACAACCTACTGATTTGGTTTTGAAAATAATTGGTTTTCAAATGGAGATTTTATTAGTAAAATCAAACCCTATTTGATTAAATAAATCATGAACCATGTTATTTAATTAATAATGGACCCTGCAAATAAAATTATTATGTTGACTTTGGATTTTGGATCAGGTTACTAAACAGAACTAAATTCATAGTTACAAAATTGGGTGAAGATTTGAATTGTTTTGATTGCTAGGGAATTGTTTGAAAAATAGATTATGGAAATAGAAAAAGAATCAGAAACAGAAAAAAAAATAGAGTTGGACCAGCCCAGTTGACAGAGCCCATTAAGCCTAGTACCAGCCCAGCCTTCACTCCCCGAAAGAAAACGTTTCGCACCTCGTGTCTGACCCGCGCAGAGACTGACCAGTGGACCTCACTCTCATTTCTTTTCCCACTGACCGGTGGACCCCACCTCTACTGCTCATCGTCCACACCCGCGCGACCCCTTCTTCCTCCCTCGACGCCGTTACCTGCTGTGATTCCGCGGATTCAATACGCCATAATGCTGCGCCTTTACCTCGCCTTGACCATGCTCGATAAAACGCCAGCGTCCCTTCTTCATTTCCCCTCCAACTCCTTCCTCAATCACGCCACCAGGCCGCCCCAATTCCCCCTCGAGCTCCTCTGTTCCGACCACCGTCTCCGGCAAATTAAGGCTAGTGCACGCCACCTCCTACCTTCCCGAGCACCCTAGCAGCTTCCCCACTCCCAGACGCATCTCCCAGCACCCTCCTCTCAACCGCGGGCACCCCAGAGCGTCAGCTACGACAAGCTCTGGACGACGTCGCCGTCTGCAACCTCTCGGTCGAGTTCCTCCAGTAAGACCAGACCGCCCCTCTCCCCCTCAATCACACATGTGTCATCCCCTCGACCATACGCATCTAACTGTGACCTTTGTTTGTCTCCGCGTGATCTGCAATGTCGCCTTCGACCACAGGCAGAGCCGTCCAGCTGTTTCTCTACTCCGAGCAATCGCGCACTCGAGCACCCCCTGCCACGACAAGCACACGACGAGCATCACCCCGTCCTCGCGACCTTGGTAAGCCTACTCTCTTCCTCTCGCTTCCTAGAACCACCGCGAGCACTTTGTCCGCCGCCGCCGCCCACCACCGCTGCTCCGCCCATCTGCATGAGCAACAGCATCCGAGGATCTTAATCCAACGCTGCGATAGGTCACTTAAGCCGAAGAGGTACGCTACTGTCGCGATCAAATTAGATCCAACGCACCATGTCGCCGATCCGCCGAATCGGTACTGGCCCAGCTAAAACACGCACGTGTCACCTAATGCTTAAAAACAGATTTGAAAACATGTAATTATTTGCAAACTTCAAACCCTTATAACTTTGGATCCACACGTCCAAAAATTACAAATTTTATGTCGTTCGATTCAGGAGAGCAAGACCTAACCAACCATGGCCTTAGTTTAGAAAATAGTATCTGTTAACTTACTTGATTTTGAAGATTCTTTTGTGAGCTTGTTTAGAGTAGAAAAATTGTTTAAAATTGAATTTAGGGTTAAAACCTTTACAAAATGGTTTGTTGTCAACTCACTGACCCTAGGAACCAACCCATGGATTTGAAAATGAAATTGAGAAAATTTAGAACGGATTAATTGAATTAGTCTATTTTTAGCCAAGTAAAAAATAATGGTTTTATTATGAGAATGATTTTGAAATAAAAACCTTGGGAAAACAATTTGATTCAAAGCTACTGACCCAAAACACCAATTCTTGAGAGTTAGAAACTTTTGGTGAAAACTTAAAGGTTTTAGATTTGACAAAACTAATTTCCAACACATAAAATGATGAATGGATTTAAAAATGGTTTTGGGCAAAACCTTCTAACTAATGACTTTGCCATTTTGGTAAATGACCAATTTGGAACCTACAAAGTATAGAAACCTAGTAGAGACTATCTTTGCAATAGAACCATCCTTTGCATACTTATGCAAGACTTAGATTCCATTGCTTTGTGAGTGTGAAATTGTTTGTTTGACTTTGGTTTGGAATGTTAGTTGATTTTGTGTTGGCTTGATTGACTTGTAGTGAATTTAGCAAAGTGTGAGACAAGCAAGATCAAGCAGTGAACCACCATTCCCTACCAAAAAGGCAAGTTACACTATCATCTAAAATCCTACTATTTTCATTATACTTAGTGGATTTTGAAACATGCATGAAAATGATTTATGCTTATGCTATGCTAAATCCTAATAGGATGCCCTTACATTCCTTAGAGAAAATATTGTAGTTGTACATGCTTAGCCATGCTATATTTTGAAAAGAGATACATGTTGAGATTTTACAAAGGTTGAGAAAAGGACTTGTGTTTTACATAATAAAACAAGGACTCAATGAACCACCTAGGTGGAGGATACTTTAAGTTTTGGAGAAGGTGGCAACACAAGGAACCATGTCTATGGTAATCACTTTGTGTTGGGCTCCAAAAGAAAACCACCTAGGAAACTTAGAGATCAAACATGCTTCTCCAATTGTGGCTTTCGTGCAACCACATGCTATTATGGCTCGCTTAGTCAATTACATTAGGAAGACCCATACATTGTCTTTAGTTACTGGACATGGGGATCTAGAATGCTTCATGGGCTGAAGACAAAGCTAGCAATGATGTATGGGAGGACCTTTTGGAAAGACTTCGTCACATTCTCAGTCTGCCATTACTCCATCTTGGGAGCACTAATCCAGTAGGCCACTGGTGGCAACAAGATGGGATTGTGACATGTGGGTAAAGTGTACTCCTTCTGCAGAAGATAATAAAAATCTAAGTACTTAGCCGTGTCCCCGGTTATGGACAATACTGAGCAACTAAAGTTTGAACTATGGGAGATCTCGACATTCCAACTTCTAAAATAAAAATTTGATGCCCTTGTGTGTCTACCAAGGAATTCAAAGAGATTTTGTTAAGCTTGATGCACTTGGGGTTACCAAGGTGCTCAAGAGCGTGTTGTACTTGGGGTTACCAAGGAACTCATGAGATTTTGATAAAACTTGTTGCACTTGGGGATACCAAGGTGCTCAAGGAATTTTGACAAGGACTTGAACACTTGAGTGTCTACCAAGGAGTTCAAGGGGTTCTTGGAAAAGAGATTTGACAAAGGACCAAAACCATTTTTGAAAAGATAGGATAAAATATTGCTTTGTGCAAACAAGCCTTAAACTCTACTTAGCCAAATATGCATGTATTGATAGGATCCACTCTTATTATACAGAGAAGTGAAGCTTTCCAATACAATTCAAAATGTATTGACCCTTGTGGTAACAGAATTTGTAATGTTGCAGGTTTGATTGATTTTAATGAATGTTGTTTGATTAGGATTACAAAGTCTACAACCAACATCTGCCTGTGGCATTTTGAAGATGAAGGACCCATACTTATAGTTATTCCGCTGCAATGTAATGTAATATCCAAATGAGCTATGTATGATGTAATAAAACTATGTTATTCCTGGTTATAAATTTATATTATGACCTTTGTATCTTGATATTACATCTTAACTGTGGATGCTAGCTATTGATCCAGGGACTAGCATTGTAAACACAGAAGGAATCTACCTTATTAGGTTGAGACCCCTACATGCTCACCCTCTTTTTTCGAGGTGTGACTAATTTTCCGAGTCACTCATCTTTGTCCAAGGCATCCTCTTAGCTTCTCCGGTAAGCTTCATCCTATGTGTATCAATCATTGCCTTTCGTCTCATTTTTGTACCGCTATAGTGTATCATGACATTGCTACAGTAATTACTGCGGCAGTCTTATTGATGAAGTGACTCTTCGATCACCGCAACAGTCATGGCGGCCTGATCTCCTCCTGCGCCGTGTGATCCTCCTTGTGGCTCCAATCACCGACCGAGAACCAGCCATACACGCCTTTTTGCGGTTACCACAGTGCATTCACGATCCCACTACCTCTCACCACGTGCGGTTATAAATAGGGGGAGTGGGGAAAGGGTTGGTTTACTTTCCCATTCTCACCCTCCTCGTCCTCCTTCTTGCTCCTGTGTGCTCTTGCTCCTGCGACCACGCCGCCGTGCTCCTTCTACCGCGGCGCGCCGCCATTGTTTGGTCCTTCCTCCCCGTGCCTTGCTTCCGCGTTAGGACTCCGTGGCGGTTCTCTTCTTCTGCCACTTGTGTGCTCATCGTCTCTCCGACAGGGCCTTGTATTTCAAGGCCACTCCCAACCACCTACGATTCCTCCTCTGTTGGCTCCTCCAACTAGCCCATGTCGAGCTCGCACAACGGCACCGTCGTGGGAGAAGAAGACCTCGCGGTGGGTCCAGAGCGTGGTTCCTGGCAAGGATCCACGGTCACCCGCCGAGAGATCGAGTGGATCCGCAAGAGTCGCCGAGTTCTATCCGAGGTAAAGTGTCGCTTACCCGGCAAGAAATCTACCCCTATAGTTGAGGATGGCGAATATGTAGTTTTCATGTCGCATTTCGCTAGAGGGTCCCGCCTTCCTCTTAGCGACTTTGCCAGGGGCTTCCTTGAATTTTTTGGCCTCAAGCCTCATCACCTGCCGGATAACTCCATTGCTTCTTTGTCGGCCTTTATCTCGGCTTTAGAGGGATACTTCGGCCTCTGGCCTTCTGTAGTTGTCTGGTCCAAGTTTTTCAAGATCCGAGCTAATGTTGTGCCGGATAAATCTCTCCATCCCTCCAAGAAGTCTCAGACTCAGTGTGGGGCCGCTTCCATCACATCTCGGAATAATTCTTTGTTCCCCGAGTTACAGGCGTAGAGTCCTACAAGAAGTGGCATAGGTCATATTTCTATGTCAAGAATACTGGCAAGGATGATAAGATTCGGCTCCCTGCCTTCTCAGTCGGGCCTCATTTTTACAAGAACTAGAATTATAATCCGAAGTAGACTGACGCTCTTGCTGAAGCATTCGAGCTCCGACTGAAGGAATTGATTCAGGCCGGGCTTCACGGCCAAGATTTGATGGCTGCATTCATCAGTAGCCAGATCTGCCTCTTCCAGCTTCGCTCTCACAAGCTCTGCTATATGAGCAGTCCTTTGGATCCCAACCGAGTCTCCAGAATTAGCTTTACGACATTCAGATTCAGAAACGCGTCCGAGCTATCTTCATGACCGAGATGCCTGATACGTTGGAAACGTATCTATAATATTTGATGCTCCATGCTTGTTTAGTATCTACTTTTCTTTACTTGTCTACACTTTGAGCTGCTTTTCACATGTTTTCTGGTACAAACCTCTTAACAAGTTGCAACAATGCCAGATGCCTATTTTCTGCTGTTTTTGGTTTCAGAAAAGTTAGTAAAGAAATATTCTCGGAATTGGATGGGACAAACGTCAAAGTCAATTACTTTCCGTGGGGAACAAGAAGTACAGAGGGGAGACGAGGAAGCGGGCCAGGACAGCCAGACCCCCCAGGCGTGTCCAGGGGTGGGCCCGCGCCTGTCTATGGTTTGGCCTCCCTAGTCGCCTCCTCGGCCTCCCCCTTCGCCTATAAGAAGCCCCCGATGCAGAAACCCTAAGCATCCAATCAAATCTCTACGAAATTGTCTGTAGCCGCCGCCACCATCGTCCCTAGATTGGGGGATCTGAAGTTCTTCCCGACACCCTGTCGGAGGGGAGATCATCCCAGAGGCCTTCTCTCCGGTATGATGCGTGAGTAGTTCCACCTTGGACTATGGGTCCATGTAGTAGCTAGATGGTTGTATCTCCTCCTTTGTGCTTTCATGTATAGATCTTGTAAGATCCGTTCATGATCAAGATCTAATCTATTTGTAATCATGCATGTTGTGTTCACAGGGATCCGATGGATATTGAGATTATTATGTTGGTTTGATTAATGTTTTTGTCTTTATGATTCTATCATGTCTGTGTTGTTTGTGATCTTGCATGCTCTTTGTTGTTAGTAGATATCTTGGCCAAGTAGTTTCTAGTGACTCCAAGAGGGGGTATTTATGCTCGATAGTGGGTTCATGCCTCTAGTTTCCAAGGGAAGTGACAATAATCTCTTCGGTTGTAGATGTGCTCTTGCTATTAGGGAGAAAACAACGGTCTCTTGTTCATGGAACATGTGGATTGTTTACCTTACACACTTTGCTTAAATCATTTGTCTGTAGCTTGCAACTTAATACTAGAGGAGATTCAGATGATAATCTGAAGGTGGACTTCTAGTCATAGATGAAGTTGGATGGCGGTCTATGTATCTTGTTGTATTGCCCAATCGAATCTCATAGGATCTTTCTGACTAGTAATTGCATTGTTATGCCGCCGCCTCTGCCAATTTCCCTCGTAATTTGTTTACCCTTCATGCCATGTTGTTTATCTAAGGAGAGCACCTCTAGTGAACTATGGACCCCGGTGCAATCTTTACCAATGTTACATCTTCCATTGTTACTTGTTTACTTGCTGCAAACCATTACCTTCCACACCATAGGTATAATACTTTGGTACAGCAAAACGTGAGCTTGACAACCTCACTGATTCATTGTGGCAAAGTCTTGAGTTTGTGTTGTGCAGGTCTCCGCGTTGCTTGCAACACCTGTGTGACATTCCTTCCTCCTTCTAGTTCGATAACCTCGGTCTCAACTGAGGGAAAACTTGCTGCTTACCAACGAAGTGCCACGTCGAGCATCATCAAGACATTCTGGCGCCATTGCGGGGGAGGCTAAGGACGTCTTCACAAGTGGAGTCCTTCACTTCCTCTCTTTACTTTGTTTTCAGTTTGCTTTGTTTCTTTTGCTTGGTTTTGTTTGCCTCTTTTCAAAAAACCCAAAAAAAATAGTCTAGTTTGGTTTGCTTTCTTTATTCTAAAACACAAAAAAATTAGTTCCTACTCTAGTTGGTGTTTTGTTATTGCCTTCCTTGGTCATGCTTTCTATCAATTGACGGTTTCTTTGAAACTAGTTCTTATTGGCAAGGTGGGTTCACGGAAGAACAAAAGTATTATTATAAGGAACACCGTTTGTCACAAAAAGGGAAACACTTATGGGAACAAATTGATAAGTTGAATACTATTGCCAGAGAGGTGTGCTCTACTTATAATGTTACCTATTGCTTTGATAAAGCTTGTTGCTGTAGGAGGTATAAACACCTGCCTTTTCAATGTGAGTATAATGATAATGTTACCATACCCTCTTATGTTAGAGGAAATTATGACTTTGATGATGTGGAACAAATTGAAGAATTTATTGCTTTCAAGGTTGCATTTGAACTCGCCAGTTTGCTTGAAAATAGTGATGATGCACCTTATAAATATGAGGTTTTTGAGATACTCAAAATTTTCTTTGATAATTACAAGGACGAAAATGGCTATATTCTTGAATATTTTAATAGGTGTTTTCCACAAATGGAAGAGACTAATGCCTTGCAGGAGCCTATGGAAGAATAAATTGCTGAAACAGGAAGCTCATTAGATGAAAAAGAGGAGGATGATGCTCCTGTGGATTCTTTTGAAATATCTAATATGGGAAAAACTTGTGATGATGTTCCTATGCCTGTTACCTATAGTAGCGATCATGATTAGGAAAAGCACACTACTTCTGATATTGAAAATCTCTTTGGTACCAATTCTAAAAATTCTATTGCCTATGATGATTCTTTACCTCCAATTTATGATGATTACAATGATGATATTGATATTTTAAGTCCACCTACTATTGAGGAGAAAATTGATTGTGATTACAATATGCCTCTTATATTTGATGATTATGGTGATGAGAATAATAATGATAGCTATTTTGTTGAATTTGCTCCCACTACTTATGTGGAGAGTAATAATCATTTCATGCATGTGGCTCATGATAAGAATGTTTTATGTGATAGTTATATTGTTAATTTTATTCATGATGCTACTGAAAGTTATTATGAGAGAGAGAAACATGGTCTTATGTATCTCAACAATATTAAGTTTCTGTAAGGGTCCCAACCTTTAAATAAGATAGAGCCCCCTGTGTTTTACAATGCTAGTCCCTGGATCATTAGCTAGCATCCACAGTTAAGATGTAATATCAAGATTCAAAGGTCATAATATAATTTATAACCAGGTATAACATAAGTTTATTACATCAAACATAGCTCATTTGGCTATTACATTACATTGCAAATGAATAACTACCATGGGTCCTTCATCTTCAAAGTGCCACAGGCAGATGTTGGTTGTAGACTTTGTAGTCCTAGTCAATCAAACAATCTTCATTTAAAAAAAAATCAACCTGCAACATTACAAGTTACAGCCACAAGGGTCAATACATTTTGAATTGTATTGGCAAGTTTCACTTCTATGTATAATAAGAATGGATTCTATCAATATATGCATATTTGGCTAAGTAGAGTTTAAGGCTTATTTGCATAAAGCAATACTTTATCCTGTCTTTTAAAAAGGGTTTTAAGTCCTTTGTCAAATTTCTTTTCCAAGTTCCTTGAACTCCTTGGTAGAAACTCAAGTGTTCAAGTCCTTGTCAAAACTCCTTGAGCTACTTGGTAACCCCAAGTGCAACAAGTTTTATCAAAACTCATGAGTTCCTTGGTAACCCCAAGTACATCATGCTCTTGAGCACCTTGGTAACCCCAAGTGCAACAAGCTTAACAAAATCTCTTTGAATTCCTTGGTACCCCCAAGTGCATCAAGTTTTTATATTAGAAGTTGGAATGTCGAGATCTCCCATAGTTCAAACTTTAGTTGCTCAAGATTGTCCATAATCGGGGACACGGCTAAGTACTTAGATTTTATTAACTTCTGCAGAAGGTACACTTTACCCACATGACACAATCCCATCTTGTTGCCACCAAAGGCCTCATCGATTAGTGCTCACCAAGATGGAGTACCGGCAGACTGAGAGTGTGACGAAGTCTTTCCAAGAGGTCCTCCCATACATCATTGCTAGCTTGTCTTCAGCCCCCATGAAGCATTCCAGATCCCCATGTCCGGTAACTAAAGACAATGTATGGGTCTTCCTAATGTAGTTGACTAAGCCAGAGCCATAATAGCATGTGGTTGCACACGAAAGCCACAATTGGAGAAACATGTTCAATCTCAAAGTTTCCTAGGTGGTTTTCTCTTGGAGCACAACACAATGTGAATCCCATAGTCATGGTTCCTTTTGTTGCCATCCTCTACAAAAACTTAAAGTGTCCACCACCTAGGTGGTTCATTGAGTCCTTGTTTTATTATGTAAAACATAAGTCCTTTTCTCAATCCTTTGTAAAATCTCAACATGTATCTCTTGTCAAAATAAAGCATGGCTAAGAATGTACAACTACAATATTTTCACTAAGGAGTGTAAAGGGGATCCTATTAGGATTTAGCATAGCATAAGTATAAAGAAATCATTTTCATGCATGTTTTCATAATCCACTAAGTATAATGAAAATAGTAGGACTTTAGATGATAGTGTAACTTGCCTTTTTGGTAGGGAATGAGGGTTCACTCCTTGATCTTGTTAGTCTCACACTTTGCTAATTTCACTACAAGTCAATCAAGCAAACACCAAATCAACTAACATTCCAAACCACCATTACTCAAACAAAATCACACACACAAGACAAGAAGGAAACTAAGTCATGCATAAGCATGCAAAGGATGGTTCAAGGATGGTATCCACTAGGTTTATAACTTTGTAAGGTCCAAATTGGTCATTTACCAAAAATGGCAAGGTCATTAGTTAGAGGGTTTTGCCCAAAAACTATTTTAAAATTCCATTCAATATTTTATATGGTGGGAAAATGGTTTTATCAAATCAAAAATCTTTAAGTTTCTCACCAAAAGTTTCTAACTCTCAAGTCTTGGTGTTTTGGTTCAGTAGCTTTGAATCAAAATATTTTCCCAAGGTTTTTATTCCAAAACCTTTTTCATAATAAAACCCTTATCTTTATTTAGCTAGAAATAGACTAATTCAATTAATCCATTCTAAATTTTTCTAATTTCATTTTAAAACCATGGGTTGGTTCCTAGGGTTAGTAAGGTCACAACAAACCATTTTGCAAAAGATTTAATCTTAAAATCAATTTTAAATAATTTTACTACCCTAAACAAGTTCACAAATGTTTCTGCAAATTCAAACAAGTTAACAAATACTATTCTCTAAACTAAGGCCACAGTTAGCTAGGGCTTTCTCTCCTGAATCCAACGACATAAAATTTGAAATTTTTGGACGTGTAGATCTCAAGTTATAAGGGTTTGAAGTTTGCAATTTAATCAGATTCAAATTTTCTTTTAAAACGAAATAGGTGACACGCGGCACGTTTCTATTCGCGGGTACCGCTTCGCGTGGATCGCGTGCTGCGGAGCGTTAGATTAAGTCAGATCGTGCGGTACTGAGCACATACCCCTTCGCGGTTTAAGTGACGCTATCGTGCCCGCCCGATCTAGATCGAACGGTTCACAGTGCCCCGACCATAAGCTGGCGGTGCAATGTCAACGGCGAGCGGCGGAGCGGCCAGATGGCGGCGGCGCTGGCGAAGCAGGAAGCAAGGAAGTGTAAGGAGATGCTCACCAGGCTCAGGAGAACACGGCGAAGCTCAAGGTACTCGCGGTGGGTCAAGGGGCGCACTAGGGTTGCAGGAATTCCTCGTCGGAGTTGCGAACGGCGTCAGGTGGTCCTGGTTGCGGTCGGGGGCGACGCTGTCGATCACGAGGAGCCAAACGGAGGGCACGATTAGGTGCGCAAGACCAAGGCGAAGATGCTGGTATGATCGAGAAGCAGAGGGGCGGTCGGATTCTACCTGGGGAGCTCGCCGGAGTGGAGGACGGCGTCGGGTGCTTCAGGTGGTCGTCGTGGATGGCGCTGTGGATCACCCCAAAGCAAACAACAATGCGGTTAGATGCAGAAAGATGTGGCGAGTGTGGGAGTGTGAACGAGGAGGTGCTGGGTGGTCAGAAACTACCTGGGTGTTTGCCGGAGTTGGAGCAGACGGCGGCGCTGTTTAGAACTTGACAAAGCCGACGCTCTGGAGCGCCCGCGGTCGAACGGGTGGTACTGAGAGATGCGTCTGGGAGTTGGGAGTCTGTGTGCGAGGTCGACGAGGCAAGGGGCGGTGAGTGTTGGCCGGAATTTGGGAAGGAAGCTCGTCGGAGCAGTGATGGTGTAGGGCGAAATAATCGCAGCCTGGGGGCAGAGAGGGAGTGGCGTGTGAGGGGAAAAGAGGAGGAGACGCTGGCGATTAATAGGCCGTGGTCGCAGCGCGGTTAAGGCGTGGCATTACTGCGAATTGAAGCCGCGACATCAACGGCAGAAACGGCCGGCGTGGTTGTCGCGAGGAAGGAGACGGGCTGGAGAAGTGGGGTCCGCTGGTCAGTGGAGAATAGAGTGGGAGAGAGGTCCACCCTCAGGCGGGTCTATTATCACAGGAACCGCTTTTCCTCTGGAATGAGGAGCTGGGTGGTTGGTGGGCTTGGGCTTGGCCGGGTGGGCTGGGTTCAAATCCATTTTTTATTCTCATCTTTTCTTTTTCTATTTCGATTGCTTTTGAATTTCATAAACAATTCACACTCAAATCTATTCAAACAATTAAAAAACTTTGTAGCCATGAATTTGGTTCTTTATCAACATAATCCACATACCAAAATAAATTAAAGATTTTATTCTTTTTAGGATCTATCCTTTAGTTTAATAAAATGGATCTTTTTGTTATTAAATAAAATAGGGTTTGTTTTAATTAATAAAATCTTTATTAAAACCCAAATATTTTCAAAACTAGTTCAGTAGGTTTTATTTGAAAGTAAGGAATACTTGGAAACTTGTTTTTAAAACAAAATAACATTTTATTTTAGAGTCCATTATTAATTAAATATAATAGGCTTTCATTATTTAATTCAAATAAGACTTATTTATTGAGGTGTTTATTTTGAAATCTAGAATAAAGCAAAAGCATTTTAGTAGGTTTTATTTGTGAATATGAAATATTTGGAAAACTTATTTAAATAATTTAATAAGTTTTGACGTTTCAATTAAATTGGTAAAATCTTTTATTTAAGTAAAGTTTGGGTATAAATTCCTTATTATTTTATTTAAATTAACCATTGCTAATTTTATTTAAATAAATTGTTTTTAATTCCCAAAGCTTGGCCAAGGTTTGATTTGGCTTTATAAAATATTCTTTATTTATATACTTCTGTTTTATTTGAAAATAGTCTTTTCATTTATTCAAAATGGTATTTTCAAATGTTTTCATTTTTCCATTAATGAAATGTTTATCTTTTTAAATCCTTTTAGGTTTTATCCAAGTCAAGTGGGTTTGGAGTTCCATTTAAATTTAAAAGTTTCTTCTGGCTCTGAAAATTAAACAAAGTTTTATTTTTATTCATTTATTTTCACATTACAAGATTTGGAAAATCTTGGGATGTGACAGGCTACCACCCTTAAAATAAATCTCGTCCCGAGATTTGGGGAAGTTAGGGTTACAAGCAAGTTCAAATAACTAAGGTACTACCACCCTTAAAAAGTTCCAAACAAAATTACATATTGTCCTTCTTGGGATCCTGGAGAAAATTTCACATAGCAATCATTTGCATGGTTTCCTTGGTTTCCATACTTGACTCATGGGCCAAGGTTGAGCTTTTCCATAGGCTTGTTCAACTTGTTCTTCATCTTTTCTGGACAGTTGCTTGCATAGTGTCCTGAATTCTTGCAGTTGAAGAAATGAATGTCCTTGAGTTCTTTACGTGGCTCTTGTGGACAAGTTGCTACATAGTGACCTGGTTCATTGCAGTTGTTGCACCACACTTGGTCAATCTCTTTATTCTTCTTGTTCTCTGGGCATCCACTGGAGTAGTGTCCCATTTCCTTACATTTACGACATTGTGCAAGGCTCATGTCTTGCTTGGGTTTCTTGGTTTTCTTTGATCCTTTGAATTGGGTTGTCTTGTTTGGAGGTATGAGTGGTCCTTTTCCTTTGGTAGATTTAGAGATCCCAATCTTAGATAAGATAGAGCCTCCTGTGTTTTACAATGCTAGTCCCTGGATCAATAGCTAGCATCCACAATTTAGATGTAATATCAAGAAACAAAGGTCATATTATAACTTTATAACCAGGAATAACATAATTTTATTACATCAATACATAGCTCATTTGGCTATTACATTACATTGCAATGAATAATATAATCATGGGGTCCTTCATCTTCAAAGTTCCACAGGATGTTGGTTGTAGACTTTGTAATCCTAATCAAACAATCTTCACTAAAATCAATCAAACCCGCAACATTACAAGTTACAACACAAGGGTCAATACAATTGAATTGTATTGGCAAGTGATACTATGGTAGTATAGTGGAGTCTATCATCTAAATGCATTTGGCTAAGTGGGGTTGAGGCTTGCATTGCTCAAAATAGATTTTTCTTATAATTTTGAAAATATTAAGTTTTTGCTTGACAAAATCATTTCCCTCAATCAAAGATTTCAAGATCCTTATACCAAGCCATCTCTCCATCAATGATTGAGGAATTCAAACAACCCTTGTTCAAACCACAAGTTTTAATTTAGAAATTTGAATGATGAGATTCTTGATTGCTTCCATGTCTTGAATGCTCAAATTGTCCTTTACCAGGGACATGGCTAAGTACTTAGATTTTACACTCTGGAGAGGTGGTGCACTTTACCCACAAGACTTGGTTTCCCAAGACAAGATCTTTCAGAAGCCTTCCCTTAGAACAAAATGGACGCGCTCCAACCTATCAATCACTACCACCCACTGTCCATATGGCTAAGTTCTTGCAACCTATATGATCATGGCAGAGCCCGTATTGCCAAGTGGTTGCACTTGAAGCTTCTCAACATTTGACATCTCAAATCCCTTTGTTTCCTGGGTGGCCATCCACAAGTGAGATACACAAGGTTCCTGGCCTTGTGTAACCACTCAACATAACCCAATCCTTCCATTCCACCTAGGTGATTTATTAACTTAGTTGTTTTATTAAACAAAAACATAAGTCTTCAGACTTAGAATATTTTTTTCATAGTGTGAATATATTTTCCACCCATGTTTTCTATTAGCTAGGCTAAGCTTGATAGTAGTAGGAATCTTTAACTTAGGAAAATCCTACTAAGGACTCATCTACTAGGTTTCCTATAGCAAGGTTTATACTTAGCAAAATCCATGCAAGTTTTACTTAGCAAAATCTCTAATGCATAAAGAAAGTAATGGGACATAAAGTATGAAGCATCACTTGCCTTTTTGGTAGGGAATGGTGGTTCACTCCTTGATCTTGCTAGTCTCACACTTCACTACAAGTCAATCAAGCAACACCAATTCAATTTACATTTCCAACCAATAATCACTCAAACAAATTCACACACACAAGACGAAGGAGACCAATTCATGCATGGGAGCATGCACAAGATAGTTTTATTTTCCAAAGGGGTCTCTATCGGGATTCTAAACTTTGTAAGATCCAAATTGGTCATTTACCAAAGTGGCAAAGTCATTAGCAAGAGGGTTTTGTCCAAAAACTATTTTTACATCCATTCATCATTTCATGTGGTGAAAAATGTTTTTATTAAGGAAAAACTCTTAAGTTGTTCACCAAATGAGTTGCTATTGCAAAAATTGGTGTTTTTGGGTCAGTAGGTTTGGTCCAAACCATTTTCTCAAAGATTTCTTTCCATAAACATTTTTATAATAAAATCCACAATTTTATTTGGCTAGAAATGGACTAAACTAATTAATCCATTCCAAACTTTTCCAAATTTATTTTCCAAACCATGGGTTGGTTCCTAGGGTCAGTAAGGTCACAACAAACCAATTTGCAAAGGTTTTATCCTTAAATTCAATTTTAAACAATTTTTATACTCTAAACAAGCATACAAAAGTTTCTGCAAATTCAAACAAGCTAACAGATACTATTTGTCAAACTAAGGGCATGGTTGGATAGGGCTTGTTCTCCTGAATCCATTGATATAAAATTTGCAAAATTTGGACGTGTGGTTTGAAAGTTATAGGGTTTTCAAATTGCTACTTAAATCTGTTTTTCTAATTCTGTTTTAAAACAAATCCTGCCACGCGTCGTCATTCTACTGGATGATACCGGTTCGGACGGATCGGGCGACGCTGGCCGTTGATTTAATTAACATCGCCGGCTCAGATCATTCGATACCCTTCGCTCACTTTCTTTCCTAGTCACCGGATTAAGATCGACGGTGATCAGCTTGCTTGCCAAGGATGGGCGGCGATATGTTACCGGCGAGCGGCGGAGCGGCCAGTTGGCGGCGGCGCTGGCGATGCAGGAAGCGAGGGAGAGGCTGGCAAGGCTTACCAGGCTCGTAGAGACTTGTTGGTGCTCGAGGTGGGGTCGGCTACTCGAGGGGCGCAAGGGTTTGCTGCTAATTGCTCGTCGGAGAAGCTGCGGACGACGGTGCTCTCAGGTTGTCGTCATTGGCGACGTTTAGGACCATGCTAAGACAAAATAGAGGCATGGTTAGGTGCGTACGAGGATTGTGAGTAAGGTAGCGTCAACGGAATGGAGAGGGGAGGTCGGAGTTCACCTGGAATACCCGACGAAACAATGGCAGACGGCGGCGCACGCTCTGTGTTGTCGTTGCCGATGCTCAGGGCACCCGCGAGTGAGTGATTGACACAGAAGGATATGCCAGGAGATGGTGAGCGTGCTCGTGTGCTCAGGGAGGCGGAAGGGGGCGTGTGCTGGCCGTATTCGTCGGTGGAAGCTCGTCGGAGACGAAGCTGTTCGAGGACGAATTGCGACGGCCTGGAGGCGTGCTCGGGGAAGAAGGCAGAGGGGAAACGAAGAGGAGTGGCTGGCGTTTAAAGGGGCGTGGTCATTACAAGGAATCAATGTCTCCTTCACGCGCAATCAATCGCCGGAGTAACTCACTGCAACGGACAGGGCGACGGAGTCCCGTTGAAGACGATGAACAGCGATGGGTGGGTCCTGCTTGTCAGTGAGTGAGAAAGGCTTCAGGTGGGCTCCAGTTGTCATACACTGCGTGGGTTATTTTTGCGGTGAAAAACGGTTCACTTCGCTGAGAGAGGGAGGTGGGCTCGGTTGGGCTGAGTTGGGCCAGATTTGTTGGGCTGTTCTATTTTTTTCTGTCTAATTCTTTTTCTTTTTCTATTTCTATTTCCTGATTTGTTATTTCAAACAATTATTCAAGCATTCAAATAATTCAACAATTCAAACAATCATAATGAGTTTTTTGATTCTGTTTAGTAGTATAACCAACTTTCAAAAATAAAATAATATTTTAAATCTTTTTAGGTTCCATTTATTAATTAAATAAAATGGATCATGGTTTATTAATAAAATAGGGCTTGGTTTAATTAATAAAATCTTCATTTGAAATCCAAATGCTTTCAAAACCCAAACAGTAAGTTTTATTTGGAAATAAAGAATATTTGGAAAACTTGTTTAAAGTAAAATAATCCTTTTACTTTAGGGTCCATTAATAATTAAATAAAATGGACCTTAGTTATTAAATCAAATAGAGTTTGATTTTATTATTAAAATATTTATTTGAACCTAAATATTTTCAAAATCAAATTAGTAGGCTTAATTTGGGAAATACATAATATTTGGAAATTTGTTTTAAAACAAAATAACCTTTTATTTTAGTGTCCATTATTAATTAACATAATAGGCTTTCATTATTAAATCCAATAGGATTTGTTTTATTGAGATATTTATTTTGAAATCTAAAATAAAGCCAAAACACTTTAGTAGTTTTTAATTAAGAAAATAAAATACTTAGAAAACTTATTTAAAATAATTTAATAAGTTTTGATGTTTTTAATTAAAATGGTAAAAGCTTTTATTTGAATAAAATTTGGATATTGATTCCTTATTATTTTATTAAGCCATCCTTTATTATTTTTAAACAAACTTTTGCTATTTTATTTAAAATAAAATGTTTTAATTCAAAAGCTTGGCCAAGGTTTTAACTGGCTTTATAAAATGATCCTTATTTTTAAAACTTCTATTTCATTTGAAAACAATTCTTTTCATTTAATTGTTTCAAAATAGTACTTCCAAATGTTTTATTTTTCTTTTATTAAATGTTTATCTTTTAAATCCTTTAGGTTTTATTTAATTCAAATGGGTTTGAAGTTCCAATTTAATTCAAAAAGTTTCTTCTGTCCTGAAAATCAAACAAAGTTTTATTTTATTCATTTATTTTCACATTACAAGATTTGGAAAATCTTGGGATGTGACAGGCTACCACCCTTAAAATAAATCTCGTCCCGAGATTTGGGAAGGTTTAGGTTTACAAGCAAGTTCAAAACAACTAGGGTACTACCACCCTTAAAATTTTTCAAACAAAAATTACATATTGTCCTTCTTGGGATCCTGGGGAAAACTTTTCTAAGCAAACATTTGCATTGAGTCCTTTGTTTCCCCACTTGACTCATGGGCCCAGGTTAAGATCCTTCATAGACTTGTTTAACTTGTTTTCCATCCTTTCTGGACAATTGTTTGCATAGTGGCCTAGTTCCTTGCATTTGAAACATGTGACAAGGCTGATATCCCTCATAGGCTTGTTTATCTTATGCTTCATCTTTTCTGGACAGTAATTTGCATAATGTCCTAACTCTTTGCAATTGTAACATTGCTCTTGGCTTATGTCCTTTTTCTTCTTTTTGGGTCTCTCCAAAGCTAGGAGTTCTTCCAGTTCATATTCTTCATAGGTGGGAGATCTTTCTCTTTTCTTGGGGCATTGATCTTCATGTTCCTTAGATGCATGATGTTTGTCTCTAAAACTATTGTTGGCTTGGGTTCCTTCTAAAATAACTTCTTTGTCATCCTTGTTGTCATTTGCTCCTTGGGAAAAGTTTTCTCTCATGTTGATCATTTGAGTAACTAATCCTTGCAACAATTGGGATTGAAGTTTCAAAATCCTTTGTATGGCTGGGTCTAATCCATTGTTGTTGGCTAACAGCTGAGTTGTCTCTTGGCTCAACTGGTTTTGGTTTGCTATAAGTTCTCTCATGTTGTCTTCTTGGTTGTGGTTGTCATCAACCTTGGAGTCTTTTGGAGTAGTCATCTGTTTGGGTTGAAGGGAGATTAGAGTAGGCAAGATATTTATAAGGAATTATTTCTAATCACACACATCACAATTTCACACAAGCAATTGCAAGCATTCACAAACAACTTTTCACTCAATCAACAAAGTTTAAGCACAAACTTAGGCAACAGAAATATTTTTGTTACACCACATAAGTTGGTGTGTTTGACTTAACTAAATTATGGTGGTCCATCTATATGGTTCACTTGTGATCTTTCCTTCCTTCATGATTCTCCTTGTATGAGATCATGGTTTCCTTGAGAAAAACTCTTGGTCACAATTCTTCAAAGTTGTTGATGGCTCCTTCTTATTTTGCATTCCCTCAGTCTCTAAATCTTGAGTAAGATTTCCTTGTCTCACTTGTAGTCCTTAGTGGTATCCATGTTGGAAATCTTTGGAGAACATGCTGAAGATGTTGAAGTCATTAGAGTTGATGATGTTGAAGTCATTAGAGTTGAAGAAGTTGAAGTAGTCCTTTGCATATGGTGAAGTCTTTGGCCATGGGGTAGGTTTTTCCATCAAGTTTGAAATAGAAGAGATGTAGAGTTGAAACCAAAATGGTTAAGGAAAGAGTTTACAAGTTTGTTTTGTAAATAAGTTTTGGAATAAGACAACTAAGGGTTTTGTCCAATCCTAGGGTTTACAAATCCTACAGGCAACACAATGCTCTGATACCATCTGTAGAGATCCCAATCTTAGATAAGATAGAGCCTCCTATGTTTTACAATGCTAGTCCCTGGATCAATAGCTAGCATCCACAGTTTAGATGTAATATCAAGAAACAAAGGTCATATTATAACTTTATAACCAGGAATAACATAATTTTATTACATCAATACATAGCTCATTTGGCTATTACATTACATTGCAGCGGAATAATTATAATCATGGGGTCCTTCATCTTCAAAGTTCCACAGGCAGATGTTGGTTGTAGACTTTGTAATCCTAATCAAACAATCTTCACTAAAATCAATCAAACCTGCAACATTACAAGTTACAGCCACAAGGGTCAATACATTTGAATTGTATTGGCAAGTGATACTATGGTAGTATAGTGGAGTCTATCATCAAAATGCATTTGGCTAAGTGGAGTTGAGGCTTGCATTGCTCAAAATAGATTTTTCTTATAATTTTGAAAATATTAAGTTTTTGCTTGACAAAATCATTTCCCTCAATCAAAGATTTCAAGATCCTTATACCAAGCCATCTCTCCATCAATGATTGAGGAATTCAAACAACCCTTGTTCAAACCACAAGTTTTAATTTAGAAATTTGAATGATGAGATTCTTGATTGCTTCCATGTCTTGAATGCTCAAATTGTCCTTTACCAGGGACATGGCTAAGTACTTAGATTTTACACTCTACAAAGGTGGTGCACTTTACCCACAAGACTTGGTTTCCCAAGACAAGATCTTTCAGAAGCCTTCCCTTAGACCAAAATGGACGCGCTCCAACCTATCAATCACTACCACCCACTATCCATATGGCTAAGTTCTTGCAACCTATATGATCATGGCAGAGCCCATATTGCCAAGTGGTTGCACTTGAAGCTTCTCAACATTTGACATCTCAAATCCCTTTGTTTCCTGGGTGGCCATCCACAAGTGAGATACACAAGGTTCCTGGCCTTGTGTAACCACTCAACATAACCCAATCCTTCCATTCCACCCAGGTGATTTATTAACTTAGTTGTTTTATTAAACAAAAAACATAAGTCTTCAGACTTAGAATATTTTTTTCATAGTGTGAATATATTTTCCACCCATGTTTTCTATTAGCTAGGCTAAGCTTGATAGTAGTAGGAATCTTTAACTTAGGAAAATCCTACTAAGGACTCATCTACTAGGTTTCCTATAGGAAGGTTTATACTTAGCAAAATCCATGCAAGTTTTACTTAGCAAAATCTCTAATGCATAAAGAAAGTAATGGGACATAAAGTATGAAGCATCACTTGCCTTTTTGGTAGGGAATGGTGGTTCACTCCTTGATCTTGCTAGTCTCACACTTCACTACAAGTCAATCAAGCAACACCAATTCAATTTACATTTCCAACCAATAATCACTCAAACAAATTCACACACACAAGACAAAGGAGACCAATTCATGCATGGGAGCATGCACAAGATAGTTTTATTTTGCAAAGGGGTCTCTATGGGGATTCTAAACTTTGTAAGATCCAAATTGGTCATTTTGGGTCAGTAGGTTTGGTCCAAACCAGTTTCTCAAAGATTTCTTTCCATAAACATTTTTGGGTCAGTAGGTTTGGTCCAAACCATTTTCTCAAAGATTTCTTTCCATAAACATTTTTATAATAAAATCCACAATTTTATTTGGCTAGAAATGGACTAAACTAATTAATCCATTCCAAACTTTTCCAAATTTATTTTCCAACCATGGGTTGTTTCCTAGGGTCAGTAAGGTCACAACAAACCAATTTGCAAAGATTTTATCCTTAAATTCAATTTTAAACAATTTTTATACTCTAAACAAGCATACAAAAGTTTCTGCAAATTCAAACAAGCTAACAGATACTATTTGTCAAACTAAGGGCATGGTTGGATAGGGCTTGTTCTCCTGAATCCATTGATATAAAATTTGCAAAATTTGGACGTGTGGTTTGAAAGTTATAGGGTTTTCAAATTGCTACTTAAATCTGTTTTTCTAATTCTATTTTAAAACAGATCCTGCCACGCGTCGTCATTCTACTGGATGATACCGATTCGGACGGATCGGCGGCCGTTGATTTAATTAACATCGCTCGGCTCAGATCATTCGATACCCCTTCGCTCACTTTCTTTCCTAGCCGCTGGATTAAGATCGGATGGTGATCAGCTTGCTTGCCAAGGATGGGCGGCGATATGTTACCGGCGAGCGGCGGAGCGGCCAGTTGGCGGCGGTGCTGGCGATGCAGGAAGCGAGGGAGAGGCTGGCAAGGCTTACCAGGCTCGCAGAGACTTGCTGGTGCTCGAGGTGGGGTCGGCTACTCGAGGAGCGCAAGGGGTTGCTGCTAATTGCTCGTCGGAGAATTTGCGGACGACAGTGCTCTCAGGTTTTCGTCGTTGGCGACGTTTAGGACCATGCTAAGACAAAATAGAGGCATGGTTAGGTGCGTACGAGGATCGTGAGTAAGGGAGCGTCAACGGAATGGAGAGGGGAGGTCGGAGTTCACCTGGAATACCCGACGAAACAATGGCAGACGGCGGCGCACGCTCTGTGTTGTTGTTGCCGATGCTCAGGGCACCCGCGAGTGAGTGATTGACACAGAAGGATATGCCAGGAGATGGTGAGCGTGCTCGTGTGCTCAGGGAGGCGGAAGGGGGCGTGTGCTGGCCGTATTCGTCGGTGGAAGCTCGTCGGAGGCAAGCTGTTCGAGGATCAATTATGCGGCCTGGAGGCGTGCTTTCGAGGAAGAAAGCGAAGCGAAGAGGTGGCTGGCGTTTAAAGGCGTGGTCATTACAAGGAATCAATGTCTCCTTCACGCGCAATCAATCGCTGGAGTAACTCAACCTGAACGAGCGGCGGAGTCCCGTTGAAGACGATGAACAGCGATGGGTGGGTCCTGCTTGTCAGTGAGTGAGAAAGGCTTCAGGTGGGCTCCAGTTGTCATACACTGCGTGGGTTATTTTTGCGGTGAAAAACGGTTCACTTCGATGAGAGAGGGAGGTGGGCTCGGTTGGGCTGAGTTGGGCCAGATTTGTTGGGCTGTTCTATTTTTTACATCTAATTCTTTTCTTTTTCTATTTCTATTTCCTGATTTGTTATTTCAAACAATTATTCAAGCATTCAAATAATTCAACAATTCAAACAATCATAATGAGTTTTTTGATTCTGTTTAGTAGTATAACCAACTTTCAAAAATAAAATAATATTTTAAATCTTTTTAGGTTCCATTTATTAATTAAATAAAATGGATCATGGTTTATTAATAAAATAGGGCTTGGTTTAATTAATAAAATCTTCATTTGAAATCCAAATGCTTTCAAAACCCAAACAGTAAGTTTTATTTGGAAATAAAGAATATTTGGAAAACTTGTTTAAAGTAAAATAATCCTTTTACTTTAGGTTCCATTAATAATTAAATAAAATGGACCTTAGTTATTAAATCAAATAGAGTTTGATTTTATTATTAAAATCTTTATTTGAACCTAAATATTTTCAAAATAAAATTAGTAGGCTTAATTTGGGAAATACATAATATTTGGAAATTTGTTTTAAAACAAAATAACCTTTTATTTTAGTGTCCATTATTAATTAACATAATAGGCTTTCATTATTAAATCCAATAGGATTTGTTTTATTGAGATATTTATTTTGAAATCTAAAATAAAGCCAAAACACTTTAGTAGTTTTTAATTAAGAAAATAAAATACTTAGAAAACTTATTTAAAATAATTTAATAAGTTTTGATGTTTTTAATTAAAATGGTAAAAGCTTTTATTTGAATAAAATTTGGATATTGATTCCTTATTATTTTATTAAGCCATCCTTTATTATTTTTAAACAAACTTTTTCTATTTTATTTAAAATAAAATGTTTTAATTCAAAAGCTTGGCCAAGGTTTTAACTGGCTTTATAAAATGATCCTTATTTTTAAAACTTCTATTTCATTTGAAAACAATTCTTTTCATTTAATTGTTTCAAAATAGTACTTCCAAATGTTTTATTTTTCTTTTTATTAAATGTTTATCTTTTTAAATCCCTTTAGGTTTTATTTAATTCAAATGGGTTTGAAGTTCCAATTTAATTCAAAAAAGTTTCTTCTGGTCCTGAAAATCAAACAAAGTTTTATTTTATTCATTTATTTTCACATTACAAGATTTGGAAAATCTTGGGATGTGACAGTAGACTTGGATCCTTATTGTTTCCTTTGTTCCACCATGGCATAGATGGGACATTGGCCAGGAGTGTGATCACTCCCTTCACAAAGGTAGCATGTAGCTTGAGAGGTGGGGCATTGTCCAACAGGATGTTCCTCATCACAATTGGGGCATTGTCCCTCATGTTCCTTGGAAGTACGATCCTTGTCTCCACAAATAATGCAAGCTGGGGCTCGATCCAGAATAACATTCTTTTCATCCTTGTTATCATAAACTCCTTGGGGATCTCTTTCTTCCATGCTAATCATTTGGTTAGTCACCTTAAGCATCAATTGGGATTGTTCCTCCAAAAACTTTTGTAGTGTGGATCTTTATCACTATTGTTGACTAGGAACGAAATTTGTCAGTTGGTTCAACTGGTGTTGGGTTGCTATGAGCTCCTTCATGCTATCAGCTTGGTTGGTGTTGGTGTCATCAACCTTGGAGTCTTTGGGAGTATTCATCTGTTTGGGTTGAAGGAAAATTAGAATAGGCAAGATATTTCTAAGGAGTCAATTCTAATCACACACATCACAATTCACACAAGCAATATGCATGCAATCATAAACCAAACACTAGCAAACAATTTTGCACTCAACAACAAAGTTCAAGCACATTATTAGGCTTTAAAATATTTTTGTTACATCACATAAGTTGGTGTGTTTTGTCTTAACTAAATTATGGTGGTCCATCTACATGGTTCACTTGTGATCCTTCCATCCTTCTTGGTTGATCCTTCTTACATGAAATCATGGTTTCCTTGAGATAAGCTCTTGGTTACAATGCTTCAAGGTTGTTGATGGTTCCTTCTTATTTTGGATTCCCTCAGTCTCTAAATCTTGAGTAAGACTTTCCTTGTTTCACTTGTGGTCCTTAGTGATGTTCAAGTTGGAAGTCCTTGGTGAAGAGGCTGAAGATGTTGAAGTCGTTAGTGTTGAAGAAGTTGAAGTCATCCTTTGTACATGGTGTAGTCCTTGGCCATGGGTAGGTTTTTCCATCAAGTTGAAGTAGAAGAGGTGTAGAGTTGAAACCAAAATGGTTGAGGAAAGGGATTACAAGTTTTTGTAAATAAGTTTTTGGAACAAAACAACTCCTATTTTTCTAAGGGTTTTTGTCCAATCCTAGGGTTTACAAATCCTACAGGCAACACAGTGCTCTGATACCATCTGTAAGGGTCCCAACCTTTAAATAAGATAGAGCCCCCTGTGTTTTACAATGCTAGTCCCTGGATCATTAGCTAGCATCCACAGTTAAGATGTAATATCAAGATTCAAAGGTCATAATATAATTTATAACCAGGTATAACATAAGTTTATTACATCAAACATAGCTCATTTGGCTATTACATTACATTGCAGCGGAATAACTACAGTCATGGGTCCTTCATCTTCAAAGTGCCACAGGCAGATGTTGGTTGTAGACTTTGTAGTCCTAGTCAATCAAACAATCTTCATTTTAAAAAACAATCAACCTGCAACATTACAAGTTACAGCCACAAGGGTCAATACATTTTGAATTGTATTGGCAAGTTTCACTTCTATGTATAATAAGAATGGATTCTATCAATATATGCATATTTGGCTAAGTAGAGATTAAGGCTTATTTGCATAAAGCAATACTTTATCCTGTCTTTTCAAAAGGGTTTTAAGTCCTTTGTCAAATTTCTTTTCCAAGTTCCTTGAACTCCTTGGTAGAAACTCAAGTGTTCAAGTCCTTGTCAAAACTCCTTGAGCTACTTGGTAACCCCAAGTGCAACAAGTTTTATCAAAACTCATGAGTTCCTTGGTAACCCCAAGTACATCATGCTCTTGAGCACCTTGGTAACCCCAAGTGCAACAAGCTTAACAAAATCTCTTTGAATTCCTTGGTACCCCCAAGTGCATCAAGTTTTTATATTAGAAGTTGGAATGTCGAGATCTCCCATAGTTAAAACTTTAGTTGCTCAGTATTGTCCATAACCGGGGACACGGCTAAGTACTTAGATTTTATTAACTTCTGCAGAAGGAGTACACTTTACCCACATGACACAATCCCATCTTGTTGCCACCAGTGGCCCTCTTGGATTAGTGCTCACCAAGATGGAGTACCGGGACTGAGAGTGTGACAAGTCTTTCCAAGAGGTCCTCCCATACATCATTGCTAGCTTGTCTTCAGCCCCCATGAAGCATTCCAGATCCCCATGTCCGGTAACTAAAGACAATGTATGGGTCTTCCTAATGTAGTTGACTAAGCCAGAGCCATAATAGCATGTGGTTGCACACGAAAGCCACAATTGGAGAAACATGTTCAATCTCTAAGTTTCCTAGGTGGTTTTCTCTTGGAGCACAACACAAAGTGAATCCCATAGTCATGGTTCCTTTTGTTGCCATCCTCTACAAAAACTTAAAGTGTCCACCACCTAGGTGGTTTATTGAGTCCTTGTTTTATTATGTAAAACATAAGTCCTTTTCTCAATCCTTTGTAAAATCTCAACATGTATCTCTTGTCAAAATAAAGCATGGCTAAGCATGTACAACTACAATATTTTCACTAAGGAGTGTAAAGGGGATCCTATTAGGATTTAGCATAGCATAAGTATAAAGAAATCATTTTCATGCATGTTTTCATAATCCACTAAGTATAATGAAAATAGTAGGACTTTAGATGATAGTGTAACTTGCCTTTTTGGTAGGGAATGAGGGTTCACTCCTTGATCTTGTAAGTCTCACACTTTGCTAATTTCACTACAAGTCAATCAAGCAAACACCAAATCAACTAACAATCCAAACAACCATTACTCAAACAAAATCACACACACAAGACAAGAAGGAAACTAAGTCATGCATAAGCATGCAAAGGATGGTTCAAGGATGGTCTCCACTAGGTTTATAAATTTGTAAGGTCCAAATTGGTCATTTACCAAAAATTTCAAGGTCATTAGTTAGAGGGTTTTGCCCAAAAACTATTTTAAAATTCCATTCAATATTTTATATGGTGGGAAAATGGTTTTATCAAATCAAAAATCTTTAAGTTTCTCACCAAAAGTTTCTAACTCTCAAGTCTTGGTGTTTTGGTTCAGTAGCTTTGAATCAAAATATTTTCCCAAGGTTTTTATTCCAAAACCTTTTTCATAATAAAACCCTTATCTTTATTTAGCTAGAAATAGACTAATTCAATTAATCCATTCTAAATTTTTCTAATTTCATTTTCAAAACCATGGGTTGGTTCCTAGGGTCAGTAAGGTCACAACAAACCATTTTGCAAAAGATTTAATCTTAAAATCAATTTTAAATAATTTTCCTACCCTAAACAAGTTCACAAATGTTTCTGCAAATTCAAACAAGTTAACAAATACTATTCTCTAAACTAAGGCCACAGTTAGCTAGGGCTTGCTCTCCTGAATCCAACGACATAAAATTTGAAATTTTTGGACGTGTAGATCTCGAGTGATAAGGGATTGTAGTTTGAAATTTAATCAGATTCAAATTTTCTTTTAAACGAAATAGGTGACACGGCACGTTTCTATTCATGGTACGCTTCGCGTGGATCGCGTGCTGCGGAGCGTTGGATTAAGTCAGATCGTGCGGTACTGAGCGCATACCCCTTCGCGGTTTAAGTGACGCTATCGTGCCCGCCCGATCTAGATTGAACGGTTCACAGTGCCCCGACCATAAGCTGGCGGTGCAATGTCAACGGCGAGCGGCGGAGCGACCAGATGGCGGCGGCGCTGGCGAAGCAGGAAGCAAGGAAGTGTAAGGAGATGCTCACCAGGCTCAGGAGAACACGGCGAGCTCAAGGTACTTCGGTGGGTCAAGGGCGCACTAGGGTTGCGTGAATTCATCGCCGGAGTTGCGAACGGCGCCGTGGTCCTGGTTGCGGTCGGCGTATTTGCCGATCACGAGGAGCCAAACAGAGGGCACGATTAGGTGCGCAAGACCAAGGCGAAGATGCTGGTATGATCGAGAAGCAGAGGGGCGGTCGGATTCTACCTGGGGAGCTCGCCGGAGTGGAGGACGGCGTCGGGTGCTTCAGGTGGTCGTCGTGGATGGCGTGGATCACCCCAAAGCAAACAACGATGCGGTTAGATGCGTAAAGATGGCGAGTGTGGGAGTGTGAACGAGGAGGTCTGGGTGGTCGAAACTACCGGTGTTTGCGGAGTTGGAGCAGACGGCGCGGCTGTTCGAACTTGACAAAGCCGACGCCTGAGCGCATGAAACAGGTGGTACCGAGATGCGTCTGGGAGTTGGGAGTCTATGCGAGGTCGACGAGGCAAGGCGGTGAGTGTTGGCCGAATTTGGGAAGGAAGCTCGGAGCAGTGATGGTGTAGGGCAAATAATCGCAGCTTAAAGCGTAGAGGAGTGGCGTGTGAGGGGAAAGGAGGAGGAGACGCTGGCGATTAATAGGCCGTGGTCGCAGCGCGGTTAAGGCATGGCATTACTGCGAATTGAAGCCGCGACATCAACGGCAGAAACAGCCGGCGTGGTTTTTCGCGAGGAAGGAGACGGGCTGGAGAAGTGGGGTCCGCTGGTCAGTGGAGAATAGAGTGGGAGAGAGGTCCACCAGTCAGTCTCTGTGCGGGTTTGTTACTGCGTGTGAACCGTTTTCCTGCGGAATGAGGAGCTGGGCTTGGCCGGCTGGGCTGGGTTCAAATCCATTTTTTTTATTCTGTATCTTTTTCTTTTTCTATTTCTGATTTCTGTTTTGAATTTCAAACAAACAATTCACACTCAAATCTATCCAAACAATTAACAAACTTTGTAGCCATGAATTTGGTTCTGTTTATCAACATAATCCACATACCAAAATAAATTAAAGATTTTATTCTTTTTAGGATCTATCCTTTAGTTAAATAAAATGGATCTTTTTGTTATTAAATAAAATAGGTTTGTTTTAATTAATAAAATCTTTATTAAAACCCAAATATTTTCAAAACCAGTTCAGTAGGTTTTATTTGAAAGTAAGGAATACTTGGAAACTTGTTTTTAAAACAAAATAACATTTTATTTTAGAGTCCATTATTAATTAAATATAATAGGCTTTCATTATTTAATTCAAATAAGACTTATTTATTGAGGTGTTTATTTTGAAATCTAGAATAAAGCCAAAGAATTTTAGTAGGTTTTATTTGTGAATATCAAATATTTGGAAAACTTATTTAAATAATTTAATAAGTTTTGATGTTTCAATTAAATTGGTAAAATCTTTTATTTAAGTAAAGTTTCGGTATAAATTCCTTATTATTTTATTTAAATCAACCATTGCTAATTTTATTTAAATAAATTGTTTTTAATTCCCAAAGCTTGTCCAAGGTTTGATTTGGCTTTATAAAATATTCTTTATTTATATACTTCTGTTTTATTTGAAAAACAGTCTTTTCATTTAATTGTTTCAAAATGGTATTTTCAAATGTTTTCATTTTTCCATTAATGAAATGTTTATCTTTTTAAATCCTTTTAGGTTTTATTCAAGTCAAGTGGGTTTGGAGTTCCATTTAAATTTAAAAGTTTCTTCTGGCTCTGAAAATTAAACAAAGTTTTATTTTTATTCATTTATTTTCACATTACAAGATTTGGAAAATCTTGGGATGTGACAGTTTCCCCTCTTTATATTGAAAATCTTGAAGTTGCACTTGTTTTGCTTTCCTATGCTTGTTGATTTGTGATTTCATGACTTGTTTTCTTACAAGATTTCTATGCGTAGTAAGTGGGTTAGACTTAAATGTTTTTTGAATTTGCTTCTTGATGCTCGCTTTTACTTCAATTCATATTTCTTATGTGAGCATCTTCTCAAACTATCAAGCCTAACTTAAAGGCGTTAAAGAAAAGTACTTGTTGGGAGATAACCCAAGAGTTTCCTTGAGTCTTGGAAGTTATTACTTCAGTAATGACCTCTCCTTATCCTTTTTGTTTGCTTTTTGTGCCAAGAATGACCTCTAATAAGAGGGCAGTAAGATTTGGGGAGTTGCTGTCCTGAAACAGATTTCTTTCCTCCACCAAAAAAACTCATGAGGAGTCTCTATAACTAGGATTAAGCTTAAAATTTATGAATAAATCCCCCAGTATATGTTATATAAATTTCGTTAGTTCAACACTTTTTGATTTGAGCAACAGAAGATGTTTGAAGAAATCGTTTTCTACATGCTGGTCAGTTTTGACAGATTTCTGCCATTATTTGCATTTGCTTCTTATTGATTCCTTTTTGAGTTCTCTTTTGGGGAATTGAGTTTTTTTAAGGAGTTACTACAGTAGCTTGTGTTTTTAGTGAAAAGCCGTTCTGTTCCAAAGCTTTTCTAGAGGTCTAATATCTTTTGAATAAACTAATGTTGCTAATGAAGATTGTGTGAAGTTTTGTATGAAGGAAAAATTTCAGGTGTAGAGAGAGAATGATGCAATGAGATGAAGAATGGACAAAAGCACAAGCTTGAGGATGCCACGGTGTCACCCCAAGAAATATCCAAGAGGTACAAGCGTTGAAGCTTGGGGATGCCCAAGGCATCCCCTCCTTCATCAATAAAAAGATCAGGTCTGTCTAGACACTTTGTTTTTATTGTTTCATGCACAGCTGTGTTGTTCTTGGAGCGTCTTAGTTTTGTTTTCTTTGCTTAGGTTGTTTAGTTTGCTTGAGTAAAGTAGTTTGGACCCCCGTTCTTGCTGTGTTGTTTTGTAAATAAGTTGCTTGGTGTTGAAAAGGAGTAGTAAGTTCTTGCTTGAAGTGCAAGAGGAGCTTGCATTGACTGTGACTTAGACTTTAGGATGACATGCTAGGTGTTGTTTTGGCATTATGCTTAGTTATTATTGATGTAGCATGTCTTGTTCCAAACAATTGGGATTGCTTAGTGTGCCTTGAAGAAATTATGCGTTGTTGTAGCATGCAAAAGCATAGTATTGTGGTATTCTCCTTTGATTCTTTGCTTGGGTTGACTTGGCACATGCTCACACCATGTTATGACTATGACAAGTCACCATTATCCTCTATGATCATTTAGTCCTTGACTTGTAGTACCACTTTTTGATTTTATTAGTATGCTTTGTTGCACTGCATGATTATGGCCATTATTCTCTCTTAGTTGGTTGCTCCTAGTCTTTTGCTAGCCTCCACTTGTATGAGTAAGTTCTACTCATGCTTCCAAATCCCAAGAAACCAAGTTATTCCAAAAGTGTCCACTATAAACTCCTATGCATGGTGTGTTACACAATTCCAAGTATATTCTTGTTTTCAACTATCTTCCAATTAAAAACTATTTTGTTATGTGAAAACTTAGTGATTAAAGCCCTCACGAACTTGATGGCACACTTTATATTCTTTGCCCCCAATAAACTTGAACCGTTGTGACAACTTTGTTATATATCCTTGCACTTATACGTTGGAATTAGAAGAACAGTGCTGTCACAAGGAACGTTTTCAACATTGCACTTGTACTTTGTACTCAGTTGATATCATGCTCTTTTGTCTATGGATGTCACCGGTGTGAAATAAAGAGGGAACTTGTAAGTCCATGGAGTTTGTATCCTGTGTTAGAGAAACGCCTGAGCCATAGCCTAAGCCATGCCTAATCATGGTGGAAACTTGCAGCATCACCATAATGAGCTATCTATGAAACATCCTCAATAAAAATCTATGCATATGGTAAATAAAAAGATTGCTGAGATGCTCATTGTCTTCTTGCCTTGTCATTTTGGTTATGGGAAAGATCCTGTACCATGTGCAAGGGGTACCCCGTTGGCGGTTCTCAATGATATGCAAATACTTTCAATGATAAGAACTTAACTGGACCCAAAGTTGAGTATGCATGAGGTGTGGCCCTCGTATTCAAGGGACTTGAGATTGCCAACTTATACTTCGTCAAGCATATAGTTCATCTTTGCCACTTTAACCTTGACCACTTCAAGATGCTTATGATAGGGGCAATGAGGGATGAAAGCTAAAAAGTACCATAATTTTTGGAAGCTCTTTTTGAAACTTGTAATCCATGCTTCCTTTATAAAAAGGCTTTTCTTCCACCACTATTGAGTCTCCACCTTCTGACGGGAATATGCCCTGAGAGGCAATAATAAAATGTTTATTATGTGTATTCCAAGTATATGATAGATGTTTATTTTTCATGCTATAATTGTATTAATACGGAAACGTTAATACATGTGTGTTTAATAAACAAACAGAAAGTTCCTAGTTATGCCTCTCTCATAAACTAGTTCGTTGATTAACAAGATGATCACGGTTTCCTGATCATAGACATTGGATGTTGTTAATAACAAGATCACAACATTAGTGTAATGGTGTGATGAACATTCATCCGAGGTATAGCATTACGATCAAAGTCATTGAGTTTATATTGCTATAAACAAACTACAGTAGTCGTAATCCTTAGACCATGAGATCATGCCAATCACTAACACCTAAGAGTTTCTTGTTGACATCAAACGTCACTCCGAATCGGGTGATTATAAAGATGGCTTCAAAGCTACTAAAGTGTTATGTTGAGAATCATGGATCAAGAGTGGAATTTGTTCATCCCGATGACGGATAGATATGCTCGGGACCTCTCGGTGATATCACATTGGTTAGCTTGCAAGCAAGTGATTTGATCACTAGAATGTTATATCACGGAACGAGAAAAGAGTGCATGTCGATGTGAGATAAAACTAGGTATGGAGATACCGATGATCGAATCTCGGACATGTAATATATCGTGAAACAAAGGGATTAAGATACAAGCGTAAAAGGTTCCGACGATCACAGAAAAGTCATCGTTGAATGTGTGGAGTCGATGGATCTCCGTGTCCGCTCGATTATTGATCGGAGAAGGGTCTCGATCATGTCCGCATTATTCGCGAACCGTAGGGTGACACACTTAAGGGACACTGGCATCCAGTTGGAGCAAATGTTTCATACAGAAAGAATAAACAAGCGCAGGAATTTATTTCACTAGATACCGAAACAGGTTTTCGGGTGAAATTGCATAAAGTGGTTATGCATGTGAAATGGAATTCTAGCAAGGGGTTATTTGTGAAAGTTTGTCATTAAAGTAATTGACAAAATTCTGAATAAAATAAAAGAGTTTTATTTAATGAGAGTTTGCATTAAATTTGGTGGAAATTTAATGGGAATTTGAGTGGACTTTTGAGTGGAGGGAATTTAAGGAATTTTGTGAGTGGAGTGTCCACCCACATGAAGAGGGGAGGGCAAGGGGGCAGCCCCCATGCGCCGGCCACCCCCGTGGGGTCCCCCCCTCCTATAAAAGGAGCCCCCCTCCTCACTTGTCTCTCACACCTCCTCGTGAAGGATCTCTCTCCCCCTCTAGAATTTATCCCCCATGGTCTCGGACTAGCGAGATACATGTTCCCGGTGGCTATTCGGCAAGAAAGAGTTGTGCTTCCGCTGCATCGCTGGATCAAGGAGGCGGAGGTTGCCCGGTGTCTTGTACGTGTGCGAGCACGGATCTGCTTTGCTTTAGGCGCTTAGGACTTCCTCTCGATCTTGAGATCGGCAAGAGATCGTCTACATCAACCACGAGTTGAACTCGTTAAGCTTTGTTGGTATTCAAGGGTATGTTCTCTACGGATATACATCCACCCGTTGTTTGTATCTAGTATATAGATCTTGGTACATAGTTCCCATCGTAGGAAATTTTTTGTTTTCTATGCTGCGAACCCCTACAGTGGTATCAGAGCCGGATCTATGCGTAGATACTTTACACGGGTAGTACACATATGAGTATGTGGGCGATGATGATCATGTTGTTGCTCCTTTGTTTTAATTTTGGATATTGGTGGCATAGTGGGATGAAGCGGCCCGGGCAAACTTTACATGTCCTCGCACATGAGACCTGTTCCACGCTTGACATGCAACTAGTTTGCATAAGTGGCTAGCGGGTGTCTGTCTCTCCTACTATAGTCAATATCTATTTTGCAAACAAGTTGTCAACAATTTGGTTATCCTCGTTGTGGTTCATGTTCGTAGGTAAGAACGGTTCTATCTCGAAAGCCCTAAGCCACGTAAAACTTGCAATGGATAAATTAGAGGCGTCTAGTTTAGATTGTTGCTGGGCTAGTGTTATGATATGGTAGTTTTGTAAGTAGAAGTATGAGATGATACTCTTACAACACACATAGCGTGTAATCTCCGTAGACCTTGGACTTACACCTATAGGTATGATAGTAATCATACCACAGTGCACATGATAGAGATCATATGCGGGAACCATATCATTTCACTAATAAACATGTGATGTTTGGTAGCATCTTATATTGCTTGTTTAGTGCTTTGTTAGCATAATAAGATGATCCCTCTTTTAAATATCAAGATAAGAATGTGTTCTTCCTTTAGTATGCACCGATTATGTTTTTCGTCGCTCCAAGACATCACGTGATGATCGGGTGTTCTTGGATCCACGACCATATTTCGGGTGTAAAATAGTTACACACGCGAATACTAAGGTTCTAACTTGGCGAGCCTAGCATGTACAGACATGGCCTCGGAACACGGACCGAAAGGTTAAGCATGAGTCATATAGTTGATATGATGCCCATTTGATGCTCGCCTTTGAAGCTACACGGACTCACATGATGATCGGACTTCGTGTAGTGGATTTGGTTCATGTAATCACCAAAAAGGCACGAGGGGTGTCGTTTTTGAGTGGGAGTTCATTCCTAATATGGATTAGTTGAACTCAATCTATCATACACTTAGTCTAAACTTTACAAATTCTGTTGTAGATGGCACCACCTGCTTTTAATTTCAATGTGTTCATGGAAAAACAGAAACTTGCAACGAACGGTAGCAACTTTACCGAATGGGCCATGAATTTGAGGATTCTCCTCTCTGCTGCACAAAAGAAATATGTGCTAGAAGCGCCGTTAGGCCCCCCACCTTTATATGATGCCCCTGACGAGGAGAAGAATGTCTATCAGACTCGTCAGGAGGACCACAACTTAGTTCATTGCGGTATATTGTATGGGCTAGAGCCGGAACTTCGAAAGAGTTTCGAAAATGGCAATGCTTTTGATACAATGGGTGAGTTGAAAATGATTTTTGACACACATGCTGCTGTAGAGAGCTACAACGCTTCAGAAAAGTTCTTTAGCTGCATGATGGAAGAGCACAACTCCGTTAGTGAGCATGTACTCAAGATGTCGGGTTACGCCGATAAGCTTTTGTCCTTGGGAATATCGATTCCCATTGACTTAGGCATCCATCGTGTTCTGTAGTCTCTGCCACCTAGCTATAAGAGCTTCGTGATGAACTATAATATGCAAGGCATGAAGAAGTCTCTCCCGAGCTTCTGTCAATGCTTAAAACTGCAGAAGTGGAGATCAAAAAGGAACATCAAGTATTGATGATCAATAGGAACACTGATTTAAAGAAAGACAAGAAGGGAAAATGGAAGGGAAGTAAGGGCGGCAAGCCTGTTTCCGTGCCTGAAAAGAAACCCCGAGTTGGACCTAAGTCTGATACCGAGTGCTCTATTGTAAGGGGACTGGCCACTGGAAGCGCAACTGCCCCAAGTATTTGGCAGACAAGAAAGCCGGCAAGGCAAACAAAGGTATATATGATATACATGTTATTGATGTATACTTGACTAGTCTCGCAGTAGCACCTGGGTATTTGATACCGGTTCAGTTGCTAATATTTGTAACTCGAATCAGGGGCTGCGGAACAAGCGACCGCTAGCAAGGGGTGAGGTCAAGATGCGTGTCGGCAATGGATCAAGCGTTGATGTGATCGCCGTCGGAACGCTGCCTCTCCACTTGCCGTCAGGATTAGTTATAAACTTGAATAAATGTTATCTGGTGCCTGCACTGAGCATGAACATTGTATCTGGATCGTGTTTGATGCGAAGTGGTTATTCATTTAAATCCGAGAACAATGGTTGTTCCATTTATATGAATGAAATCTTTTATGGTCATGCACCGATGATGAATGGTTTATTTCTATTAGATCTCGATGATAATGTTACACATATTCATAATGTTGATGCTAAAAGGATTAAACTTAATGATGATATACCCGCATATATGTGGCACTGCCGTCTAGGTCATATTGGCGTTAAACGCATGAAGAAGCTCCATTCGGATGGACTTTTGGAATCACTTGATTATGAATCATTTGATACATGTGAGCCATGCCTTATGGGCAAGATAACTAGAACGCCGTTTTCTAGTTCAATGGAACGGGCGACAGATTTATTGGAAATCATACATTCTGATGTATGTGGTCCAATGAGTGTGTCGGCGCGAGGTGGATATCGTTATTTTGTTACTTTCACGGATGATTTGAGTAGATACGGTTATATCTACTTGATGAAACACAAGTCTGAAACCTTTGAAAAGTTCAAGGAATTTCAGAATGAAGTGGAAAATCATCGTAATAGAAAGATCAAATATCTACGGTCCGACCGTGGAGGTGAGTATCTAAGTTACGAGTTTAGCACTCACATGAAAGAGTGTGGAATTGTTTCACAACTCACACCGCCGAACACCACAATGAAATGGTGTGTCGAACGTCAGAATCGTACTTTATTAGATATGGTTCGATCTATGATGTCTCTGACGGACTTGCCGTTGTCATTTTGGGGCTATGCACTAGAAACTGCTGCATTCACTTTAAATCGGGCACCATCTAAATCCGTTGAAAAGACACCTTATGAATTGTGGTTTGCAAACAAACCTAAGCTGTCATTTCTTAAAGTTTGGGGATGCGATGTTTATGTGAAGAAACTTCAACCGGATAAACTCGAACCCAAAGCGGAAAAATGCGTCTTCATAGGATACCCTAAGGAAACTATTGGGTATTCCTTCTATCACAGATCCGAGGGCAAGGTTTTTGTTTCCAAGAATGGATCCTTTCTAGAGTAAGAGTTTCTTGCGAAAGGTGTGAGTAGTCGGAAGGTAGAACTCGAAGAGGTTATTGAACCTTCTCTTCAAAGTATGGCGAGTAGCGCAGCGCCGGAAGTTGTTCCGGAGTTCACTCCACCTGTTGAAGAGGGAACTAATGATAATGATCATGAAACTCCGAAAGAGAGTACTACCGAACCTCGCAGGTCAAGCAGACGCGGCAGCCCCGACAGACGGAAATCCTGTCATGAATTTCATGGTTGATGAAAATGATGACCCTGCGACGTATGAAGAAGCGATGATGAGCCCGTATTCCAACAAATGGTTAGAAGCCATGAAATCCGAGATGGAATCCATGTATGAAAATCAAGTTTGGAACTTTGTGGACTTACCTCACGACCGAAAGGCCGTGGAGAACAAATGGATTTTCAAAAGGAAAACTGATGTTGATGGCAATGTAACCGTCTATAAAGCTCGACTTGTCTCAAAGGGGTTTCAACAAATTCAAGGAGTTGACTACGATGAGACATTCTCTCCCGTAGCTATGCTAAAGTCAGTTAGGATTAAGTTAGCAATTTCTGCATATTTCGATTATGAGATATGGCAGATGGATGTCAAAACCGCTTTCTCAATGGTAATATTGAAGAAGAGTTGTATATGATACAACCAAAGGTTTTTGTCGATCCTAAGGATGCTAACAAGGTGTGCAAGCTTCACCGATCAATCTATGGATTGAAGCAAGCATCACGAAGTTGGAATCTCCGCTTTGATGAGGTGATCAAAGAGTTTGGATTTGTCCAAACTTATGGAAAAGCTTGTATTTACAAGAAAGTGAGTGGGAGCAATGTGGCATTTCTGATATTATATGTGGATGACATATTATTGATCGGAAATGATATAGATCTTTTAAACGGTGTTAAAAGTTATCTAAACAAAGAAATTTTCAATGAAGGACCTAGGTGAAGGCCATACATATTAGGCATAAAGATCTATAGAGATAGATCTAGGCGCCTAATAGGGCTATCGCAGTACATACCTTGATAAGATTTTAAAGAAGTTTAAAATGGAAAATAGTAAGAAGGGTTCTTACCTATGACACAAGGCACGACATTGAGTAAGACTCAAAGTCCGGCTTTAGCGGAAGAAAGAGAGATAATGGACAAGGTCCCTATGCTTCAGCCATAGGATCTATAATGTACCATGCTATGTACAAGACCGGATATGGCACATGCTATTAGTTTGACTAGTAGGTACCAATCGGATCCAGTTCGTAACATCGAAAGCGGTCAAGAATATCCTTAAGTACTTGCGAAGAACTAAGGATATGTTTCTTGTATCTGAGAGGTGAAGAAGAGCTCGCTGCTAAGTGTTATGTCGACGCTTGTTTTGACACCGATCCGGATGACTCTAAGTCTCAATCCGGATCGTATTTCATGAATGGAGGAGCGGTTAGTTGGAGGAGCTCCAAACAACCTGTGGTGGCGGGATCAACAACGGAGGCCGAATATGTTGCCGCTTGAAGCTCAGAAGCGCTTGATGAAGGAGTTCATATCCGAACTAGGTGTGGTTGCAAACGCGTTGGACCCAATGGTGATCTATTGTGACAACAATGGTGCCATTGGCAATGCCAAAGAGCCAAGGTCTCACAAGCATTCCAAGCATATTAAGCGCCGGTTTCACTCCATCCGCGAGCATGTCAAGGATGGAGATATAAAGATTTGTAAAGTACATACGGATCTCAATGTAGCATATTCGTTGACTAAAACTCTCCCTAGAGCAAAACATGATCTACACCAGAACTCCATGGGTGTTAGATACATCACAATGTAACTAGATTATTGTCTCTAGTGCAAGTGGGAGACTGAAGGGAATATGCCCTGAGAGGCAATAATAAAATGTTTATTATGTGTATTCCAAGTATATGATAGATGTTTATTTTGCATGCTATAATTGTATTAATACGGAAACGTTAATACATGTGTGTTTAATAAACAAACAGAAAGTTCCTAGTTATGCCTCTCTCATAAACCAGCGCATGTCCGCATGAAAAGTCATCGTTGAATGTGTGGGAGTCAGTATGGATCTCCAGGTCCCGCTACTGATTATTGATCAGAGAAGGGTCTCGATCATGTCCGCATTATTCGCGAACCGTAGGGTGACACACTTAAGGGACACTCGCATCCAGTTGGAGCAAATGTTTCATGCCGAAAGAATAAACAAGCGCAGGAATTTATTTCACTAGATACCGAAACAGGTTTTCGGGTGAAATTGCATAAAGTGGTTATGCATGTGAAATGGAATTCTAGCAAGGGGTTATTTGTGAATGTTTTTCATTAAAGTAATTGACAAAATTCTGAATAAAATAAAAGAGTTTTATTTAATGAGAGTTTGCATTAAATTTGGTGGAAATTTAATGGGAATTTGAGTGGACTTTTCAGTGGAGGGAATTTAAAGGGCATTTTGTGAGTGGAGTGTCCACCCACATGAATGAAGGAGGGGAGGGGGCAGTGTCACATCCCAAGATTTTTCAAATCTTGTAATGTGAAAATAAATGAATAAAATAAAACTTTGTTTGAACTTCAGAGCAGAAGAAACTTTTTGAATTCAATTGGAACTTCAAACCCATTTGAATTAAATAAAACCTAAAGGATTTAAAAGATAAACATTTAATAAAAGGAAAATAAAAACATTTGGAAATACTATTTTGAAACAATTAAATGAAAAGATTGTTTTCAAATGGAATAGAAGTTTATAAATAAAGAATATCTTATAAAGCCAAATTAAACCTTGGCCAAGCTTTGAGAATTAAAACATTTTATTTTTAATAAAAATTAGCAAAGGTTTATTTAAATAAAATAATAAGGAATTAATGTCCAAACTTTATTTAAATAAAAGGTTTTACCTATTTAATTGAAACATCAAAGCTCATTCAATTATTTAAAATATGTTTTCCAAATATTTGATATCCACAAATAAAACCTACTAAAGTGTTTTGGCTTTATTTTAGATTTCAAAATAAAAGTCTCAATAAAACAAATCCTATTTGATTTAATAATGAAAGTCTATTAATTAATAATGGACTCTAAAATAAAAGGTTATTTTGATTTAAACAAATTTCCAAATATTCTTTATTAAACCTACTGATTGGGTTTTGAAAATATTTAGGTTTCAAATAAAGATTTTATTAATAAAATCAAACTCTATTTTGAATTAAATAACCAAGGTCCAATTATATTTAATTATTAATGGACCCTATTATTAAAATTATTAATTTGAATTTTGGATCATGTTATGAATGAACTAATTTCAATATTACAAAGTTTGAGTGTGGTTTGAATAGGATTTGAACCATGTTTGATTGTTTGGAAATTCAAAACAGGAAATAAAATTAGAAAAGGAAAAAGATTCAGAAACAGAAAAAAATAGAGTTTTGTCGACCCAACCCAGCGAGCCCAATAAGCCCAGCAAGGCAGCCCAGCTCCCCTCCAGAAAGAAAACGTTTCGCACTCCCTTTTGAACCCGCGGAGCAACTGACTAGTGGACCTCCTCCTTGTTCTTTTCCCATTGACCAACCGACCCCACGCAGCCAGCTCATCGTCTTCAACCCCGCGATGACCACGCCCTCTCCTCGCTGTCGTTGCTGTCTTCAATCCCCGCGATCAATTCGCAGTAATTCCGTTCCTTAAACCTCGCAGCGATCACGCCCATTTAAGCGCCTGCATCTTCTCTCCCATTTCCCCTAGACCACTCCCTCTCTCTCGCCTCAGTCGATTTAATCGCCGACACCGCCTCCTCCGATGATGTTCCGATGACAATTCCGGCGAAACCAGACCGCCCCGTGCCTCCTCGACCTAGCACACACCTTCCCCACTCCTGACGCCCGCCTGCGTGCCTTCCGCTCATCCATGGTACCCTACACTGGTCGGCAACATCGACGACCTGCAGCACCGCCGTCTGCCCTCTTCTCCGACGACACCCCAGGTAGAATCTGACCTCCCCTCCTTTCCCCGTGGACACGATGGTGATCTACAGGCCCGTGCGAACCTCACAACATCTTCTATTTGTCCTAGGACGCCCCCTATCCTCGCCCTCGACGACCTCCTGAACCGGCCGAAGCCCAGCTCGTCTCCGGCGAGCAATCAAGGACAGCCCCTAGCGCCCCTCGACGGACAAGTACCACGTTGAGCATCGGTGGGCCGCCGATTCCGTGAGCATCTTCCCACCCTCCTTGCTTCCTGCATCGCCGGATCACATCGACCGTCATCCGCTAGCCACCGCTGCCGCTACCGCCAGCTTTTGGCAAGGCACTGAGAGCCATCCGATCTTGATCCAATGGATAGGATAGAAATTAGAATGAAGGGGTAAGAGAGAAACTGAGCCGTACGATATCAGTTAGATCTAACGGTTGCTATCAGTCGATCCACGCGAACCGTTTTCGGCCAATTAAAACATGACGCGTGGCCAGCTCTGGTTTAAAACATATTTTTGAATCAAAATTATTTGCAAACTTCAAACCCTTGTAACTTTCAAACCACACGTCCAAAACTTGCAAATTTTATGTCGTTGGATTCAGGAGAGCAAGCCCTAGCCAACTGTGGCCTTAGTTTAGAAAATAGTATATGTTAGTTTGCTTGATTTTGCAGATTCATTTGTATGCTTATTTAGAGTAGGAAAATTGTTTAAAATTGAATTTAGGGTTAAAACTTTTGAAAAATGGCTTATTGTGACCTTACTGACCCTAGGAACCAACCCTTGGTGTTAAAATGATTTTGGTAAAATTTGGGTTGAATTATTTGACTTAGCCATTTTCTAGCCAAATAAAATTATTGATTTTATTATGGAAATGTTTTTGCAAAGAAAACTTTGGGAAAATGTTTTGGACCAAACCTACTGACCCAAAACACCAAGCTATGCAAATGGAAACTCACTTGGTGAAAAACATAAAGTTTTGCTTTGATAAGAATATTTTTCACCACATGAAATGATGGTTGGATTTTAAAAATGGTTTATGGACTAAGGCCTTTTGCAAATGACTTTGCCATTTTGGTAAAATGACCAATGTGCACCTTACAAGGTTATAAGCCTAGTGGAGACCTTCCTTGTGAATAAAACCATCTTAAGCATGTTCCCATGCATGACTTAGAATCCATTGCCTTGTGTGTGTGAAATGTTGTTTGAATATTGGTTTGGAATGCTACTTGATACTATGCTTGTTTGATTGATTGTAGTGAAATTAGCAAAGTGTGAGACTAGCAAGATCAAGGAGTAAACCCTCATTCCCTACCAAAAAGGCAAGTTACACTATCACACAAATGCCCTACTATTTTCATTATACTTAGTGGATTATGAAAACATGCATGAAAAAGATTTCTTTATACTTATGCTATGCTAAATCCTAATAGGATTCCCTATACAATCCTTAGTGAAAATATTGTAGTTGTACATGCTTAGCCATACTTTATTTTGAAAAGAGATACATATTGAGATTTTACAAAGGTTGAGAAAAGGACTTATGTTTTACATAATAAAACAAGGACTCAATGAACTACCTAGGTGGTGGACACTTTAAGTTTTGGAGAAGGTGGCAACAAAAGGAACCATGTCTATGGGATTCACTTTGTGTTGTGCTCCAAAAGAAAACCACCTAGGAAACTTAGAGATTGAACATGCTTCTCCAATTGTGGCTTTCGTGCAACCACATGCTATTATGGCTCGCTTAGTCAACTACATTAGGAAGACCCATACATTGTCTTTAGTTACGGACATGGGGATCTGGAATGCTTCATGGGGGCAAGACAAGCTAGCAATGATGTATGGGAGGACCTTTTGGAAAGACTTCACACTCTCGGTCTGCAGGTACTCCATCTTGGTGAGCACTAATCCAAGAGGCCACCTGGTGACAACAAGATGGGATTGTGACATGTGGGTAAAGTGTACCTTCTGCAGAAGTTAATAAAATCTAAGTACTTAGACGTGTCCCCGGTTATGGACAATACTGAGCAACTAATGTTTGAACTATGGGAGATCTCGACATTCCAACTTCTAAAGTAAAATAAAACTTGATGCCCTTGTGTGTCTACCAATGAATTCAAAGAGATTTTGTTAAAGCTTGTTGCACTTGGGGTTACCAAGGTGCTCAAGGAGTTTTGACAAGGACTTGAACACTTGAGTTTCTACCAAGGAGTTCAAGGAACTTGGAAAAGAAATTTGACAAAGGACCAAAACCATTTTCGAAAAGATAGGATAAAATATTGCTTTGTGCAAACAAGCCTTAAACTCTACCTAGCCAAATATGCATGTATAGATAGAATCCACACATAATATACAAAGTAGTGAAACTTGCCAATACAATTCAAATGTATTTACCCTTGTGGCTGTAACTTGTAATGTTGCAGGTTTGATTGATTTTAATGAAGATTGTTTGATTAGGATTACAAAATCTACAACCAACATCTGCCTGTGGCACTTTGAAGATGAAGGACCCCATGACTATAGTTATTCCGCTGCAATGTAAAGTAATAGCCAAATGAGCTATGTATGATGTAATAAAATTATGTTATTCCTGGTTATAAAGTTATGTTATGACCTTTGTATCTTGATATTACATCTTAACTGTGGATGCTAGCTATTGCTCCAGGGACTAGCATTGTAAACACAGGAGGAATCTACCTTATTAGGTTGAGACCCCTACAGGCAGCCCCCATGGACGGCGGCCACCCCCTTGGGTGCCCCCCTCCTCCTATAAAAGGAGCCCCCCTCCTCACTTGTCTCTCACACCTCCTCGTGAAGGATCTCTATCCCCCTCTAGAATTTATCCCCCATGGTCTCGGACTAGCAAGATACATATTCCCGGTGGCTATTCGGCAAGAAAGAGTTGTGCTTCCCCTGCATCGCTGGAGTGAGGAGGCGGAGGTTGCTCGGTGCCTCGAACATGTGTGCGAGCACGGATGCGCTGCTGATTTGCGGCGCTAGGACTTCCTCTCGATCTAGAGATCGGCAAGAGATCGTCTACATCAACCACGAGTTGAACTCGTTAAGCTTTGTCGGTCTTCAAGGGTATGTTCTCTACGGATATACATCCGCCCGTTGTTTGTATCTAGTAGATAGATCTTGGCATATAGTTCACATCGTAGAAAAAATTTTGTTTTCTATGCTGCGAACCCTACAAAGGGCTCTATTGGTAGCTATGTGTTCATCTCTCTCTCTCTCTCTATGCATGATCTTATTGTGGTCATGAGCTTTGTAATCAAGTAGATCTACCTTGCTACTCAAGTTCTTCAATAGATCTCTGCTCTCCCCACGTGTATGAAAGTGACAGCGTGCATACCATGGTGGCACTTAGACCAGAGTCTACATAAATACTCATCGTGCTTTAATAGATCCATGCTTTTCCCCACGTGTGTGAAAGTGACAGCGTGCACGCCGTGTGTGGAACTTAAGCTAGATTATATATATATATTTGTTATGACTTATAATTGGAGTTGGATGTCTTTATGAAATTGTGGTGTTTGTTGGAACCATCTAGCTCTCAAGGTGACAGTGTGGGGTTATCGAGATGGGGTTATCAAGGAGTGCTGTTATAGCCCTACCATGGATTAGAGTGTCCAACCGAAGAGTAGTTTAGGGAAGTATCTTGAAGAGAATATATTTATTGAGAGTGTTCACTAGTGAAAGTATTATCCCTAGGCCTTGTTTCTAAACATTGAAACACCGTTCACAACTAGATCTATTGCATGTTTGCTTTCTTCCATCTTTATTTCAGTTTTCCTTTAGTCTCTCCCATGTCAATAAGTCAGAAGCTCTTTTCTGGCATCGCTACCACTTGTATTTCACTATCTCTTCGCCGAACTAGTGCACCTATACACCTGACAAGTTTATTGGGTGTGTTGGGGACACAAGTGACTTCTTGTATCTTGATTTCAGGGTTGCTTGACAGGGATACCTTTGACCACTTCCTCCCAGAGTTCGATAAACCTTAGGTAATCCACTTAAGGTAAACTTGCTACTGTTCTACGAACCTCTGCACTTGGAGGCCTGTAAGATCCCTCCTTTATAAAGGAAAAGGATCCCTGTGATTGCAATGCTAGTCCCTGGATCAATGCTAGCATCTACAGTTTAAGATGAAGTACACAGATACAAAGGTCATTATTACAGTCATTCCAGAGACAAACATAGTCTTTACAACTCCAAGGCCACAGGCCTAGTACAAGAGTTTGAATAAGTAAATTAATAAAAGTCTTCATCTTCATGTGCCACAGGCAAACATATTGAGTGTAGACTCATGACTCCTAATCCTCATCAGAGTAACCTGCAACATCACAAGTTACAGCCACAGTGGGTCAATACATTGGAATAGTATTGGCAAGTGATACCTTAGTATAATTTAGGTGGACTAGATACTATATGCAATTTGGCTAAGTGTAGCTTGGCTTGCTTTGCTCAAAATAGGTTTTGCCTATTAGTTGAAATCACTAAGATTTTCTTTGTCAAAACTTTTCCCAAGGAACCACCAATAGACATTGAGGTCCTTCACCCTTGTTCACCCACAAGTTTTTACTTAGAAATTGGGATGAGGAGATTCTTGATATCTTCCATGTCTTGATGCTCAAGTTGTCCTTTTCCAGGGACATGGCTAAGTACTTAGATTCTTCCATCTGCAGAGGTTGTGCACTTTCCCCACCAGACTTGATTTTCACCAAGACAGGACCTTTCAGAAGCCTTCCCTTAGACCAAATGGACGCGCTCCAACCTATCATTCCCACTACCACCAACTGTCCAAATGGCTAAGTTCTAGCAACCTATGTGATCCAGGCAGAGCCCATATTGCCAAGTGGCTGCACTAGAAGCTTCTCAACACTTGTCCTCTAAAATCTCTTTGTTCCTAGGTGGCTTTCCACCAGTGAGATACACAAGGTTCACCAGTACCCTGGCCTTGTCTAACCACTCAACACAAACCATTCCTTCCATTCCACCCAGGTTTTTCATTTACTTAGTTGTTTTATTAGGCAAAAACACAAGTCCAAAGACTTAGAAATATTTTCATCATAGCATGTATATTTCACCAACCCTTTGGTTTCTACTAGCTAGGCTAAGCATCGCATAGATAAGCATTTTAACTTAGAAATTTCCTAGCAATTCTACAACTACTAGGATTTCCCAACATGGCATATAAGCAAAATGTAGCATGCAAGACTAGCAAAATATTTCTAATGCTTAGTAGAAAACATAGGGATAAAAATATTCATGAAGTACCACTTGCCTTGGTAGTTTGGAGAGTAGCTACACTCCTCACAATCACAATCACTAGCACCAAAATCTACACAAAGAATCATAGCCACAAATCACATACAAAACATATACAAACAAAAATATATGCATGTATGCAATATGATATGTGATGATTTTTAAAACTCAACAAAGCAAGTGTACAGTACTGGTTCATAAACAAGTTAAAAACTTGCCAAACAACATTTAATTAAACCATAAAACAATTCTTAAACAATTCATATACTCAAATTAGCCCTACACAAGTTTCTGCAAATAAAACCATTTTAACAGAAGCAAAACATTAAACACATTGTATATTTAGAAAGGGCTTGTTCTCCTGATTCCATTGATATAAAATTTGTCAAATTCTAACATGGGGATCAAAAGTTATATCCAAAACAAAATCAAACTTCTAATAGATTCAAATCCTGTTTTTAAATCCAAACAGCTGCCACGCGTCTTAATCTAATTGGCCCGTTGTAACATCCCAAAAATCATAGTTTCAAAACTCATTCCTATCACTTTGCATCATTCATTCATTTAGGGTTTTCTCAAAAATCACTTAGTGATAGAATATGAGCTATGATTTCATGTGGTCAAATTGTCTCAAATAAACATCACCCCTTGAAATTTGAATGTTTAATTACTGGTTGTTTACCTCCATTGATGGAAAGTTTTGGATAAAACTTTTAACCCCAAGAATTCAAATTTAGAAGTAGTTATCAAATCCCTTTCAATTACTTGCAAACAGGAACAAATCCCTAATTATTTTAGAAACCAAACTGGACCAACCTTGCAAAGTAACCACTTAGTTTTATGACTATTTTTGAATCCACAAAAACCCTGCAAAAATCCAAAGGCAGTTTGATTTCAAAAGGATTTGAATTCATATTAAAATTCATACCAGAAAATGAAATTAGAAAAAGAAAAGAGCACTTCAAAAGAAAAGGGCCACGCGAATCCGCCCAGAGAAGAACGAGCCCAGAAGCCCACCCGGATCTCCTTTTCTCACACGCGAGCACACGCCACCGCACGGACAAGCGGACCCCACCAGCATTATGCTGCGTTTGACGACAAGCGGGACCGCACCACGTCCTCGTCTTCCCAGATCGCTGCGCTGCGACCACGTCAGCTGCAGCGATGATGGCCGGTAATGGCGCGGAGTAATGGGGCAATAATCCACGGCGCTTCCCGTCGACTCGGCTATAAGACCCTCTCCGCCGATCTTTTCCCCGAACACCTCGCTCCTCCGCCCTGTGCCCTCAATCCGCGAATCGCCACGACAGCACCCTCCGATGAGCGATTCAGGTGAGCCTCGTGTTCCCCTCTACCTATCGTTCTTGCTGCCAGATTCAGTGCATCCTTGCGCACCTCCTGACCCCACTAGTCCGTCTTGCACTGCCCCAGGTCGCCAGTTCCACTCGACACCGCGAGTACTGACGGCAACATCAACTCCGACGAGTTTTTCCGGTAGGTACAGACTGCCCCTCGCCTCCCCGTTCATGCACACAACTTTCCCTTGACCCTGTGAACCTAATCGCGTCGTTCTTTTGCCTTGAGGTGGTTCACAGCGACAACCACGACGATCACCTGAGACACCCGACGCCGCCACGAACTCCGGTGAGCAATCACAGCCGTGCCCGAGCGCCCCCTGACCAACCACGAGTACATCGAGCCTCGCCAAGATCTTCTGAGCACGGTGAGCTACTCCTCGTTCTCCCTTACCCCCTGTAGCGCCGCCTCCGGCAACGACTGACCACTTCGCCGCCGGTAGCCGCCGCTCCGCCGCCAGATTTTAGTCAGTACAATAGCGGCCGACAGATCCTTATCGGAGCGCTAGGATAGAATCACTTACTCTGAAGCGGTACGCGATCTGAGCCGCCAGATTTCATTTAAATCCTACGGCTGTAGATCTCGATCCGATGCGAAGCGGTACGGGCGAATGAAAACACGACGCGTGGCAAGGTTGGATTAAAAACAGAATTTGAAAACCTGATTTAGATTCAAACTTCAAATGCTCATAACTTTCAAATGCCACGTTGGATTTTTGCAAACTTTATACCGTTGGATTCAGTGAAACAAGGCCTTTATGAATATCCAATTAGTTTAGCATATAGTAACAGTTAAAAATGTTTTATTTGTGGAACAAGTTTAGGGCTATTTTAGATATAGAAATATCTTTATAAAATTTTGTTATGACCAAATAGGTTTATTGGACAAACTTGTGACATGTTATGCTTCTGTAGTCATGAACACACACTTGGTAGAATTTTCAAAATTTAACACTTGGTAAATTCTTGCATGCATGCATTCATATTATTTTTGTTTGTATTTAAATGGTGTGTAATTGTATGCTTGATTTCTTGTGTAGATTTTACTAGTGATTGTGATTGTGAAGAGTGCTACTCTCCACACTACCAAGGCAAGTGATATTTTCATGAATATTCCTATCCTAAGTTTTATGTTAGCATTTAGTTATTTTGCTAAAGTATTGCATGATATTTTGCTAAAGTGCTAAATTGGGAAATCCTAAGGAGTGTAATATAGTAGAAATGCTAGGGAAATTTTCCTAAGTTAAGTTACCCTATTTTGCCTAGCCTAGCCTATAGCAAACAAGGGTGGTGAACATCTATATACTATATGATAAAGATATTCTAAGTCAAGAGACTTATATTTTCCTAATAAAACAACTAAGACAAATGAACCTCCTGGGTGGAATGGGAAGATTGGGTTATGTTGAGTGGTTACACAAGGCCATGGACTTGGGTTGTGTATCACACTTGTGGAATGCCACCCAGGCACAAAGGGATTTGGAGGCCAAGTGTGGAGAAAGCTTACAGTACAACCACTTGGCAAAATGGGCTCTGCCATGATCATATAGGTTGCTAGAACTTAGTCTTTTGGACAGTTGGTGGTAGATGGGATGATAGGATGGAACGCGTCCATTTGACTAAGGAAAGGCTTCTGAAAGGTCCTGTCTTGGGAAACCAAGTCTAGTGGGGAAAGTGCACAACCTCTGCAGATGGAAAACCTAAGTACTTAGCCTTGTCCAAGGAAATGGACATTTTGAGCATCAAGACATGGAAGCCACAAGAATCTCATCACTCCAACTTCTAAATAAAAACTTGTGGGTGAACAAGGGTGAAGGACCCCAATGTCTATTGGTGGTTTCCTTGGGAATGTTTTGACAAAGAAAAACTTAGTGATTTCAACTAATAGGAAAAGTTTATTTTCAAGCAAAGCAAGCCAAGCTACACTAGCCAAAATGCATATAGTAATATAGTCCACCTAAAATATACTAAGGTATCACTTGCCGATACTATTCCAAAGTATTGACCCTCTGTGGCTGTAACTTGTGATGTTGCAGGTTACTCCGATGATGATTAGGAGTCATGAGTCTACACTCAACATGCTTGCCTGTGGCACATGAAGATGAAGACTTGTGTTAAATTACTTATTCCTAAAACTCTTGTATTAGGCCTATGGCCCTGAGTTGTAAAAGACTATGTTTTATCTCTGGAATGAATGTAATAAACGACCTTTGTATCTGTGTACTTCATCTTAAACTGTGGATGCTAGCATTGATCCAGGGACTAGCATTGCAATCACAGGGATCCTATCCTTTATAAAGGAGGGGTCTAACAGATGGTATCAGAGCACTGTGTTGCCTGTAGGATTATGACCCTAAGATTGAAAAACCACTAAGGAAAAAGTTTTTCAAATACTTCTACACTTGTCTATTCTTCTCGTAAAACTTTTCTAATCTCTTTCAACTTCCTTGTAGATGAACTCCATCAACGAAGCCGTGAAGAAGGGACCACTCATGACCATGACCTTGGAATGTGAAACTGAGTTTCCCAATATTCTCAAGGACCTCATGGAGGCAATGGATGCACATGGTGAAGCTCTGTACAAGGGCTTTCCAGTGATGGATGAAGGAGTGGAGTATTGGTGGGTGCAACTTCAATTGTACAAAAACAAGGAAGACAACCACAAAGAAAGGGGATTCTGCATGTACACTAACACAACCATGCACACCACATTCTTTGAGTCAGCCAGGGATGCAGCTTGGAGGACTATCAAGGAACTAAGTGCTAGAGTCAAATGCAGAATGCTCAACCTCCAAAAGGACTTAGAGAAAGAGAAGGAGCTTACTCAAGAGTTGGAGGACACCAACCAAGAAATAAGAGGAGATGTTATAGACTTAGTGATAGAATCAAGAGAGCAAGATTGGTGGATTGCCTCTAGGAACATTGTGTTTAACAATAGATCCCGCGAGATTGGATTGTAAGGTCACTTCGTTAGTTGGACCACCACGTATCACCTTATTTTCTAAAGATATTTTTAAATAAGTTTGGACCTTGAGTGATGTAATGAACTTATGTATGCATGACTTGTGTGACGATTCTGTTTCATGGATATGTATGAATGTTAGTCTTGGTTTACCTTGAATTGCTATGTTCTAACTTTTCAATCTTATAAATAGATGCCTGTTGCCGTCAGCACCGTTGAGGAATTTCGGTTACCTGCTTTGGTCCCGTATCATTGAGCTTACCACTCTACTTGATCTCCTCTTCCTACCATCACGGTGTACCCACTCACCAAGTTCGAGAGGAAGGACCTCTGGGCTTCAAGGTGACCCAGCCAGACGCCTTGGTGAGCCTACTACAGAGGCCATCATCTTCAAGTTGATGCACGATGTGGAGAGAGGCATGGAGGTAGTCATGCAGACTGATAGACGATCGTTAGGCCGTCCCCGTGCAGGTTAGGGTACTCATTTTCACGTCTTCGAAGACGTGATGTTGACGGAGAGTCCATCGACTTCGAGGACGACTCGAGGAGCACCATGAGCCGATACGCCTTTATCTTCGTGACTTAGAGACTCTTCTCGTGCACGTGAATACGGACAGGACGAACGTCATGCTAGGTAATGACGAGCTTCAGGTGCAGCTTCGCGAGAAGGACAAGCTTTTTGCGCAGCAGGATGAGATGATCAAGGAGATGGAGACAAAATTCGAGGCCCAGGACCGCAAGTTCAAGAGTCAAGAGAAACGCGTCCAGGATAGGAACAAGAGGATCCGGGACATGACCGAGGAACTGAAGTCCAAGGACTTCGAGCTTGAGCAGCAGCAGATGGTTATTGAGAGGCTTCGTTCCCAGAAGAGGGCTCTCAAGACCAAGGTTGATTCCTTGACCACTACTATAGAGGAGAACAAGACCGCGATGGAGAACGCAGGTCTTACCTTCGTCGAGGAGGAGATAGATGCTGACGAGTAGACTTGTTACTGCTTACTTACATATTCATACTTGTTGTTGCGAACTTGTTATTGGACCATCCGACATGTGGATGGCTTGTCACTTGTGTGTTTTATTTCATGAGTTTGTTATGTGGATGTTGCACTTATATTTTTATGTTGCTTGTTATGTGTTGCTTGTGATGTATTGTGCATGAAACATCTATGGGTATCTCATTCTTATCTATTTGATCAAACCACAGATGCCTCCCCGTCGCGCAAACCCCAACCCCAATAACATCACCCCGGAAATGCAACAAATGATGAATGCGCAAACACAACTTATGCAAATGATGACGACATTCATCCAGAATCAGAATAACAACAACAATAACAACCCCAACAACAACAATAACAACAACAACCCTCCGGGTTTTGATATGCTTACTAGATTTCTGCGACTAAGGCCAGCAAAGTTTTCGGGGACAACTGATCCCATGGCAGCCAATGGTAGCTACGTTACGTGAACAAAGACTTGGTGATGGGCGCACGATGCTGAAAAAGTCAGGTTTGCAGCACATCTGTTGGAAGGACCAGCCGCCACATGGTGGGATAACTTCCAAATCACCACTCCCATTGATGAAGTGACATGGGACATATTTGAGGATGGGTTTCGTACCGCTCATATCTCATCCGGGATAATGAGTCTGAAAAAGAAGGAGTTTCACAACTTGAAACAGCGCCATCGCAGTGGTAGAATCGTGAAGAATTCAACAATCTGCGCGCTATGCACGGATGAGGTTGATCTCGATGCCAAGAGAAAGGAAAAGTTCTTGGAAGGCCTGAATGATGAGCTGAACCTACAGTTGTCTGTGGCATATGTTCCAACTTATCAGTCCTTGTGTGACAAGGCTGCTATCTTGGAAAGTAAAATGAAGCAAGTCGAGAGTAGGAAGAGGAAACACTCCGACAAACACAGCTCGGGATCGTCTCATAAACGATCTCACTATGATGACAGTGGCAGCTCAGGATCCCATAAACATGGGAAATTCAACAAGCACCACAACCACAACCGTCATGACAACAAGCATCACCGTAGTCATGACAATGATAAGTACAAGAACCACAAGAGTGGACATAAGAACCACCACAGTGGAAATGGTAGTGGAAGTGGAAGTCGATGTTAAAAGGACATCGGTCAAAGTTGAGTGCTTCAAATGCAAGAAGCTGGGGCATTATGCTAATGAGTGCCCTGAAAAGAAAGTTGAAGGACCTAACAAGCCAAATCCTTTCCAGAAAGGACAGGTTAATCACATCAATGTGGAGGAGGTCTATGAGGAACCTGATGCCATTGCTGGTAAGTTCAGACTCAATTCAATTTCAGCATTTGTACTCTTTGATACTGGTGCATCTCATTCATTCATATCAAAAGCATTTGTTGAAAGGAATGAACTACCGGTAGAAACCATTTGGTGTCCTATAAGAGTAAGTTCTCCAGGGGGAGAAATGATAGTAAACTCAGGATGTCATGACTTAGTCATAGAGTTTGGAAAACATAAGTTTCCAGTGAACCTAATAATCCTGAATTCCCAAGGGTTGGATGTAATATTGGGAATGGATTGGATGGCTAAGTATGAAGGAGTATTGGATTGTGCCAATCGTACAGTTACGCTCACAACCCCAGAAGGAAAAAGAATAAAATTTAAGTCAAACTTTGAATCTAAAGGAAGTAAGCTAAATTCTCTCAAGGGGGTTAGCATGGACAGTGTGCCAATTGTGTGTGAGTATCTGGATGTATTCCCGGAGGAATTACCAGGAATGCCACCAGATAGAGATGTGGAGTTTTTGATAGATTTGGTGCCAGGTTCTGGACCAATAGCTAAGAGACCATACAAAATGTCAGTTGATGAACTGAAAGAACTCAAGAAACAACTAGGAGAACAGTTACAGAAAGGGTTTATACAACCAAGTTCTTCATCTTGGGGAGCCCCGGTATTGTTTGTGGAGAAGAAGGATAGAACACAAAGATTATGTATTGATTATCGTTCTCTCAACGAGGTTACCATCAAGAACAAGTATCCTTTGCCGAGAATCAACGACTTGTTTGATCAGTTAGAAGGAGCGTGTGTATTCTCGAAGATTGATCTTCGGTCAGGCTATTTTCAACTTAAGATAAGAGAGCAAGACATACCTAAGACAGCGTTCACCACAAGGTATGGATTGTATGAGTACACTGTGATGCCTTTTGGTTTGACCAACGCTCCAGCATACTTCATGAATATGATGAATAAAGTGTTCATGGAATTTCTTGACAAGTTCGTTGTCGTTTTTATCGACGATATCTTAGTCTACTCTAAGAGCAAGGAAGAACATGAAAGACACTTGCGCTTGATACTTGAAAAATTAAGAGAGCATAAGCTTTATGCCAAATTCAGCAAGTGTGAGTTCTGGTTAGAGAAAGTTGGATTTCTTGGTCATGTTATGACAAAGGATGGTGTGGCAGTTGATCCTGCTAAAGTTTCAATGTGATGTAATGGGAATCACCCAAGAATGTGAAGTAAGTTCGTAGTTTCCTTGGTTTAGCAGGTTACTACTGAAGGTTCATTGAAAATTTCTAAAGTTGCTAAGCCGATGATGAATTGCTAAAGAAGGACAAGAAATTTGTTTGACTGAAGGTTGAAGTCGACCAAGAGTTGAAGAAGAGACTTGTGTGACACAGTTCTATGTTCCAGATTTGGAAAAGGATTTCCAAGTGTATTGTGATGCTTCTCATCAAGGCTTGGTCAGTACTTATGCAAGATGGTAGAGTCGTAGCTTATGCTTGAGACAACTCAAAACTCATGAAGTAAACTATCCTACTCATGATTTGAGTTAGCCTCACGTCCATGCACTCAAAACATGGAGACATTACCTTTTAGGTAAGCGTGTGAAGTATTCACCGATCATAAGAGTTTGAAGTATATCTTCACCCAAAAGAGATCAACATGAGACAAAGAAGATGGCTAGAACTTATCAAGGATTATGACTTGAGTTTGCAATACCACCACAGCAAAGCAAATGTGGTAGCCGATGCTTTAAGTCGTAAGACGTTTGTAAATGGTCTTATCAAAGGAGAATTGCGGAGGATCTCTGTAAACAATTCAAGGAACTCGGAGTTGGAGATTGTACCGAAGGACATCTTATGTCATTAGATGTTCAACCCACTCTTTTGAACAGGATCCAAGAAGCTCGAGAAGACCGATAAGGAAATTGAAAAGATCAAGGAAAATATTAGTCTAGGGAAGGCTAAGAGTTTCCAGTCGATGAACAAGGAACCTTATGGCACGGAAACGATATGTGTTCCACAAGACCCAGAGTTGCGGAAACTGATCTTACACGAAGGTCACAACTCTCCATATTCTATTCACCCAGGAAACACCAAAATGTACATGGATATGAAAGAAAGGTTTTGGTGGAACAATCTCAAAAGAGACATCGCCGAACATATTGCTTTGTGTGATGTGTGCAGCAGAGTCAAAGCGGAGCACCAAAAACCAGCAGGTCTGCTTCAACCACTGCCTATTCCTGAATGGAAGTGGGAAAATATTGGCATGGATTTCATTACCGGATTACCAAGGACCAGGTCAGGGTATGATTCCATATGGGTAGTAGTGGATCGCTTAACTAAAGTGGCTCATTTTATACCTGTGAAGACCACTTATACAAGTGCCAAGTTAGCAAAAATATACATGAGCAGAATCGTATGCCTTCATGGAGTGCCCAAAAGTATTGTGTCAGATAGAGGAACTCAGTTCACTTCTCACTTTTGGAGACAACTTCATGAATCTTTAGGAACGAGATTGGAATTCAGTACTGCCTTCCATCCTCAAACAGATGGACAAACAGAAAGGACCAACCAAATTCTGGAAGATATGTTGAGAGCATGTGCCTTAGACTATGGAGCAAGTTGGGATGAAAGTTTGCCTTACGCAGAGTTCTCTTACAACAATAGTCATCAATCTAGTATTGGAATGGCACCGTTTGAGCTACTCTACGGAAGAAAGTGTACCACCCCATTGTTATGGAACGGTGTGGGAGAAAGAAGCCTATTCGGACCAGATCTTATCAAAGATGCCGAAGAAAAAGTCAAATTGGTTAAAGACAGGTTGAAGATAGCACAGTCCCGACAGAAAAGCTACGCGGATTCTAAGCGTAGAGAAGTCACCTACGAAGTTGGGGATAGAGCTTATCTCAGAGTATCACCACTCCGTGGAGTGAAAAGATTTGGAGTCAAAGGAAAGTTGGCACCAAGATATGTTGGGCCATTCAAAATTCTAAGTCGCAAAGGAGAAGTTGCATATGAAGTTGAATTGCCAGAATCTCTATCAGCAGTCCATAACGTATTTCATGTGAGTCAGCTTAAGAAATGTCACCCAGAAATGGAAGAGTCCTCCTTGAAGGATACCATACCTTTGGAAGAGGTTCAACTAGAGAGTGATCTCACTTATGAAGAAAAGCCTGTCAAGATTCTAGAGACCGCAGAAAGAGTCACCAGGACCAGGACTATCAAATTTTGTAAAGTACAATGGAACCATCACTCCGAAGAGGAAGCAACATGGGAAAGAGAAGATGATCTTCGGAAAGACCACCCTCACCTATTTGCTAGCCAATCCGAATCTCGAGGGCGAGATTCATCTTAAGGGGGTTAGATTTGTAACATCCCAAAAATCATAGTTTCAAAACTCATTCATATCACTTTGCATCATTCATTCATTTAGGGTTTTCTCAAAAAATCACTTAGTGATAGAATATGAGCTATGATTTCATGTGGTCAAATTATCTCAAATAAACATCACCCCTTGAAATTTGAATGTTTAATTACTGGTTGTTTACCTCCATTGATGGAAAGTTTTGGATAAAACTTTTAACCCCAAGAATTCAAATTTAGAAGTAGTTATCAAATCCCTTTCAATTACTTGCAAACAGGAACAAATCCCTAATTATTTTAGAAACCAAACTGGACCAACCTTGCAAAGTAACCACTTAGTTTTATGACTATTTTTGAATCCACAAAAACCCTGCAAAAATCCCAAGGCAGTTTGATTTCAAAAGGATTTGAATTCATATTAAAATTCATACCAGAAAATGAAATTAGAAAAATAAAAGAGCACTTCAAAAGAAAAGGGCCACGCTTAATCTGCCCAAGAGAAGAACGAGCCCAGAAGCCCACCCGGGATCTCTTTTCTCACACGCCGCGAGCACACGCCACCGACGACAAGCGAGCCCCACCAGCACTATGCGCGTTTTCACGACAAGCGGACCGCACCATGTCGTCCTCGTCTTCCCCAGACTGCGCCTGCGACCACGTCGCTGCGGCAGTGATGGCCGGTAATGGCGCGGAGTAATGGGGCAATAATCCACGAGCGTTTCCTGTCGACTCCCCGGCTATAAGACCCTCTCTGCCCCGCGATCTTTTTCCCCCGAACACCTCGCTCACTCCGCCCCCAGGCTGCCCTCAATCCTCCGCGAATCGCCGCTGACAGAGCACCCTCCGATGAGCGATTCAGGTGAGCCTCGTGTTCCCCTCTACCTATCGTTCTTGCTGCCAGATTCAGTGCATCCTTGCGCACCTCCTGACCCAACTAGTCCGTCTTGCACGCCCGTGTCGCGGCCCACTCGACACCGCGAGTACTGATGGCAACATCAACTCCGACGAGTTTTTCCGGTAGGTACAGACTGCCCCTCGCCTCCCCGTTCATGCACACAACTTTCCCTTGACCCTGTGAACCTAATCGCGTCGTTCTTTTGCCTTGAGGTGGTTCACAGCGACAACCACGACGATCACCTGACACACCCGACGCCGCCACGAACTCCGGTGAGCAATCACAGCCGTGCCCGAGCGCCCCCTGACCAACCACGAGTACATCGAGCCTCGCCAAGATCTTCTGAGCACGGTGAGCTACTCCTCATTCTCCCTTACCCCGTGTAGCGCCACCTCCGGCAACGACTGACCACTTCGCCGGTGGCGCCATTCGCCAGATTTTAGTCGGACAATAGCGGCGGATCCTTATCGGGCGCTAGGATAGAATCACTTACTCTAGGCGATGCAGCGATCTGAGCCGCCAGATTTCATTTAAATCCTACGGCTGTAGATCTCGATCCGATGCGAAGCGGTACGGGCGAATGAAAACACGACGCGTGGCAAGGTTGGATTAAAATGTAATTTGAAAACCTGATTTAGATTCAAACTTCAAATGCTCATAACTTTCAAATGCCACGTTGGATTTTTGCAAACTTTATACCGTTGGATTCAGTGAAATAAGGCCTTTCTGAATATCCAATTAGTTTAGCATATAGTAACAGTTAAAAATGTTTTATTTGTGGAACAAGTTTAGGGCTATTTTAGATATAGAAATATCTTTATAAAATTTTGTTATGACCAAATAGGTTTATTGGACAAACTTGTGACATGTTATGCTTCTGTAGTCATGAACACACACTTGGTAGAATTTTCAAAATTTAACACTTGGTAAATTCTTGCATGCATGCATTCATATTATTTTTGTTTGTATTTAAATGGTGTGTAATTGTATGCTTGATTTCTTGTGTAGATTTTACTAGTGATTGTGATTGTGAAGAGTGCTACTCTCCACACTACCAAGGCAAGTGATATTTTCATGAATATTCCTATCCTAAGTTTTATGTTAGCATTTAGTTATTTTGCTAAAGTATTGCATGATATTTTGCTAAAGTGCTAAATTGGGAAATCCTAAGTAGTGTAATATAGTAGAAATGCTAGGGAAATTTTCCTAAGTTAAGTTACCCTATTTTGCCTAGCCTAGCCTATAGCAAACAAGGGTGGTGAACATCTATATACTATATGATAAAGATATTCTAAGTCAAGAGACTTATATTTTCCTAATAAAACAACTAAGACAAATGAACCTCCTGGGTGGAATGGGAAGATTGGGTTATGTTGAGTGGTTACACAAGGCCATGGACTTGGGTTGTGTATCACACTTGTGGAATGCCACCCAGGCACAAAGGGATTTGGAGGCCAAGTGTGGAGAAAGCTTACAGTGCAACCACTTGGCAAAATGGGCTCTGCCATGATCATATAGGTTGCTAGAACTTAGTCTTTTGGACAGTTGGTGGTAGATGGGATGATAGGATGGAACGCGTCCATTTGACTAAGGAAAGGCTTCTGAAAGGTCCTGTCTTGGGAAACCAAGTCTAGTGGGGAAAGTGCACAACCTCTGCAGATGGAAAACCTAAGTACTTAGCCTTGTCCAAGGAAATGGACATTTTGAGCATCAAGACATGGAAGCCACAAGAATCTCATCACTCCAACTTCTAAATAAAAACTTGTGGGTGAACAAGGGTGAAGGACCCCAATGTCTATTGGAGGTTTCCTTGGGAATGTTTTTGACAAAGAACAACTTAGTGATTTCAACTAATAGGAAAAGTTTATTTTCAAGCAAAGCAAGCCAAGCTACACTAGCCAAAATGCATATAGTAATATAGTCCACCTAAAATATACTAAGGTATCACTTGCCAATACTATTCCAAAGTATTGACCCTCTGTGGCTGTAACTTGTGATGTTGCAGGTTACTCCGATGATGATTAGGAGTCATGAGTCTACACTCAACATGCTTGCCTGTGGCACATGAAGATGAAGACTTGTGTTAAATTACTTATTCCTAAAACTCTTGTATTAGGCCTATGGCCCTGAGTTGTAAAAGACTATGTTTTATCTCTGGAATGAATGTAATAAACGACCTTTGTATCTGTGTACTTAATCTTAAACTGTGGATGCTAGCATTGATCCAGGTACTAGCATTGCAATCACAGGGATCCTATCCTTTATAAAGGAGGGGTCTAACACCCGTACCGCTTCACTCAGGATCGCGCCTATGAGTCGTTAGATCAACATAATCTGCACGGCCCAGATCTAACTATACCGCTTCGTTAAGTGACCTAATCTCGCGCGCTGGATCTAGATCCAACGGCCCTGGATCAAACAACCAAAGCTGAGCGGCGCTGGCGGTGGCTAGCGGCGAGCTACGCCTCTGGCGCTACTGGTGGTTCTAGGGTCGTCGAGGCGCTACGAACATGGCGATAAAGCGATGCTCAACCCTGGCTTGGCAAGGGGAGCTGTGGAGTAGCTCGTCGGAGTTCTTTGGCGGTGTCGGGCTTGGGTGGACGACGATGTTGGCGAGGCTCCTGGTCACCCTAGCATGCACAAACAGCATCAGGAGATGCGCAAGACTATGGCGAGCAAGATCGTGTGCATCAGAGGCAGAGGGGAACAAGGGGCTCACCGAATTTGACCGCCAGAGTTGAGGATGTCGTCGGGGGCTTGCTGTGCTTGTCAAAGAGGACGACCTGGGGCGGTACAGAAGGAACCAATGGTGTCAGTAGATGCGCAAGGAAGTGGCGAGGCTGTCTGCAAGAACCAGAGGGAGAGGGGCGCACATGGCTCATCGGAATCGATCGGCAGAGTTGGCTCTGTCTGCGGCGGTGTGAGGATGATTGCGGGCAGCCTGGTGGCGGAGAGGTGGTGCTAAGTGAGGGGAAATGGTCGCAGAGAGGTGTGGGTTAAGTAGGCAGAGCAGGGGCGAGAATCTCGCGATGCAATAACGCCAATTAAGAAGCGATTCGTGCGTGAAGAAATGGCCACGGCGAGCAGGTCTCCAGCGCGAGATTGATGACGAGCTAGACGTGGCAGTGGGCCTACCTGTCAGCGAATAAAACAGAGAGGGGGTGGGGTCCTGGCGTCAGTCTCTTAGCGGGTTCGTCTGCGAGTGAGAAGGAGAGAGTGGGAACCCGGGTGGGCTTAGTGGGCTGCGTCTGTTGCTGGGCTCAATTGCTGGCGCCGACCCTTTTCTCTTTCTTATCTCTTTTTCTTTTTCTAAATCGATTTTCTAGAATGATTTTAATCAAATTCAAAGGCATTTAAATTTCAAACCTTTTCTGGATTTTTTGTAAAGTGTAACCATCATAATTTTGGGTATAAAACATGTGGTCTCTCTGTACTTGCTTGGTCCCTTTGAACAAACAAAATAAAAAGTGCTATAGCACTTGATTTGGAAATGTTTTGAAGATGGTTTTTGAAACCATATTTGTTTTGTAAATTTTTGTCCAAACTCTACATTCAATCTAAACAGCAAGGAAGCAAACAAGACATGGTTAAAACACTTATGCTCTCAATTGAGAGTAGAATTGATTAATGTTTGCTCACATAAAATAATAGCACTAAGTGCTTTTGTTTTCTTGAAATGAGTTGGAAAATAATCCCTAAATTATATGCATGCATGTATGATATGAAATCTTTGGAATCATGATTTTAGGGATGTTACAAATCTAACCCCCTTGAGGTGAATCTTTCCCTCGAGATTCGGATTGGCTAGCAAATAGGTGAGGGTGGTCTTTCCGAAGATCATCTTCTCTTTCCCATGTTGCTTCCTCTTTGAAATGATGGTTCCACTGAACTTTGCAAAACTTGATAGTCTTAGTTCGTGTGACTCTTTCTGCAGTCTCAAGAATCTTGATAGGTTTCTCTTCATAAGTGAGGTCACTTTCCAATTGGACCTCCTCCAAAGGTATAGTATCCTTCAAAGAAGTTTCTTCCATTTCTGGATGACATTTCTTAAGCTGACTCACATGAAACACATTATGAATAGCTGACAAAGACTCCGACAATTCAATTTCATAAGCAACTTCTCCTCTGCGACTCATAATCTTGAATGGTCCAACATATCTTGGGGCCAACTTTCCTTTGACTCCGAACCTCTTCACTCCACGAAGTGGTGACACTCTAAGATAAGCTCTATCACCAACTTCGTAGGTGACTTCTCTACGCTTAGGATCTGCGTAGCTTTTCTATCGGGACTGTGCTATCTTCAATCTGTCCTTAACCAACTTGACTTTCTCTTCAGCTTCTTTGATAAGTTCTGGTCCGAACAAACTTCTTTCTCCCACACCATTCCATAACAATGGGGTGGTACACTTTCTCCCGTAGAGAAACTCAAATGGTGCCATCTCAATGCTGGCTTGATAGCTGTTGTTATAAGAAAATTCAGCGTAAGGCAGACTTTCATCCCAACTGGCTCCATAGTCTAGGGCACATGCCCTCAACATGTCTTCAAGAATCTGATTAGTCCTTTCGGTTTGTCCCTCAGTTTGAGGATGAAAAGCAGTACTGAATTCCAACCTCGTTCCCAATGACTCATGTAGCTGTCTCCAAAAATGGGAAGTGAATTGAGTTCCCCTATCAAACACAATACTCTTGGGCACTCCATGTAGACATACAATTTTGCTCATGTAGATCTTGTCCAACTTAGCACTTGTATAGGTTGTCTTCACGGGTATGAAATGAGCCACTTTAGTTAGGCGATCCACTACTACCCAAATAGAATCGTATCCTAACCGGGTCCTTGGTAATCCGGTAATGAAATCCATACCAATCCTGTCCCACTTCCAATCAGGAATAGGTAGTGGTTGGAGCAAACCTGCTGGTTTCTGATGTTCCGCTTTCACTCTACTACACACATCACACAAAGCAATATGTTCGGCGATGTCCTTCTTGAGATTATTCCACCAAAATCTTTCCTTCATGTCCATGTACATTTTGGTGTTACCCGGATGAATGTAATACGGAGAGTTGTGTGCTTCTTGCAAAATCAGTTTCCGAAGCTCCGGATCTTGTGGAACACAGATACCTTTCCCATGCCATAAAGTACCCTGTTCGTCTTCATGGAATCCTTTGGCTTTTCCTTTACCAATATTTTCCTTAATTTCCTCAATTTCCTTATCAATCTTCTGGGCTTCTTTGATCTTGTCCAACAGAGTGGGTTGAACATCCAAAGACATGAGATGTCCTTCGGGCACAATCTCCAACCTGAGATCTCTAAATTGGGCACACAGATCATCAGGCAATTCTCCTTTTGTAAGTCCATTCACAAAAACCTTACGGCTTAAAGCATCCGCTACAACATTTTCTTTACCGGGATGGTATTGCAAACTTAAGTCATAGTCCTTGATGAGCTCTACCCATCTTCTTTATCTCATATTAATTTCCTTCTGGGTGAAGATATACTTCAAACTCTTGTGATCCGTGAACACTTCACATCGCTTTCCCAAAAGATAGTGTCTCCATGTTTTGAGTGCATGGACAACAGAGGCTAACTCTAAATCATGAGTAGGGTAGTTCACTTCATGAGTTTTGAGTTGTCTTGAGGCATATGCCACAATTTTTCCTTCTTGCACAAGTACTGCACCCAAACCATGATGATATGCATCACAATATACTTGGAAATCTTTTTCCAAGTCTGGCAAAACACAAGACTGGTGCTGTCACAAGTCTCTTCTTCAATTCCTGAAAACTGAGTTCACAACCTTCAGACCAAGCAAATTTCTTGTCCTTTTTTAGCAATTCTGTCATAGGCTTAGCTACCTTGGAGAAATTCTCAATGAACCTTCTGTAGTAACCTGCTAAGCCAAGGAAACTACGAACTTCTTTCACTGACTTGGGAGATTCCCATTCAGTTACAGCTGAAACTTTAGCAGGATCAACTGCTACTCCATCTTTTGTCATAACATGTCCAAGAAATCCAACTTCATTCAACCAGAATTCACACTTGCTGAATTTGGCATACAGTTTATGCTCTCTAAGCTTCTCAAGTATCAAACGCAAATGTCATTCATGTTCTTCTTTCCTCTTGGAGTAGATCAAGATGTCATCGATGAAAACGACAACAAACTTATCAAGAAATTCCATGAACACCTTGTTCATCATATTCATAAAGTATGCTGGAGCATTGGTCAATCCAAATGGCATCATGGTATACTCATACAATCCATACCTTGTGGTGAAAGTTGTCTTAGGTATGTCTTGCTCCCTTATCTTTAGTTGGAAATAGCCTGACCGGAGATCAATCTTTGAGAACACACAAGCTCCTTCAAGCTGATCAAACAAGTCATTGATTCTAGGCAAAGGGTATTTGTTCTTGATAGTCACCTCATTGAGTGAACGGTAATCTATGCATAACCTTTGACTTCTATCTTTCTTCTCCACAAACAAAACTGGTGCTCCCCAAGATGAAGAACTTGGTTGAATAAATCCTTTCTGCAACTGCTCTCCAAGTTGTTTCTTGAGCTCTTTCAGTTCATCCACTGACATCTTGTACGGTCTCTTTGCTATTGGTCCAGATCCTGGTAGCAAATCAATAAGGAACTCCACATCTCTATCTGGTGGCATTCCCGGTAATTCTTTCGGAAACACATCCGGATATTCACTCACAATTGGCACACTGTCTATTCTAACCCCCTTAAGAGAATTTAGCTTACTCCCTTTTGATTCAAAGTTAGACTTGAATTTAATATGTTTTCTTTCCGGGGTTGTGAGTGCAACAGTACGATTAGCACAATCTAGTACTCCTTCATACTTAGCCATCCAATCCATTCCCAATATTACGTCTAGTCCTTGGGAATCTAGGATTATCAGACTCACTGGAAACTTATGCTATCCAAACTCTATTACTAGATCCCGGCATCCAAGACTTACTATCATATCTCCACCTGGAGAACTAACTTTTATTGGACACCCAATGTTTTTAGTTGGAAACCCATTTCTATCAACAAATGCTTTTGATATGAATGAATGCGATGCTCCAGTATCAAAAAGAAAAAATGCTGGAATATAATTGAGTCTGAACTTACCATTAACAGCATCAGGCTCCTCATAAATTTCCTCCACATTGATGTGGTTCACTTGTCCCTTCTGAAAAGTGTTGGGCTTGTTGGGTCCTTCAACTTTCTTTTCTGGGCATTCATTTGCATAATGCCCCATCTTCTTGCACTTGAAGCATTCAACCTGACTAATGTCCTTCTTGACAGGCTGGCTTCCACTACCACTTCCATTTCCACTGTGGTGGCTCTTATATCCACCCTTGTGGTTCTTGTACTTGTCATTGTCATGACTACGGTGATGCTTGTTGTCATGAAGGTTGTGGTTGTGGTGCTTGTTGAATTTCCCATGCTTGTGGGATCCTGAGCTTCCACCATCATCATAATGGGAACGTTTGTGAGACGATCCCGAGCTGTGCTTGTCCGAGTGCTTTCTCTTCCTGCTTTCAACTTGCTCCATTTTGTTCTCCAAAATAGCAGCCTTATCACAGAGAGACTGATAAGTGGGAACATAGTCCACAGCTAACTGCAGGTTCAGTTCATCATTCAATCCTTCAAGAAATTTTTCCATTCTCTTAGCATTGGTGTCAACTTCATCCGGTGCATAACGCGCCAGATTGTTGAATTCCTCAATATATTCAGCCACGCTGCGGTGGCGCTGCTTCAGATTATGGAACTCTTTCTTTTTCAGACTCATCACTCCAGATGAGATATGAGCAGTACGAAAGCCATCCTCAAAGATTTCCCATGTCACATCTTCGATGGGAGTGGTGATCTGGAAGTTATCCCACCAAGTGGCGGCTGGTCCTTCCAGCAAATGTGCTGCAAATCAGACCTTTTCTGCATCAGTACATCCCACAGTTACCAAGTCCTTGTTCACAGAGCGTAGCCAATCATTGGCCACCATGGGATCAGTTGTTCCTGAGAACTTTGCTGGCCTCAATCTCAAGAACCTGGTAAGCATGTCAAAACCCGGTGGGTTGTTGTTGTTGTTGTTGTTGTTTTGGTTCTGGATGAACGTCGTCATCATTTGCATCAGCTGAGTCTGAGCTGTCATCATTTGTTGCATTTCTGGAGTGATGTTGTTGTTGTTGGGTTTGGGGTTGGCACGACGGGGAGGCATCTGTGGTTTGTTCAATAGAGATAAGAATGAGATACCCATAGATGCTTTCATGCACAATACATCACATAAACAATCACAAAGCATGCAACATAATGATAAAGGTTCAACAACCAGATAATAAGTTCGCAAAGTAAAGCACACACAAATACCAAGCCATCCACATGTTGGATGGTCAAATAACAAGTTCCCAACAACAAGTATGATAATAAATGATAAATGAGTAGTCAACTCTACTCCTCGGCATCAACCTCCTCCTCGACAAAGGTAAGACCTGCGTTCTCCATCGCGGTCTTGTATTCCTCGACACTGGTGGTCAAGGTCTCTATTTTGGCTTTGAGAGCCCTCTTCTGCGAACGAAGCCTCTCAATCACCGTCTGCTGATGCTCGAGCTCGCAGTCCTTGGCCGGCAGTTCTTCAGTCATGTCCCAAATCCTCTTGTTCCTATCCTGGACTTGCTTCTCCTGACTCTTGAATTTTATGTCCTGGCTCTCGAACTTTGCCTCCATCTCCTTGACTATCTCATCTTGCTCCGCGAAGAGCTTGTCCTTCTCGCGAAGCTGAACCTGGAGTTCGTCATTGTTGAGCATGACGTTGGTCCTATCAGAGTCCACGTGCCTAATGAGAGCCTCTAAGTCCTGGAGGTATAGGCGAATCGACTCCGTTGTCTCCCTCGAAGTGTCCTCAAAGTCGATGGACTCTCCATCCTCATCACGTCTACCGAAGACGTGAAAGTGAGTACCTCTAACCTGTCGAGAGTGCCTCCCTAGAAGACGTCCTATCAGATCCTGCATGACTACCTCAAGGCCTCTCTCCTTGTCATCGTGCATGATCTTGAAGATGATAGCCTCCGTGGTAGGCTCAGTCTGGCTTCCGGGATGATTGACCTTGAAACCCCAAAGGTCTTTCCTCTCAAACTTGGTGAGGGGAAGCACCATGATGGTAGGAAGAGGGAGATTGAGCAAAGTAGTAAGCTCAACAATACGAGGACCAAAGCGAGTTCCCTGGAACTCCTCAACAGTGTTGATGGTAACAGTAGGCATCTATTTATAAGATAGAAAAAGTTAGAACAACACAATTCAAGATAAAACACAAGGTAAAACATCACATACATATCTTTGGAAATCAAAACACACAAGTCATGGCATACATGGATCCATTACAACAACCAAGGTTCAACTTTTGGAAAATAGGGTGATAAGTGGTGGTCCAACAAACGAAGTACGTTTACAATCCTATCTCACTGGATCTGTTGGCTAACACAATGTTTCTAGAAGCAATCAGTCTATCTTGCTCACATGACTCCATCACTAAGTCTATAATGTCTCCTCTTAGGATTGGTTGGTAGCCTCCAACTCTTGGGTATGTTTCTTCTCTTCTTTTAGGCTATTTTGGATGCTGAACATTCTGCACTTGACTCTTTCACCAAGTTCTTTGATGGTCTTGCAAGCTACATCCCTTGCTGAGTCAAAGAATGTAGGGTGCATCACTGAATTGGTGAACATGCAGAATCCTGAGTCCTTGTGGCTGTCTTCCTTGTTTTTATACAAGTGAATTTGCACCCACCAGTACTCAACTCCTTCATCCATCACAGGAAAACCTTTGTACACAGCTGCACCATGTATTTCCATTGCAACCATGAGGTCCTTAAGAGCCTTGGGGAATTCTGTCTCACATTCCAAAGTCATTGTCATGAGTGGTCCTTTCCTCACGGCTTCGTTGATGGAATTCATCTACAATTAGAGATGAGAAAGAAGATTAGAAAAGTTTACGAGAAGAATAGACAAGTGTAGAAGTTGTTGAAAATTTTTCCTTAGTGGTTTCCAATCCTAGGGTCATAATCCTACAGGCAACACAGTGCTCTAATACCATCAGTAAGATCCCTCCTTTATAAAGGAAAAGGATCCTTGTGATTGCAATGCTAGTCTCTGGATCAATGCTAGCATCCACATTTTAAGATGAAGTACACATATACAAAGGTCATTATTACAGTCATTCCAGAGACAAACATAGTCTTTACAACTCCAAGGCCACAGGCCTAGTACAAGAGTTTGAACAAGTAAATAAATAAAAGTCTTCATCTTCATGTGCCACAGGAAAACATGTTGAGTGTAGACTCATGACTCCTAATCCTCATCAGAGTAACCTGCAACATCACAAGTTACAGCCACAGTGGGTCAATACATTGGAATAGTATTGGCAAGTGATACCTTAGTATAATTTAGGTGGACTAGATACTATATGCAATTTGGCTAAGTGTAGCTTGGCTTTCTTTGCTCAAAATAGGTTTTGCCTATTAGTTGAAATCACTAAGATTTTCTTTGTCAAAACTTTTCCCAAGGAACCACCAATAGACATTGAGGTCCTGCACCCTTGTTCACCCACAAGTTTTTACTTAGAAATTGGGATGAGGAGATTCTTGATAGCTTCCATGTATTGATGCTCAAGTTGTCCTTTTCCAGGGACATGGCTAAGTACTTAGATTCTTCCATCTACAGAGGTTGTACACTTTCCCCACCAGACTTGATTTTCACCAAGACAGGACCTTTCAGAAGCCTTCCCTTAGACCAAATGGACGCGCTCCAACCTATCATTCCCACTACCACCAACTGTAAATGGCTAAGTTCTAGCAACCTATGTGATCCAGGCAGAGCCCATATTACCAAGTGGCTGCACTAGAAGCTTCTCAACACTTGTCCTCTAAAATCTCTTTGTTCCTAGGTGGCTTTCCACAAGTGAGATACACAAGGTTCACCAGTCCCCTGGCCTTGTGTAACCACTCAACACAAACCATTCCTTCCATTCCACCCAGGTTTTTCATTTACTTAGTTGTTTTATTAGGTAAAAACACAAGTCCAAAGACTTAGAAATATTTTCATCATAGCATGTATATTTCACCAACCCTTTGGTTGCTACTAGATAGGCTAAGCATGGCATAGATAAGCATCTTAACTTAGAAATTTCCTAGCAATTCTACAACTACTAGGATTTCCCAACATATCATATAAGCAAAATATAGCATGCAAGACTAGCAAAATATTTCTAATGCTTAGTAGAAAACATAGGGATAAAAATATTCATGAAGTACCACTTGCCTTGGTAGTTTGGAGAGTAGCTACACTCCTCACAATCACAATCACTAGCACCAAAATCTACACAAAGAATCATAGCCACAAATCACATACAAAACATATACAAAAAAAAAATATGCATGTATGCAATATGATATGTGATGATTTTTAAAACTCAACTAAGCAAGTGTACAGATCTGGTTCATAAACAAGTTAAAAACCTGCCAAAGAACATTTAATTAAACCCTAAAACAATTCTTAAACAATTCATATACTCAAATTAGCCCTACACAAGTTTCTACAAATAAAACCATTTTAACAGAAGCAAAACATTAAACACATTGTATATTTAGAAAGGGCTTGTTCTCCTGATTCCATTGATATAAAATTTGTCAAATTCTAACGTGGGGATCAAAAGTTATAGCCAAAACAAAATCAAACTTCTAATAGATTCAAATCCTGTTTTTAAATCCAAACAAATGCCACGTCTTAATCTAATTGGCATTCACGCCGCTCAGGATCGCGCCTGTGAGCCGTTAGATCAACATAATCTGCACGGCCCAGATCTAACTATACCGCTTTGTTAAGTGACCTAATCTCGCGCGCTGGATCCAGATCCAACGGCCCTGGATCAAACGGCCAAAGCTGAGCGGCGCTGGCGGTGGCTACTGGCGGCGGCGAGCTCTGCCTACGGCGGCGCGGCGCTACAGGTGGTTCTAGGGTCGTCGGAGGCGCTTACCAGAACCGCGGCGATAAACTGATGCTCAACCTGGCGACGGCTTGGCAAGGGGAGCTGTGGAGTAGCCGAGGGAGCTCGTCGGAGTTGCTGGCGGTGTCGGGCTTGGGTGGACGACGATGTTGGCGAGGCTCCTGGTCACCCTAGCATGTACAAACAGCATCAGGAGATGCGCAAGACTATGGCGAACATGCTCGTGTGCATCAGAGGCAGAGGGGAACAAAGGGCTCACCGAATTTGATCGCCGGAGTTGAGGATGTCGTCGGGGGCTTGCTGTGCTTGTCGAAGACGACGACCTGGGGTGGTACAGAAGGAACCAACGGTGTCAGTAGATGCGTAAGGCAGTGGCGAGGCTGTCTGCAAGAACCAGAGGGAGAGGGGCGTACGGGGATCACCGGAATCGATCGCCAGAGTGCTCTCAGTCTGCGGCGGTGCGAGGATGAATGCGGGCAGCCTAGTGGCAGAGAGGTGGTGCTAAGTGAGGGGAAATGGTCGCAGAGAGGTGGGGGTTAAGTAGGAGGAGCAGGGGCGATAATCTCGCGAGCAATCAACGCCAATTAAGCGCATTTGCGTCGGGGAAGAAACGGCCACGGCGAGTAGGTCTCCAGCGCAAGATTGATGACGAGCTAGACGTGGCGGGGCCTACATCGTGAATAAAACAGAGAGGGGTGAGTTCTGGCGCGGTCTCTTAGCGGGTTCGCTCATGAGTGAGAAGGAGAGAGTGGGAACCCGGTGGGCTTAGTGGCTGCGTCATTCTTTGGGCTCAATTGCTGGCGCCGACCCTTTTCTCTTTCTTATCTCTTTTTCTTTTTCTAAATCGATTTTCTAGAATGATTTTAATCAAATTCAAAGGCATTTGAATTTCAAACCTTTTCTGGATTTTTTGTAAAGTGTAACCATCATACTTTTGGGCATAAAACATGTGGTCTCTCTGTACTTGCTTGGTCCCTTTGAACAAACAAAATAAATAAAGTGTTATAGAACTTGATTTGGAAATGTTTTGAAGATGGTTTTTGAAACCATATTTGTTTTGTATTTTTTTCCAAACTCTACATTCAATCTAAACAGCAAGGAAGCAAACAATAATTGGTTAAAACACTTATGCTCTCAATTGAGAGTAGAATTGATTAATGCTTGCTCACATAAAATAATAGCACTAAGTGCTTCTGTTTTCTTGAAATGAGTTGGAAAATGATCCCTAAATTATATGCATGCATGTATGATATGCAATCTTTGGAATCATGATTTTATGGATGTTACAAGGCCTAACAACTTTCTACAAGAATAGAAGTGTATAGACATCATTGCCCCATCCGAGTTATATTCCATTGACTATTCTACTAACTTTTGTCTGCTCTTTCTGCAGAAATTTGATGAGCAAGCTTTAGAAGACACCGAGGTGCTGGATCTTCCTTGGAGCAATGACCGCAGCACCCCGGATAATGGGGAACCAGACCCGAAGGTGTTTATACCCAAGATCGAGGCTGCTCCTGCTCGTACTCGGGGTAAAACCTCTGCCCGTGCCAATGAAGGTGATTCGAACGACGTCCAAATTCTTGAGGTAGTTGCCGGAGTGCCTATCTCTTATGCATTTCCGGCTCCTTCTTTCCCAGCTAATCCGTCTGGTTAGGTGCACGAGGTTGAACCCCTTGCCTCCAAATCTCCCGCTACATCGAAGAAGCGTGTCATTTCGAGCAATCCTTCGGATGCGGCTCCCAAGAAACGAGTTAAGAGATCCGCCCAGCATGTTCCAAAGAGGAAAACTATGCCCGGAGTTTTTGGGTGATTCTTCTTGCTTATTCTAACTTGTATTTCTTGTTTTTTCTTTCTTTTTCTGAATTGGTTTTTCCCTTTATCTAGACAGTTATCCTCTTTCTGCCAAGCCTAGTGGTCCGAGCATGACCTCGCATGCTACTCGGCCACCTTCGCCATTGCCTCAATAGGATGCCCGAGTTTTGAGTCCTCCTCGCAATAATTCTCCTCCCATGCCGACTAATAGCCCGCCTCAGCGAGATGAGGCTGAAGTTCCCCCTGTTGATGGTCCTGATATCGTTATGCTGGATTCGTCAATTGATCCGGTGACTTCTTCTGAGGTCCCCGAAGTTTCCCCCGTCGAACCTTCCTCTGCCGAAGTTCCTGCTACTTCGGTTACTACCAAGGCTGCTTCTACCTCGGTTCCTGTCGAGGCAAGCACCCCCTCCTGCCGTAGAGGTTATTGCTCTGAATCCTGTCCATTGCCCTAAGTTATTGCCTGTTACCGAGGTTCCCGCCAAGACCAAGAAGGATGGCGCTGCCAAATCCAAACCTGCTCAGAAAGCCAAACCTGGTTCCTCTCAACCCAGTGTCGCCGACATGCTTCACAAGGGAGCCTCTGTTGCTAAGTCTGGGTTTGCCTCCTCCCCCGACACATAGCTCGTGCTTCACAAGAGCCCGACGGCCAGGGTAGTTGCGCAATAGGCGCGAGAGGTCAGGGGCAGGGTATTAACGCGCAAAGAGAGCGGAGGAATCCTCGGGTCATTGATAGAGTACGCCAACAATTCGAATGATGCCGATCAGATCGAAGGCAACCCTAGTAACCAACCCTTCTAGCTCTCTGATGTCTACACACTTCTATTCTTATAGACAGTTGTTGGGCCTCCAAGTGCAGAGGTTCGTAGAACAGCAGCAAGTTTCCCTTAAGTGGATCACCCAAGGTTTACCGAACTCAGGGAGGAAGTAGTCAAAGGTATTCCCTCTCAAGCAATCCTGCAATCAAGATACAAGAAGTCTCTTGTGTCCCCAACACACCCAATACATATGTCAGGTGTATAGGTGCACTAGTTCGGCGAAGAGATAGTGAAATACAAGTGGTAACAGTGCCAGAAAAGAGCTTCTGACTTGTTGTTGATGTGGGAGAGACTAAAGGCAAACTGAAATAAATATGGAAGCAAGCAAACATGCAACTGATCTAGTTGTGAATGGTGTTTCAATGTTTAGAAACAAGGCCTAGGGATCATACTTTCACTAGTGAACACTCTCAATAAATATATTATCTTCATGATACTACTATTAACTACTCTCCGGTTGGACACTCTAATCCATGGTAGGGCTATAACATCACTCCTCAAAGTCTGCCTTCCCCATCTAGAAAACCCCACACTATCACCTTGAGTGCAAGGTGGTTCCAACAAACAACACAATTTCATGATAAATATATATATGTAACCTAGCTTAAGTGCCACACTTGGTGTGCACGCTGTCACTTTCAAACACGTGGGAAAAAGCATAGATCTATTAAAGCACGATGAGTATTTATGTAGACTCTAGCCTAAGTGCCACCATGGTGTGCACGCTGTCACTTTTACACACATGGGGAGAGCAGAGATCTATTAAAGCACTTGAGTAGCAAGGCAGATCTACTTGATTACAAAGCTCATGACCACAACAAGATCATGCATAGAGAGATATATGAACACATAGCTACCAGTAGAGCCCTTAGCCTCGAGGAATAACTACTCCTTCCTCATCATGGGAATCAGCAATGGTGATGAAGATGGTGGTGCAGATCGATGGAGATGGATCTGGGGGCACTTCCCCGTCCTGGCAGGGTGCCAGAACAGAGACTTTCTGTCCCCTGAATCTCCCCTTCAGTGACGGCGGCACAACGGAACATTTTGTGGCTTTCTAGTCGATTGTTTAGGGTTTCTGATTTGGGGGCTTCTTATAGGCGAAGGAGGCAGGGTCGGTGGAGGGCCAGGGGGGCCACACCCCCTGTGGGCGCAACTAGGGTGGGCTCGCTCCCACCTAGGGTGTGTCCACCCTGGTGTTCTCCTTATCCATATCATTCAGGAAAAAAATATGAACTTTGGCTTTTGTCCTGTTCAATTCCGAGAATATTCATTTTTTGGCTTTCTGAAACGAAAAGCGGGCAACCAGCACTGTGGCATCTTGTCAATAGGTTAGTTCCAGAAAGTGTATAAAAATACCCCAAAGTGTAGACAAAGCAAAGCAAAGTAGATAAAAAACAAGCATGGAGCATCAAAAATTATAGATACGTTTCCGACGTATCAAGCATCCCCAAGCTTAACTCCTGCTCGTCCTCGAGTAGGTAAGTGATAAAAAGAATAATTTTTGAGGTGACATGCACCCTCACAATAAAGATCCAACCATTTGCAAGCATTGAAAGCTGGGATCAAAGAACTCTAAACATCTGCATGAAAGATGGAGTTCTAACAATAGGACATAGTAACTATGAATGCAACATGAAAGTCTACAAACAAAGATCATGAATAACATGCATTGAAAAACATTTGTTTGTTTCACATAAAGAAAACATAGCATAGTTGCAATCAGCTTGTCCCTCATAGAGTAGCAATATATATGCATAGGACACCTTCAAAGTTCACAAGCGTGACTAGAAACAAATAGCACAAGAACAAGTAATATCACAATATGCATCAATAAAGCTTTGGAACACTGCACACAGAATGAAAACTATGCTCTCTTAATGGTGCCTAAAGGTAGAAGGTGGAGATTCAATAATGGTGTAAGAAAGGCCTTTTTGTAAAGGAATCAGGGATTTCAAGTTTCAAAAAGATCTTCCAAAAAGTATGGTACTTGTTAGCTTTCAGCCCTCATTGCCCCTATCATAAGCATCTTGAAGTGGTTAAGGTTAAAGTGGCAAATATGGAGTATATGTGATTTAATTATAAGTTGGCAATATCAAGTCCCTTGAATACGAGGGCCACACCTCATGCATACTCAACTTTGGGCACAGGTAAGTTCTTGTCATTGTAAGTATTTGCATATCATTGAGAACCGCCAATGGGGTACCCCTTGCACATGGTAGAAGAGCATTCCATTAACCAAAGTGACAAGGCAAGCAGACAATGAGCATCTCAACGATATTTTTATTTACCATATGCATAGCTTTTTTATTGAGGATGCTTCATAGATAGCTCACGATGGTGATGCTGCAAGTTTCCACCATGATTAGGCATGGCTTAGGCTAGCGGCCCAGGCGTTTCTCTAACACAGAATACAAAGTCCATGGACTTACAAGTTCCCTCTTTATTTCACACCGGTGACAGCTGTAGAGGTTCCAATCTTTAATAAGATAGAACCCCCTGTGTTTACAATGCTAGTCCCTGGATCAATAGCTAGCATCCACAGTTAAGATGTAATATCAAGAAACAAAGGTCATAACATAACTTTATAACCAGGAATAACATAATTTTATTACATCATACATAGCTCATTTGGCTATTACATTACATTGCAGCGGAATAACTATGAGTATGGGTCCTTCATCTTCAAGGTGCCACAGGCAGATGTTGGTTGTAGACTTTGTAATCCTAATCAATCAATCTTCACTAAAGACAATCAAACCTGCAACATTACAAGTTACATCCACAAGGGTCAATACATTTGAATTGTATTGGCAAGTTTCACTACTATGCATAGTTATGAGTGGTTCCTATCAATACGTGCATATTTGGCTAAGTAGAGTTTAAGGCTTATTTGCACAAAGCAATATTTATCCTATCTTTTCAAAATGGTTTTGGTCCTTTGTCAAATCTCTTTTCCAAGTTCCTTGAACTCCTTGGTAGAAACTCAAGTGTTCAAGTCCTTGTCAAAATCCCTTGAGCTACTTGGTAACCCCAAGTGCAACAAGTTTTATTAAAATCTCATGAGTTCCTTGGTAACCCCAAGTACATCAAGCTTTAAGCAAAATCTCTTGAACACCTTGGTAACCCCAAGTTCAACAAGTTTAACAAAATCTCTTTGAATTCCTTGGTACCCCCAAGTGCATCAAGTTTTTATATTAGAAGTTGGAATGTCGAGATATCCCATGGTTCAAACTTTAGTTGCTCAGTATTGTCCATAACCGGGGACACGGCTAAGTACTTAGATTTTATTGTCTTCTGCAGAAGGAGTACACTTTACCCACATGTCATAGTTCCATCCTTTTGCCACCAGTGGCCTACTGGATTAGTGCTCACCAAGATGGAGTACTGGCAGATTGAGAATGTGACGAAGTCTTTCCAAAAGTTCCTCCCATACACCATTGCTAGCTTGTCTTCAGCCCCCATGAAGCATTCCAGATCCCCATGTCCAGTAACTAAAGACAATGTATGGGTCTTCCCAATGTAGTTGACTAAGCCAGAGCCATAATAGCATGTGGTTGCACACGAAAGCCACAATTGGAGAAACATGTTCAATCTCTAAGTTTCCTAGGTGGGTTTCCTTTTGGAGCTCAACACAAAGAGATCACCATAGACATGGTTACTTTTGTTGCCACCTTCTCCAAAGCTTAAAGTATCCTCCACCTAGGTGGTTCATTGAGTCCTTGTTTTATTATGTAAAACACAAGTCCTTTTTCCATCCTTTGTAAAATCTCAACATGTATCTCTTTTTCCAATAAAGCATGGCTAAGCATGTACAACTACAATGTTTTCTCTAAGGAATATATATAGGGAATCCTATTAGGATTTAGCATAGCATAAGTATAAAATTGTTTTCATGCACGTTTTCAAAATCCACTAAGTATAATGAAAATAGTAGGACTTTAGATGATAGTGTCACTTGCCTTTTTGGTAGGGAATGGTGGTTTACTCCTTGATCTTGCTAGTCTCACACTTTGCTAATTTCACTACAATCAATCAAGCAAGCATAGTATCAAGTAGCATTCCAACCCAATAATCAAATCACATTTCACACATAAAACAATGGGACCTAAGTTATGCATGTAAGCATGCAAGAGATGGTCCTATTTGCAAGGATGGTCTCCACTAGGCTCCTAAACTTTGTAAGGTCCAAATTGGTCATTTACCAAAATGGCAAAGTCATTTGCAAAAAGGGTTTTGTCCATAAACCATTTTTTAAATCCATTCAACATTTTATGTGGTGGAAAAACATTTTTATCAAGCAATAATTTTTAAGTGGTTCACCAAATAGGTTGAGGTTTCTCAAAACTTGGTGTTTATGGCCAGTAGGTTTGATCCAAAATATTTTCCCAAAGTTTTTTACCCAAAACCATTTTTTTATAAACAAAACAATATTTTTATTTAGTTAGAAATGGACTAAACCAATTAATCCATTCTAAACTTTTCCAAATCCATTTTCCAAATCATGGGTTGGTTCCTAGGGTCAGTGAGTTGGCAACAAACCATTTTGCAAAGGTTTTAACCCTAAAATCATTTTTAAACAATTTTTCTAATCTAAACAAGCACACAAAAGAATCTGCAAAAACAAGCAATCTAACAGATACTATTTGCGAAACCAAGGGCATGGTTGGCTAGGGCTTGCTCTCCTGAATCTAACAACATAAAATTTGTAATTTTTGGACGTGTGGATCCAAAGTTACAAGGGTTTGAAATTTACAATTTAATCAGATTCAAATGCTTTTAGATCTATCTTGCCACGCGTCATTTTTCATTGGTCGATACCGGTTCGGCGGATCGAACGCGTGCGTTGGATCAAATCAAATCGCGCGGTCCAGAGAACGTACCCCTTCGGTGCTAAGTGAACTAATCGTGAGCGCCCGATCTTGATCCTACGGTGCAGGTCTGTTTGACCATATGCGAGCGGTGCCGGCGGTGGCTAGCGGTGGCGCACGGCCAGGCGGTGGTGCTACGGTGGTTCTAGGAAGCGAGGAAGACAGAGGGGGTGCTCACCGTGTTCGCGAGGACGAGGTGGTGGTCAAGGTACTCTCGAGGAAGCAAGGGGCGCACAGAGACGGTGGTAATCGCTCGCCGGAGTCATCGTCGGCGTCAGATGGTCTTGCTCGTGGTCGGAGTCGATGCTACAGATCACGAGAAGAACAACCGAGGGTATGGTTAGACGCAGGAGATCACGGAGATGCTGTGAGCGTGAACGAGAAGAAGAGGGGCGGCCTGGACTTACCGGAGGAGCTCGACGGAGTTGAAGTTTGACGGCGGTGCTCAGAGCTTGGTCGGAGTCAACGCTCAGGGGCGCCCGCGGTCGAATGGGTGGTACGGGGAGATGTGTCTGGAAGTGGGGAAGCTGCTAGGGTGCTCAGGGAGGCACGGGGCGGTGTCGAGTCGCCGGAAACGGCACCGGACCTCGTCGAAGCAGAGGGTGCTCGGGGAGGAAATTGGGGAGGTCTGAGGCGTGCTAGCACGGTGTGTCAGAGGGGAAATATAGAGGAGACATGGGCGTTTAAACCTGCGTGATCAAAGCTGGTAACGGTGGTCGAGTTAAAGCGAATTAAGGTCGCGAAATCATCGGCAGGAACGGTGTCGAGGGAGGGAGAAGGGGTTGCGCGGGTGAGGAGGAAGAACAGAGGAAAGTGGGCCTACCGGTCAGTGGGAAAAGAAAGGAGGGGAGGGCCACTGTTCATACTCTGTACGGGTCAAAAACGAGGTGCGAATCGTTTTCTTTCGGAGAGGGGAAGATGGGCTGTTTCTGGGCCTGTTGGGCTGTTGGGTTGGGTCGACCCTTTTCTTATTTTTTTCTGTTTCTAAATCCTTTTTCTTTTCTAATTCTATTTCCTGTTGTAAATTTCAAAACAATCAAACAAGGTTCAAATCAATTCAAACCATCATCAATCTTTGTAGTTATGAACCTGGTTCTGTTCAGTAACATAACTAAAATGCAAAATAACATACTAGTTTTTATTATTTTTAGGGTCCATTCTTTAATTAATAAAATGGATCTTTTGTTATTTAATAAAGTAGGCTTTGATTTAATTAATAAAATATCCTTTTAAAATTCAAATATTTTCAAAACCAAATCAGTAGGTTTTATTTGGAAATAAAGAATACTTGGAAGCTTGTTTAAAACAATAACCTTCTTTTTTTTATGGTCCATTAAAAATTAAATACAATAGACCTTCATTATTAAATCAAATAGGTTTTGTTTTATTAAAATATTTATTTTGAAATCCAAAATAAAACTAAAACACTTCGGTAGGTTTTGTTTGAGAATATAAAATATTTGGAAAACTTATTTTAAATAATTTAATAAGTTTTGATGTTTCAATTAAAATGGTAAAACCTTTTATTTAAATAAATTTGGATATTAAATTTTTATTAATTTATTAAATCAACCCTTGCTATTTTTATTCAAAACAAATATGTTTTAATTCCAAAGCTTGGCCAAGGTTTAATTTTGCTTTATAAAATAATCTTTATTTATGAATCCACCTTTTCTTTTGAAAACCAAATCCTTTTATTTAAAATATCCAAAATAGTATTTCCAAAACATTGTATTTTCCTATATTTAAAATGTTTTTCTTTTAAACTTCCTTAGGATTTTATTTGATCCAAATTGGTATGAAGTTCCAATTGAATTCAAAAAGTTTCTTCTGGCCCTGAAAATCAAACAAAGTTTTATTTTATTCATTTATTTTCACATTACAAGATTTGGAAAATCTTGGGATGTGACAACAGCCATAGACAAAAGATCATGATATCAACTGAGTACAAAGTACAAGTAAAATGTTGAAAACGTTCCCCGTGATAGCACGGTTCTGCTAATTCCAACTTATAAGTGCAATCATATACAACAAAGTTGTCACAATGGTTCAAGTTTATTAGGGGCAAAGAATATAAAGTGTGCCATCAAGTTTGTGAGGGCTTTAATCACTAATTTTTCACATAACAAAATAGTTTTTAATGGAAGATAACTGAAAACAAGAACATACTTGGAATGGTGTAACACACCATGAATAGGAGTTTATAGTGGACACTTTGGAAAAACTTGGTTTCTTGGGAGTTGGAAGCATGAGTAGAGCTTACTCATACAAGTGGAGGCTAGCAAAAGACTAGGAGTAACCACCTAAGAGAGCATAGTGGCCAAAATCATGCAGAGCAACAAAGCATTACTAATCAAAGCATAGAGTGGTACTACAAGTCAATGACTAAATGATCATAGAGGCTATGGTGACTTGTTCATAGTCGTAACATGGTGTGAGCATGTGCCAAGTCAACTCAAACAAAACATCAAAGGAGAATACCACAATACTATGCTTTTGTATGCTAAAACTACACATAATTTCTTCAAGGCACACTAAGCAATCCCAATGACTTGGAGAAAGCCATGCTATAGCAATAATCACGAAGCATAAAGTCAAAACAACACCTAGCATGTCATGCTAAGGTCTAAGTCACAGTCAATGCAAGCTCCTCTTGCACTTACAATCAAGAACTTACTACTCCTTTCCAACACCAAACAACTTATTTGAAACAACTCACAAAGATAATAATCAATAAAAATCAGTGAGCATGTCTCACAAATCCACAAATAAGAACTAAAAAGTTCTAAGTTGAAAGCATAAGAAAACTAAGGCTAAACACAGTGCTAGCAAAAGAGAACACTCACAAGACAATAAGAATGAAAACTAGAGTGTTCTAGGCAATGAAAACAGAGTGTGTCTCTCTCCACAAGAAGTGTGCTTTAATCAAACAACTTACTCAAGAAAACTAAGCAAATGAAAACCAAAACAAAAACTAAGACTCACCAAGAACAACACAACTGTGCATGAAACAATAAAAACAAAGTGTCTAGAAAGACCTGAGATTTTTATTGATGAAGAAGGGGATGCCTTGGGCATCCCCAAGCTTTGACGCTTGTACCTCTTGGATATTTCTTGGGGTGACACCGGGGTGGCATCCCCAAGCTTGAGATTTTGTCCATTATTCATCTCATTACATCATTCTCTCTCTACACCTGAAATTTTTCCTTCATACAAAACTTCACACAATCTTCATTAGCAAGATTAGTGTATTCAAAAGATATTAGACCCTTAGGCAAAGATTTGGAACAGCAAAACTTTCACTAAAAACACTATCTACTGTAGAAATTCCCTCAAAAAGCTCAATTTCCCGAAAAGAACCCAAAAAGGAATCAATAAGAAGCAAATGCAAATAATGGCAGAAATCTGTCAAAACAGACCAGTAGGTAGAAACCGATTTTTTCGAAGACCTTCTGTTACTCAAATAAAAAGTGTTGAACTAACGAAAGTTAGATAACATACTAGGGGATTTATTCGTAAATTTTCAGCTCAATCCTAGTTACAGATACTCCTCACGAATTTTTATGGTGGAGGACAGAAATATGTTTCGGGACAGCAACTTCCCAAATCTTACTTCCCTCTCATTAGAGGTCATTCTTGGCACAAAAAGCAAACAAAAACGATAAGGTGAGGTCATTATAGAAGTAATAACTTCCAATACTCAAGAAAACTCTTGGGTTATCTCCAAATAAGTACTTTTATTTAATGTCTTTAAGTTAGGCATGATAGTTTCAAAGATGCTCACATAAGAATTATGAATTGAAGTAAAAGAGAGCATCAAGAACCAAATTCAAAACACATTTAAGTCTAACCCACTTCCTATGCACAGGAATCTTATAAAGAAACAAGTCATTAAAGCACAAAGCAACAAGCATAGGAAAGCAAAACAAGTGCAACTTCAAGACTTTGAACATAAAGAGGGGAAACTTAATATTATTGAGATGCATAAAACCATGTTTCCCTCTCTCATAATAACTTTCAGTAGCAACATGAATAAAATTAACAATATAACTATCACATAAAACAATCTTATCATGATCCACATGCATAAAATGATTATTACTCTCCACATAAGCATAGTCATTCTTATTAATCATAGTGGGAGCAAATTCAACAAAATAGCTATCATTGTTATTCTCATCACCATAATCATCAAATATAGGAGGCATATTGTAATCACAATTAATTTTCTCCTCAATAGTAGGTGGACTAAAAATATCATACTCATCATTGTAGTCATCATATATTGGAGGTAAACTATCATCAAAGAAAATTTTCTCCTCAAAAGATGGGGACTAAAAGATCATCATAGAAACTAGCTTACCCAAGCTTAGACGTTTCCATAGCATTAGCAATAAAGGTGTCCAAAGAGTTCATACTAATAACATTGCTATTAGCATGCAAATAAAGTTCCATAGGTTTTTTAATTTTCTCTTCAAACACTTCATGTCCTAACTTAAGATAGATACTATAAAGCTCTCTAATTTTGTTGTTGTTTTCCATTAAGCCTAACTAGTAAAAACAAGAAAAAAAGACAAAATTGCAGAATCTAAAGGAAATAACCTCGAGCACTCACACCGGAGGATGTGAGTACCTTTTACCTTACCTCCCCGGCAACGGCGCTAGAAAATACTTTGATGGAGCTTGATGTGGAGGAAAGGTAAAAGGCCAAATCCTCCTCGGCAGCGGTGCCAGAAAAGATCTTTCTGGCTTACTGTTGCCGTGGGGTAAGGTGTGTGAGTGCTTTTTACCTTTCCTCCCCGGCAACGGCGCCAGAAAAGATCTTGATGTCTACGCACTTCTATTCTTGTAGACTGTTGTTGGGCCTCCAAGTGCAGAGGTTTGTAGAACAGCAGCAAGTTTACCTTAAGTGGATCACCCAAGGTTTATTGAACTCAAGGAGGAAGTGGTCAAAGGTATTCCCTCTCAAGCAATCCTGCAATCAAGATACTAGAAGTATCTTGTGTCCCCAACACACCCAATACACTTGCCAGATGTATAGGTGCACTAGTTCGGCGAATAGATAGTGAAATACATGTGGTAAAGGTGCCAGAAAAGAGCTTCGGACTTGTTGTTGATGTGGGAGAGACTAAAAGAAAACTGAAATAAAGATGGAATCAAGCAAACATGCAACATATCTAGTTGTGAATGGTGTTTCAATGTTTAGAAACAAGGCCTAGGGATCATACTTTCACTAGTGAACACTCTGAATAAATATATTCTCTTCATGATACTACTATTAACTACTCTCCGGTTGGACACTCTAATCCATGGTAGGGCTATAACAGCACTCCTCAAAGTCCGCCTTCCCCATCTAGATAACCCCACACTGTCACCTTGAGTGCAAGGTGGTTCCAACAAACACCACAATTTCATAGAGACAACCAACTCAAAATATACTCATGATAATTATATATGTAACCTAGCTTAAGTGCCACACTCGGTATGCACGCTGTCACTTTCACACACATGGGGAGAGCAGAGATCTATTAAAGCACTTGAGTAGAAAGGCAGATCTACTTGATTACAAAGCTCATGACCACAACAAGATCATGCATAGAGAGATTATGAACACATAGCTATCGGTAGAGCCATTAGCCTCGAGGAAAAACTACACCCTCCTCATCATGGGAATCAGCAATGGTGATGAAGATGGTGGTGGCGATCGATGGAGATGGCTCCAGGGGCACTTCCCCGTCCTGGCAGGGTGCCGGAACAGAGATTTTCTGTCCCCCGAATCTCCCCTTCGGCGGCGGCGCAACGAAATGTTTTGTGGCTTTCTAGTCGATTGTTTAGGGTTTCTGATTCGGGGGCTTCTTATAGGCGAAGGAGGCAGGGTCGGTGGAGGGCCAGGGGGCCCACACCCCCTGTGGGCGCGACGAGGGTGGGCCCGCGCCCACCTGGGGTGTGGCCACCCTGGTGTCCTCCTCCGTCTTGTCTTCGATTATTCGTATCATTTAGGAAAAAATATGAAATTTGGCTTTTGTCCTGTTCAATTCCGAGAATATTCATTTTTTGGCTTTCTGAAACGAAAAACAGAAGAAAACATGCAACTGGCACTGTGGCATCTTGTCAATAGGTTAGTTCCAGAAAGTTTATAAAAATACCCCAAAGTGTAGACAAAGCAAAGCAAAGTAGATACAAAACAAGCATGGATCATCAAAAATTATAGATACGTTTCTGACGTATCACTCTCCGATGTTAGCAGCCCTTTGCATTTCGTTGCCAAAGTTGTACTTGAGAGTGACAAGATGAACGAGTTATGTTCTTCAATTTACACTTTACCTTTTGCGCACAATATACTATATGCCCGCTAGTCCCCGAGCTTGCAACCGAATAACTTTTCATTTGTTTGGAAGCTTCCATTGCTTTAGAATATAGTTATTTGCGTGCGTAAAAGATAATATTTGATACGCATGTTTTAGCTCAAAACACACCTTCATAAGTTGGAAACGTATCTATAATTTTTGATGCTCCATTCTTGTTTAGTATCTACTTTGCTTTACTTGTCTACACTTTGAGGTGCTTTTTACATGTTTTCTGGTACTAACCTATTAACAAGTTGCAACGATGCGGATGCTTGTTTTCTGCTGTTTTTGGTTTCAGAAAATTTAGTAAAGAAATATTCTCGGGATTGGACAGGACGAAGGACAAAGTCAATAACTTTCCGTGGGGAACAAGAAGTCCAAAGGAGAGCCCGAGGGGCCAGACCCACCCCAGGCGCGGGTGGGCCCTAGCCCACACCGGGCTATGGTTTTCCTGCCCTGCAGGCCGCCTCGGTCTCCCCCTTCGCCTATAAGAAGCCCCCGATGCAGAAACTCTCAGTACCCGATTAGAAATCCACGAAACCGTTTGTAGCCGCCGCCACCATCGTCCCTAGATCGGGGGGATCTGAAGCTCTTCCCGGCACCCTGCCAGAGGGGAGATCATCCCGGAGGCCTTCTCTCCGGTATGATTTGTGAGTAGTTACACCTTGGACTATGGGTCCATGTAGTAGCTAGATGGTTGTATCTCCTCCTTGTGCTTTCATGTATAGATCTTGTGAGCTTCGTTCATGATCAAGATCTAATATATTTGTAATCATGCATGTTGTGTTTGCGGGGATCCTATGAATATTGAGATTATTATGTTGGTTTGATTAATGGTTCTATCTTTATGATTCTATCATGTCTGTGTTGTTTGTGATCTTGCATGCTCTCCGTTGCTAGTGGTTACCTTGGCCAAGTAGTTGCTAGTGACTCCAAGAGGGAGTATTTATGCTCGATAGTGGGTTCATGCTTCTAGTTCCAAGGGAAGTGACAGAAATCACTTCGGTTGTATATGTATTGTTGCTACTAGGGAGAAAACAACGGTCTCTTATTCATGGAACATGTGGACTGTTTACCTTACACACTTTGCTTAAAGCAGTTGTCTGCTGCCTGCTACTTAATACTAGAGCGGGTTCGGATGATAACCTGAAGGTGGACTTCTAGTCATAGATGCAGTTGGATTACGGTCTATGTATATTGTTGTATTGCCCAATCAACCTCATAGGATCCTTCTAGCTAGTAATTGCATTGTTATGCCTTTCTCAGTTCCTGTCAATTGCCCCGCTGTAATTTGTTTACCCTTCATGACATGTTGTTTATCTAAGGAGAGCACCTCTAGTGAACCGTGGACCCTGGTCGAATCTTTACCATTGATACATCTTCCACTGTTACTTGTTTACTTGCTGGAAACCATTATCTTCCACACCATACGTTTAATCCTTTATTATAGCAAACCGGTGAGCTTGACAACTTCACTGGTTCATTGGGGCAAAGTCTTGAGTTTGTGTTGTGCAGGTCTCCACGTTGCCAGCAACACCTGTGTGATGTTTCCTTCCTCCTAATAGTTCGATAACCTCGGTTTCTTACTGAGGGAAACTTGCTGATGTGCTGCTTCATACCTTGCTCTTGGGGTTTCCAACGAAGCGTTCCACGACAAGTATTGGGCGCCATCAAGCTAATTTCTGGCGCCGTTGCCAGGGAGGCTAAGGACGTCTTCACTAGGGGAGTCTTTCACTTCCTTTCTCTTTACTTTGTTTTTAGTTTGCTTTGTTTCTTTTGCTTGGTTATGTTTGCCTCTTTCCAAAAACCCCCAAAAAATTAGACTAGTTTGGTTTGATTTCTTTATTCAAAAAACACAAAAAAATTAGTTCCTGCTCTAGCTACTGCTGCTGTTTTTGGCTTGCCAACCTTTGCCAAAATGAACTTTGCTGAGAACACCAAGTTGTGTAACTTCACTAGCACCAACAACAATGATTTCCTAAGCACTCCTATTTCTCCACCTGCTCCTGATGCTACCTTTTATGAAATTAAGCCTGCTTTGTTGAATCTTGTGATGAGAGAGCAATTTTCCGGTGCTGGTTCTGATGATCCTACTACTAGTTATGCTAAGTTTGATTTTGATATTGATGGTTGCAATATTTATGAAGTGATTATGTTCTACAAAAACTTGCTAGAAGTCCTGATGCTAGTGATATGCATGTTGCCTTTACCAAACACATTACATATGCTCTTGTTAAGATTAAGGAAGAGAAGCTAAAACACAAGGCTTCTACTCCTAGGAAAGTAGAAGATAGTTGGGAACCCATTATTAATATGCAAGGAAATGACTTTGATTTCAAAGATTCATGTGATCTTGGTTCTATTGTCTCTATTATGCCTAGGAATATATATGAAATGCTTGATTTGCCGCCATTAGAAGATTGTTATTTGGATGTCCCACTCAATGATAATGCTAAGAAGAAACTCATGGGGAGTATTAATGATGTTCTCATTATGGTTAACAATGCTTATGTCCCTGTTGATTTCTATGTTTTGGATCTTGAATACAATGTTTCTTGTCCTATTACTTTGGGAAGACCTTTTCTTAGAACAATTGGTGCCATCATTGATATGAAAGAAGGCACCATAAAGTATCATTTTCCATTCAAGAAAGGTATTGAACACTTCCCTATGAGAAGATAGAAGTTGCTTTTTGCTCCTCCTTTGAAAGCAAGGTTTGGGTTTGATGTTAATGCTTCCTCATTTGAAAATACTTGATTCTTCTTGCTTCTTGTGCTTAACTTAAAGGCGTTAAAGAAAAGTACTTGTTGGGATATAATCCAAGAGTTTCCTTGAGTATTGGAAGTTATTACTTCTTTAATGAGCTCTCCTTATCCTTTTTTGTTTGCTTTTTGTGCCAAAAATGACCTCTAATGAGAGGGAAGTAAGATTTCGGGAGTTGCTGTCCGAAACAGATTTCTGGCATCCACCAAAAAAATGGTGAGAAGGCTCTGTAACTCGGATTAAGCTCAAAATTTACGAATAAATCCCCCAGTATGTTAGCTAACTTTTGTAAGTTCAACACTTTTTGATTTGAGCAACAGAATATGTTTGTAAAAAATCGTTTCTACGTGTTGTTCTGTTTTGACAGATTTCTGCCATTATTTTCATTTGCTTCTTATTGATTCCTTTTTGAGCTCTCTTCAGGTAAATTGAGTTTCTTTGAAGGAGTTACTTCAGTACCTTGTGTTTTTAGTAAAAAGCCTTGATGTTCCAAAGATTTTCCAGTGGTCTAATATCTTTTGAATAAGCTAATGTTGCTAATGAAGATTGTGTGAAGTTTTATATGAAGGAAAAATTTCAGGTGTAGAGAGAGAATGATGCAATGATATGAAGAATGGACAAAGCTCAAGCTTGGGGATGCCGCCATGGTGTCACCCCAAGAAATATCCAAGAGTTACAAGTGTCAAAGCTTGGGGATGCCCAAGGCATCCCTTCTTCATCAATAAAAGCTGTGTCTTCTAGACACTTCACTTTTATTGTTTCATGCACAGTTGTGTTGTTCTTGGAGCATCTTAGTTTTCGATTTCTTTGTTTAGTTTTTTAGTTTGCTTTAGTAGGTTTGGACCCCCATTCTCGCTGTGTTGTTTTTCAAATAAGTTTGCTTGGTGTTTGGAAATGAGTAGTAAGTTCTTGCTTGAAGTGCAAGAGGAGCTTGCATTGACTGTGACTTAGACTTTAGCATTTCATGCTAGGTGTTTTTTTAGCATTATGCTTAGTGATTATTGCTATAGCATGTCTTGTTCCAAATAATTGGGATTGCTTAGTGTGCCTTGAAGAAATTATGCGTTGTTTTAGCATGCAAAAGCATAGTATTGTGGTATTCTCCTTTGATGTTTTGCTTGGGCTGACTTGGCACATGCTTACACCATGTTATGACTATGACAAGTCTCCATTATACTCTATGATCATTTAGTCCTTGACTTGTAGTACCACTCTTTGCTTTGATTAGTTTGCTTTGTTGCATTGCATAATTATGGCCATTATTGCTCTCTTAGGTGGTTGCTCCCCCTTTTGCTAGCCTCCACTTGTATGAGTAAGTTCTACTCATGCTTCCAACTCCCAAGAAACCAAGTTATTCCAAAGTGTCCACTATAAAATCCTCTGAATGGTGTGTTACACCATTCTAAGTATATTCTTGTTTTCAACTATCTTCCAATTAAAAACTATTTTGTGATGTGAAAACTTAGTGATTAAAGCCCTCATGAACTTGATGGCACATTTTATTCTTTGCCCCTAATAAACTTGAACCATTGAGGCAACTTTGTTGTCTATGCTTCCACTTATAATTTGGGATTAGCAGAACCGTGCTGTCATGGGGAACGTTTCAACATTGCACTTGTACTTTTGTAATCCGTTGATATCATGCACTTTTGTCTATGGATGTTACCGGTGTGAAATGAAGTGCGGACTTGTAAGTCCATGGAGTTTGTATTCTGTGTTAGAGAAACGCCTGGGCCGCTAGCCTAAGCCATGCCTAATCATGGTGCAAACTTGCAGCATCACCATAGTGACATCTATGAAGCATTCTTCTTATAGAAAAAGAGAGACACATTGAGAAAAGAGGAAAGAGAGAATAAATCACCATATTCCCATGGTACATAAGAAGAATTGCTGAGATGCTCATTGTCTGCTTGCCTTGTCATTTTGGTTATGGGAAAGCTCTTTGTAACTACCTCGGTGAATTACGCTCCTAGATACAAGCCTGGATGAGCGGAAGTGGTTGAAATAGTACGGTGGGGCCCCAAAAGCCGCTCACGGGAAGACCTTTCGGCCGTCCCAACCACTTCCAATTCATCGGGACCTGTCTGACGTGTCAGCGGCGAAGGGATCAACTACATACACAAATGACTATGTATGCAAGCCACCATACAAAAGTACATCAGAGCCATTCCATCTAGAAAGAAAGGAAATATAGCAACGCCATACGGCAAGATTCAAATGACCTAGATAGATATAATATTTTAGGATAATTCCTCATACATCACACATCAGAGTATCCAGCGGAAGCGGCAAAACAAGTCCGAGTACGGATAAGAAGCAAATCGGCATAAGATGCCACGAAATAAGCACATCCCCCACGATCTCACGGATCCCGTTCCGGAATCTCTACACCGACGATCATTGCCCCATCATCAGCCTCTTCCACCCAAAGATCCGTCTCCGCGAGTGTACTGTTCATCCGAACCAATAATTTATCGTGTGAGACCCTAAGGGTACTCAGCAAGTCTTAATGCCTCTAAAGGGGACACAACCTGGGGTGACGCAATTGCAGCAAAAGATAAGCCCTAACAGTGCTATAGATACTCGCTAACCATCCGCCTAACCAAAGATAGACGGATGTCCATGAATTAATGACAACAGTTATAACAGTAATTTCATCAGATCCATCCTCCTCCTCGCTTACCAACGAGGAAGCGGACGAAAAAACCCCCATCCGTTGGCAATTTTATTAACCATTCCATGAGTGTTCACTGTTTACTAGTCAAATTACTTAGTCAGATTAAGGCGGTACTTTAGTTATGCTTGTCTATGATCGAGAAACTGTGCTCCAAGTCGTCCATAACCGCGGACACGGATTTCAGAAAGTTTTACCCTGCAGGGGTGCACAAATAGCAACACACACTCGATCAACCTCTGAAAAACCAAATCAAAACCCAACGAGGCCTTCACGACAAAGCAATCACAGGATTCAGAATTATTTCAAGGGGCCACCCCTTAAAGTAGACCCAAGAATGAAACCGGCTCCGAGACGGACTCAAGGTTGTGGGACGGTCAGAACGATCGGGAACCCAAACTGGGCTTGTCGATACCATGAATCGTGCCAAGATCCTAAACAGTACAGGTGCTCCTCGCACAATCATAATAAAGCGGTAAAACATGGCATAAGTACAGGATAGTAAATAAAACCTCAAACTAGTTTGTGGCCCCAAGAAATAAGACTGAATCAAGCTCGCTCGTGGGGTCCCATAAGCCTCCGGATGTGGATAGCGAATATTCTTGGAACAGAATCAAGTACTCGGGTCTTATGGGACACAAGTGAGCAGGAAGAACCAAATAGCGAGATGTTGCTCACCGTGCCACTTTCATTAGTTATCCCATTACTACTCGGGTTAAGTTGTTTAGGTACCTCGTTATCCATCGACTCACATACCCTACACATGCTGTTCTACGACTCGCATGGCTCAAACAACTCCTGTATTAATAGCTCATGGGATGGAGGAACAAGCTTGGTGGGGTTTAAAAGTAAAGGCTATGCAATACTTGGGATTCAATTTAATGCAATCGCGACTCGATGATGCAAGAATAAGATAGAGGCAATAGGTACTGTATGTATTCCAGCATGTGGTAGTGCTTGCCTGGCAACTCAGTTGAAGCGAGAGACGGATCTGGCTAGTGCTCCTGGTTCTCTTGATATATCCCCTACTCAGAGTCTATTCGAAGAAGAACCAAACAAACAAGGCCAACATAAATAAAGTGCACAAGCATAGGAATAAAATGCTTCAAGCAAACAATCATGCCATGATGAATGATGCACAAGTTGCATGGCAATAAAGTAGCATGGCATGGGTGAGGTGTAGAATACAAGAAATAACATTTTTATGGGGTTTTGGTCCCATTTTATTGTCATATTAGTTGCTGTATACTATATATTTATATGATGCATGCTGCAATTAAAGTCAGGGATTGCATAAACAGAAAGGTCTCGTCGAGCTGATCATTTTAGACATATCATTTGTTAAATTCGGAGTTATAAAACAAAAGTTATTAATTAATTAAGTCCAGGGGCATTTTGTTGTAATTTTGAACAACTTGAAATTAAAGTGTTCAAATTATATTTTGGATGGCATATTTGAAATTCTCACATTTTTCTGATTCAAAAACATATATTATTTGTATTATTTGGATTTATGAATTTAAATTTATTTTATAGTAAAAATTTATTAAATAGGGTCAAAGTCAAAGGTTGACTAGATGGAGTCAAACTTGGTCAAATTCGAAAACATGGTTGAATTCATATTTGGAAAACATTTACTTTTCATTTTGAAAGTTTTTACAAATTCGAATTATTTCATAATATATGGATTTATTTAGATTTAAACATTTCCTGAAATTTTAATTGATTTCAGTAAACTCGGGCGACTTTTCTCACTCAGGGGCAATCTACCCACCGTCAATGACATGTGGGGCAGAGGAAAAGGGTCCACAGATACGCTGGCTTCATCACTGCTTAGCCAGCCCAATCGGTGACGTCACGGCCCAATCTGCAGTAGGTCCCACGTGACAGCGAGGGCATGGGTGAACCACGACGCGCAGCGAGGAAGGGGTGCGGGGTGAGGGCCTGGAATGCTGGGGGGTTTTTCGGCCAAAGTACCGGGCGGTGACAAAGGGCACCTTGGGTCGCTAGGGATCTGGGCGTGATCGACCGAATCTTGGGGGGTTTTTCGCAAAACTACCACGCGAGCCCTGACTGAACTAACGCCGCTCTCTGAATCTCGTCGACGACTGGCGACGACGAGATCTTCCGGCGAGGATGGCGTCGCGTCCGCGGTGAGATGGCTCTGGCCGACAAAACGGAAATTGCAGAGGGAGGCTCCGGCTACCGATCTCACAAGGAAAAAGGGTCGACGGCGGTCTTTGGCCGGACGGGCACGCCGGGGAACAGAGGAGCGCTGGCTGGTCTGCGCGTCGGGAAGCGGCCACGGCGGGTCCTAAATAGGAGGTGCTAGGCAAGCAGAGGGGTAAAACGGTAGAGGGTTTAGGAGGAGCTCACCGGTCGATTTCCACCGGAATCGAGGTGAGGTGGTCGAGCGAGGGAAAGGCGAATCTGCGGTGGGCTGGCGGCTCTCGACGAGGACAACAAGGCGATCTTGGCCTCCCAATGGCGGATCGACTCCCCGGTCCGCGGCGACGCTTCCTGGCGTGTTCACGGCTACCGGTGAGGGCGGCAACGGCGGCGAGGCGCTCGGTCTGGCGGCGGCTAGGAGGAGAGAACGAGGGGAACGAAGCAGGTAGCTAGGGTTTAAAAAAGGGAAAAGAAGGCGGCTAGGCGCGAGGATAAGAAGGAGGCTAGCGTGTTGTGGGCGAGCTGACGGCGGAGGACGGCCACCTGCCACGCCGCTGCTTTCCGTCTGCTGCCGAGGTGAGCGGGCGAACGGCGTCAGAGACAGGAAGAAGAGGAACAGGGGCGAGCGACGGCGCTGAAGCGGTACTGGGCCAGGGGGTGGGCTGCTACGGCCGGCCCAAGAGGGAGGGAGAGGAAAACGGGCCAGGTGGCTGCTGGGCTGGGCCCAAGGTTGTGCTGCCAGATTGTTTCTCCCCTTTCTATTTGTTTCCTATTTGTTTTTATTTGTCTTGCTTGTTTTTATTCCAATGCAATTTTAAACCAGCTTCTAATTTCAAATTCTTTTGAACTTTTCACAGGGAATTTGGACAGAGGGTTTGACCAAGAGGAGAGGCAAAAAGAGAACAAGATACATAAGGAGAGGGAATGCCCACATGATCACATGGTCATGCATGGATGGGGATGGTTTAAAGGGGTAGGGTTTAGGGTTAGATGGAAGAGGGGTATGATGATTAGGGGGGGTAGGGTCTAGCTAGAGGGTAAGAGAGAGAGAGAGATAGAGGGTTTGGAGTCTTGATTAGATCAAGCATGATCCACACAAGCTCAACAAGATGGTCAAAAAGAAAGAAGAAAAGAGGTGATGAGGTATGAGCAAGATTAAAATGGACCAAGCCCAAAAGCAGGAATAAGACAGAGAGGACCCACTCAAGAGTTCAAATAAAACCATAAGATGACCAAAGTTGATGATGGTTGCATGGCCCATGCAAATGCATTAAATGCCAGGTTTTATCTTGTGAGAACAAAATAATATCCCATGGCATTTATTTATGTGCATCCCCAAAGATGGAGTAAGGCCAAGCAAAAGATTATGAGTGGAATCCACCCAACCCACATGAGCTAGAAGTAAACTCAATTAAAATGCCAAGCTCATATTAATTGGATGGTCGAATTATAAAGTTGTGAAAGAAAGGGTGGTGGAGCCAATAAAAGATATGCCCCCAACTCAACTTGGGCATTTAACAATATATCAAGAATCAAATACAATATCAAGGGGCAAATACAAATAATAATGCATATGAGATAAGAACCAAAACAAAAAGGGTTTTGTATGATGCTCAAATGCAAGGTGGCATGATGACATGAGCATAATATGATGATGATGCAACAATTATTTGTAGGAAGTGGCCCTTTTATTGCTAGATCAAGTAGCATTACATATGTTAGACAACTGGGATGCTACAACTCTCCCCCACTAAACAGGAATCTCGCCCCGAGATTCTAGGAAGAAGAAGAAGACACAAAGAGGGTAGGATAGTTGGCACGGAGTTCATCTTCACGCTCCCAAGTGGCTTCATCAACGGAATGGTGCGACCACTGCACCTTGCAGAACTTGACGGACTTGTTGCGAGTCCTTCTTTCTGCGGTCTCAAGGATTTTGGTGGGGTGTTCTTGATAATACAGGTCTTCTTGGAGTTCGATTAGTTCATGATCCACGGTCCTGCCGGGATCTTTGAAGCACTTCTTGAGCTGAGAGATGTGGAAAACATCATGGACTTTGAGTTTTTCCGGAAGCTCAAGGGAATAAGCAACTTCTCCTCTTCTACCACGAATCTTGAAAGGACCGATGTATCTAGGAGCCAGCTTTCCTTTGATGCCAAAGCGGTGTGTGCCTCTCATGGGCGTGACACGAAGGTAGACGAGATCACCAGGGGCATACACCATGTCCGTGTGCTTCCTGTCATAATTGCTCTTCTGGCGACTTTGAGCAATCTTCAGGTTCTCAAGAATGATATGCACCTTCTCCTCCGCTTGAGTTACAATGTCAGGGCCAAACCAGATTCTTTCTCCTGCACCTGACCAACCAATCGGAGTTCTGCACTTGCGACCATAGAGAGCCTCAAATGGTGCCATCTTCAGACTTTTCTGGAAGCTGTTGTTGTAAGAGAATTCAGCATAAGGAAGACATTCCTCCCACTTCATGCCAAAAGAGATGACGCAAGCACGAAGCATATCCTCCAGAATCTGATTGATCCTTTCCACTTGTCCTTGCGACTGAGGGTGGTAAGCAGTGCTGAAGTTCAACTTTGTTCCCAAAGCATTTTGGAAACTTTCCCAGAACTTGGAAGTGAAGATGCTCCCACGGTCTGAACTGATCTCAAGCGGAACCCCATACAGAGAGACAATCCTGTTGATATAGAGCTCAGCCAACTGAATTCCAGAAATTGTTTCCTTGACGGGGAAGAAATGTGCCACTTTGGAAAGCCTGTCAATGACAACAAAGATTGCATTGTTGCCCTTCTGCGACCTTGGAAAACCAGTGATGAAGTCCATCTCTACTTTCTCCCATTTCCATTCCGGGGGTTTCAATGGCTGTAGAAGACCGAAAGGTTTCTGATGGACAGCTTTCACTCTGCGGCAGACATCACACTCCGAGACATACTTGGCACAATACCGTTTCAAACCAGGCCACCAATATTGTGTTTTCAAATCCATGTACATCTTTGTGCTGCCAGGATGGATAGAAAGAACCGAATCGTGCGCCTCCTTGAGAACTTGCTATCTCAAACCCGGGTAGTTCGGAACAAACATCCGGTGTTCAAAGAAAAGCGTGCCTTGATCATCAACATGGAAGGACTCGTACCGGAAGCTCAAGTTAAGAGATGATCTTTTTGGTGTGCGGATCACCAAGCTGACGAGAGCGAATCTTTTCTTCCAAGAGAGGAGTAGCCCGAAGGTTCAGGAGATGCCCTTGTTCCACAATTTCCAGGTTGAGCTGACGGAATTCCTCGCACAAGAGAGGCTGTTGTTCTTCCATCATGAGGTTGTTGACATAAGCTTTGCGGCTGAGAGCATCGGCCATGACATTAGCTTTGCCCGGAGTGTAGTTGATGGTCAAATCAAAATCATTGATTGCTTCAATCCATCTCCTCTGCAGAAGGTTGAGATCAGGCTGAGTGAAGATATACTTCAAACTCTTGTGGTCAGAAAAGATCTCACATCGGTTGCCAAGCAAGTAGTGCCTCCATAGCTTCAAAGCAAAGACAACTGTTGCGAGCTCGAGGTCATGTGTGGGATAGTTGATCTCATGCGTCTTCAACTGACGAGAGGCATAAGCAACCACCTGTTTCTCTTGCATAAGGACCGCATCCAATCCTTGCAAAGAGGCGTCACAGAATATCTGGAAAGGCTTAGATGTATCTGGAGGAACCAAGACTGGTGTGGAAGTGAGATTCTCTTTGAGTGTCTCAAAGCTTGCTTGACATGCAGGAGTCCAAAGGTATTTCTTGCCTTTCTTGAGGAGATCGGTAAGAGGCTTCGCTATCTTCGAGAAGTTCTGAACGAAGCGACGGCAATAACTAGCCAAACCAAGGAAGCTCCGCACTTCTTTGACATTAACAGGAGGAAGCCATTCAACAATTGTCTTCACAGTTTCCGGGTTGACTGCAATGCCCTTGGCCGAGATAACATGACCAAGATAGGTTACTTCAGGCAGCCAAAACTCACACTTTGAGAACTTTGCATACAAGCGGTTCTCACGAAGCTTGTTTAGGACACACCGCAGGTGTTCTTCATGCTCTTCCTTGGACTAGGAATAGACTAGGATGTCATCTAGATAGACCACAACGAACTTATCAAGGTACTCCATGAAAACCGAGTTCATAAGCCTCGAGAAGGTAGCAAGTGCGTTGGTGAGACCGAAAGACATGACCGTGTACTCATACAGGCCATAGTGGGTGGTGAAAGCTGTTTTCGACACATCTTCCTTGCGAATCTTGATTTGGTGATAACCACTTCTCAAGTCCAGCTTAGAGAACACCACAGCCTCAAATTAGCCGATCAAGAGATCATTAATCCGCTGGAGGGATATTTGTTCTTGATGGTTTTAGCATTGAGAGCCCGATAGTCAACACAAAGTCTATCACCCCGCCACGCTTCTTCACAAAGATTGTTGGGATACCCCAAGAAGAAGTACTGTTGAATGAAACCCAACTTCTCTTGTTCATCGAGTTGTCGTTTGAGTTCACCAACTCGGAAGGACCCATTTTATAAGGCCGCTTGGAGATAGGAGTCGCTCCAGTTCAAGCTCAATTACAAACTCAACCTCACGATCCGGAGGCATACCCGCAACTCTTCAGAAAGACATCCGGGAACTCACAGACGGTACACTGAATAGCTTCCATAGCATCATCATTCAGAGCCGCCAAAGAGAAAAGCTGGACAGCAGGAGTCAGACTTGGAGAAAAGACTATATGGCCTTCAGGAATCTTCAGAGAAACCGAGCGTTCAGCACAATCAATCACAGCTGCATTTGCTGTCAACCAATCCATGCCCAAGATGACATCAATGTCAGAATTGCCCAGAAGAATTAAGGACGCCGAGAACGAAGAGCCACCAATCTCAATTTGATTGCCATGGCTGATATAAGCAGCCCTCAGGTTTGAACCAGGAGATAGGACCATTAACTTCTTAAGGAGAGGATCCAGAGTTAACACATTCTCATTTGCAAACTTGTGAGAAACAAAAGAATGCGATGCACCAGAATCAAACAAAACTCGTGCAGGGACTGAGTTAACGGAAAGCATACCCATCACAACCTCGGTGCATGCTCACTTGAGTGGCGTTGATGATTGGCACGAAAGCAATGAGACCCGGCTTGGTGTTGATGTTGAGAGCCCGAGGTGGTGGTGCACGAACCAAAGGAGAGCTTGCTGTAGTTCTTGGCGGGGGTGGAGGAAGAGCTTTGTTTTTCAACGGACAGTTCCAGTTGAGATGTCCAGGATCTCCACATGTGAAACAAGCACCAGGTGGACGTGGAGCAACGTAGCTGGGACTCGCCAGCGCCCAGTAGTGGTGGTTGTAGCCCCTGGGAGCAGCAGTGATGGAGTTTAGTGGCCTTGACGCGTAACTTGCAGGTCTTGGTGGAGCCGGGAGCGACGGTGGGGTGTTAGGAACCCAGACACGCCGCTTAGAAGGAGTTGACATAGCTGAAGAGCTTGATGCATCCCGGTTGTGTTTCTTGGACTCCTCAAACACTTGCCTACTTGCCTCTTCTTGCAGAGCTGTGTGTTGAAGTTCCAGAAAAGATGCCGGCCTTGCATGTGTGATTGCATATTTGATCGATGCATTGAGCCCTTGCCTGAACCTCTTTTGCTTCTTCTTGTCATCAGATATCTCATCGCCACCATAACGAGAAAGATTCATGAAGTTCCTGATATAGGTGTTGACGTTATCATTTCCCTGCTTAAGGTTGAGAAAAGCTTCCTTCATCCTCTCCATGACAATTTCTGACAGATACTGCTCCTTGAACGCTCCCGTGAACCTTTCCCAAGTAGGCTGAAAACCAATGCAGCTTTCCTTCAAGTAATTCTCCCACCAGAGAGCTGCATCTCCGTTCAGAAGGTGAGTAGCACACTTTACCCACTCCTGCTCAGGAACATCAGCAGTCTCGAGCAGCCTTGACATCTCACGCAACCAATCATCCGCATCCAGTGGTCGATCAGAAACATCAAATTGGCGAGGGTTGAATTTCAGGAAGCTTTTGATGTCTCCTCGCTTGGGAGGTGGAGGTAGTGGAGCAAACTCGTTCCCGACACTTTCCTCAAAGCTGCTGGTTGTCTTTGCATTCGCCAAAGCATTGGCGATGTTTGACACATGAGCCGATTCAGTGGTATGTCCTCATCAGAACGGCATGGTGGAGCCATCCTGTGATTGATATAAAACACAAGTCATTACTATAATGGAGAATAATAATAATCCAAAATAGTACCAAGATGGAATTAACCAAGATTAAAGGATACAATTACTGAGATGATATTAAAATATCAACAAAGTTAAAAGCACCTTGAGGATATTAAACATATCGCACACGACTGAAAAGGAGTGTGGTACACAAATATATCAAAGAAAAATTTTCCACAGATTTCGGCATTAAAATACCAATAGATGCGCAAAATTACTTAACGAATCAAGATTAGTGACTCTACCAATTCAATATACACAAGCGAATGATAAGAGTAGTGGTATGGTCGCGACTCCATCCCGCACTCAAATCATTACTCCGCACATGAATAAGTGGAACACATATCCTAACCCCTTCTTCTCACGATGAACCTAAAGATTAGTAACTACGGAAATGAACACCCCAAACAAGATAACGTCGGATAACAAAGAGTAAGATAGATCGCGTCGGTATACAACGAATCAGATAGATCACGTCGGTTTGCAAAAGCCTGTCGGTATGGAATGTACCAACAGTTGATAACCAAAGGCTGATTAGATAACAACTTGGATGCCACAGATAGACAAGGAATTACACACACACACACAACCTATGGTACTACGGAAAACCCAGAACACGTGAATCCTATTTTGAATTTTAAGAAGAGGATTGAAAACGTTGCACTTCCTTACCAGAAAAGGGTGGGTGGGTGGGTAAGAAGAAAAATGGAAGCAGTCCTACTCTCGCGTTTTGTTTTTCCCTAGTATACATAACTACCAAAAATATTTGCTAGACTGACAACGACCGTTTGGCTGAGACCCTGAAGGTCGGGATGGCTCTAATACCAATTGTAACTACCTCGGTGAATTACGCTCCTAGATACAAGCCTGGATGAGCGGAAGTGGTTGAAATAGTACGGTGGGGCCCCAAAAGCCGCTCACGGGTAGACCTTTCGGCCGTCCCAACCACTTCCAATTCATCGGGACCAGACGTAATCGGCGAATCGAAGGGATCAACTACATACACAAATGAGTATGTATGCAAGCCACCATACAAAAGTACATCAGAGCCATTCCATCTAGAAAGAAAGGAAATATAGCAACGCCATACGGCAAGATTCAAATGACGTAGATAGATATAATATTTTAGGATAATTCCTCATACATCACACATCAGAGTATCAAGCGGAAGCGGCAAAACAAGTCCGAGTACGAATAAGAAGCAAATCGGCATAAGATGCCACAGAAATAAGCACATCCTGCCCACAGATCTCACGGATCCCCGTTCCCGGAATCTCTACACCGAACGATCGTTGCCCCCATCATCAGCCTCTTCCACCCAGTATCCGTCCTGCGAGTGTACCTGTTCATCTGAACCAATAATTTATCGTGTGAGACCCTTAGGGTACTCAGCAAGTCTTAATGCCTCTAAAGGGGACACAACCTGGGTGACGCAATTGCAGCAAAAGATAAGCCCTAACAGTGCTATAGATACTCGCTAACCATCCGCCTAACCAAAGATAGACGGATGTCCGTGAATTAATGACAACAGTTATAACAGTAATTTCATCAGATCCATCCTCCTCCTCGCTTACCAACGAGGAAGCGGACGAACAACCCCCCATCCGTTGGCAATTTTATTAACCATTCCATGAGTGTTGCACTGTTTACTAGTCAAATTACTTAGTCAGATTAAAGCGGTACTTTAGTTATGCTTGTCTATGATCGAGAAACTGTGCTCCAAGTCGTCCATAACCGCGGACACGGCTTTCAGAAAGTTTTACCCTGCAGGGGTGCACAAATAGCAACACACACTCGATCAACCTCGGAAAAACCAAATCAAAACCCAACGAGGCCTTCACGACAAAGCAATCACAGGATTCAGAATTATTTCAGGGGGCCACCCCTTAAAGTAGACCCGCAACGAAACCGGCCGGCTCCGAGACGGACTCAAGGTTGTGGGGACGGCTGTAAACGACTGGGAACCCAAAACTGGGCTTGTCGATACCGCGGAATCGTGCCACGATCCTAAACAGTACAGGTGCTCCTCGCACAATCATAATAAAGCGGTAAAACATGGCATAAGTACAGGATAGTAAATAAAACCTCAAACTAGTTTGTGGCCCCAAGAAATAAGACTAAATCAAGCTCTGGCTCAGGGGGGTCCCATAAGCCTCCCGGATGTGGATAGCGCGAATATTCTTGGAACAGGAATCAAGTACTCGGGGTCTTACGGGACACAAGTGAGCAGGAAGAACCAAATAGCAGATGTTGCTCACCGGTGCCACTTTCATTAGTTATCCCATTACTACTCAGGTTAAGTTGTTTAGGTACCTCGTTATCCATCAGACTCTCACATACCCTACACATGCTGTTCTACGACTCGCATGGCTCAAACAACTCCTGTAGTAATAGCTCATGGGATGGAGGAACAAGCTTGGTGGGGTTTAAAAGTAAAGGCTATGCAATACTTGGGATTCAATTTAATGCAATCGCGACTCGATGATGCAAGAATAAGATAGAGGCAATAGGTACTGTATGTATGCAAGCATGTGGTAGTGCTTGCCTGGCAACTCAGTTGAAGCGAGAGACGGATCTGGGTAGTGCTCCTGGTTCTCTTGATATATCCCCTGCTCAGAGTCTATTCGAAGAAGAACCAAACAAACAAGGCCAACATAAATAAAGTGCACAAGCATAGGAATAAAATGCGTCAAGCAAACAATCATGCCATGATGAATGATGCACAAGTTGCATGGCAATAAAGTAGCATGGCATGGGTGAGGTGTAGAATACAAGAAATAACATTTTTATGGGGTTTTGGTCCCATTTTATTGTCATATTAGTTGTTGTATACTATATATTTATATGATGCATGCTGCAATTGAAGTCAGGGATTGCATAAACAGAAAGGTCTCGTCGAGCTGATCATTTTAGACATATCATTTGTTAAATTCGGAGTTATAAAACAAAAGTTATTAATTAATTAAGTCTAGGGGAATTTTGTTGTAATTTTGAACAACTTGAAATTAAAGTGTTCAAATTATATTTTGGATGGCATATTTGAAATTCTCACATTTTTCTGATTCAAAAACATATATTATTTGTATTATTTGGATTTATGAATTTAAATTTATTTTATAGTAAAAATTTATTAAATAGGGTCAAAGTCAAAGGTTGACTAGATGGATTCAAACTTGGTAAAATTCGAAAACATGGTTGAATTCATATTTGGAAAACATTTACTTTTCATTTTGAAAGTTTTTACAAATTCAAATTATTTCATAATATATGGATTTATTTAGATTTAAACATTTCCTGAAATTTTAATTGATTTCAGTAAACTCGGGCGACTTTTCTCACTCAGGGGCAATCTACCCACCGTCAATGACATGTGGGGCAGAGGAAAAGGGTCCACAGACATCTGGCTTTCGCCATCATGCTTAGCCAGCCCAGCCGACGCATGGGCCCAACTGCAGTGCCGGTCCCACGTGACAGCGAGGGCATGGGTGAACCACGACGCCGTGAGGAAGGTGCGGTGAGGGCCTGAATCTTTGGGGTTTTTGGCCAAAGTACCGGCGGTGACAAAGGGCACTGGTCGCTAGGGATCTGGGCGTGATCGACCAATCTTGGGGTTTTCGCAAACTACCACGCCCCTGATCGAACTAACACCGCTCTGAATCTCGCCGACGATCGGGCGACGGCGAGATCTTCCAGAGGATGGCGTCGCGTCCATGTGAGATGGCTCTGGCCGACAAAACGGAAATTGCAGAGGGAGGCTCCGGCTACCGATCTCACAAGGAAGGGTCGACGGCGGCGTCAGGCCGGACGGGCATGCCGGGGAATGAGGGGAGCGCCGTTGGTCTGCTGGCGTCGGGCGGCTCACGACGGGGTCACAAATAGGCGGTGCTAGGAAAGCAGAGGGGTAAAACGGTAGAGGGTTTAGGGAGGAGCTCACCTCGGTCGATTTCCACCGGAATCGAGGCAGGAGGTGGTCGAGCGAGGGAACGGCGAATCGGGCTGGCTGGCGGCTCTCTGACGAGGACAGCTGCGGCGATCTTGGCGTCTCCCAGCGGGCGGGATCGACTCCCCGGTCCGCGGCGACGCTTCCTGGCGTGTTCACGGCTACCGGTGAGGGCGGCAACGGCGGCGAGGCGCTCGGTCTGGCGGCGGCTAGGAGGAGAGAACGAGGGGAACGAAGCAGGTAGCTAGGGTTTAAAAAAGGGAAAAGAAGGCGGCTAGGCGCGAGGATAAGAAGGAGGCTAGCGTGTTGTGCGACGGGCGGCGACGGCCACCGCCAAGGCCACGCTTCCGTCTGCTGCCGAGGTGAGCTGCGAACAGCCGAGACAGGAAGAAGAGGAACAGGGCGACGGCCAAGCGATCTTGGGCCAGGGTGGGCTGCTACGGCCCAAGAGGGAGGAGAGGAAAACGGGCTGTGTGGCTGGCCGGGCCCAAGGTTGTCTTTGATTGTTTCTCCCCTTTCTATTTGTTTCCTATTTGTTTTTATTTGTCTTGCTTGTTTTTATTCCAATGCAATTTTAAACCAGCTTCTAATTTCAAATTCTTTTGAACTTTTCACAGGGAATTTGGACAGAGGTTTTGACCAAGAGGAGAGGCAAAAAGAGAACAAGATACATAAGGAGAGGGAATGCCCACATGATCACATGGTCATGCATGGATGGGGATGGTTTAAAGGGGTAGGGTTTAGGGTTAGATGGAAGAGGGGTATGATGATTAGGGGGGTAGGGTCTAGCTATTGGGTAAGAGAGAGAGAGAGAGATAGAGGGTTTGGAGTCTTGATTAGATCAAGCATGATCCACACAAGCTCAACAAGATGGTCAAAAAGAAAGAAGAAAAGAGGTGATGAGGTATGAGCAAGATTAAAATGGACCAAGCCCAAAAGCAGGAATAAGACAGAGAGGACCCACTCAAGAGTTCAAATAAAACCATAAGATGACCAAAGTTGATGATGGTTGCATGGCCCATGCAAATGCATTAAATGCCAGGTTTTATCTTGTGAGAACAAAATAATATCCCATGGCATTTATTTATGTGCTTCCCCAAAGATGGAGTAAGGCCAAGCAAAAGATTATGAGTGGAATCCACCCAACCCACATGAGCTAGAAGTAAACTCAATTAAAATGCCAAGCTCATATTAATTGGATGGTGGAATTATAAAGTTGTGAAAGAAAGGGTGGTGGAGCCAATAAAAGATATGCCCCCAACTCAACTTGGGCATTTAACAATATATCAAGAATCAAATACAATATCAAGGGGCAAATACAAATAATAATGCATATGAGATAAGAACCAAAACAAAAAAGGGTTTTGTATGATGCTCAAATGCAAGGTGGCATGATGACATGAGCATAATATGATGATGATGCAACAATTATTTGTAGGAAGTGGCCCTTTTATTGCTAGATCAAGTAGCATTACAGATGTTAGACAACTGGGATGCTACACTCTTGTACCGTGTGCAAGGGGTACCCCATTGGCGGTTCTCAATGATATGCAAATACTTACAGTGACAAGAACTTGCCTGAGCCCTAAGTTGAATATCCATGAGGTGTAGCCCTCATAGTCAAGGGACTTGAGATTGCCACCTTATACTTTGTCAAGCATATACTCTAGATTTGCCACTTTAACCTTAACCACTTCAAGGTGCTTATGATAGGGACAATGAGGGCTGAAAGCTAATAAGTACCATAATTTTTCGAAGCTCTTTTTGAAACTTGTAATCCCTACTTACTTTATAAAAAATGCCTTTCTTCCACCACTATTTGAGTCTCCACCTTCTACCTTTAGGCACCATTAAGAGAGCATAGTTGTCATTCTGTGTGCATTGTTCCAAAGCTTGTTAATTGATGCATCTTGTGTTATTACTTGTTCTTGTGCTACTTGTTTCTAGTCACCTTTGTGAACTTTGAAGGTGTGCTATGCATCTATATTGCTACTCTATAAGGGACAAGCTGATTGCCACTATACTATGTTTTCTATATGTGAAACAAACAAACGTTTTTCAATTGCATGTTATTCATGATCTTTGTTTGTATCTTGCCATGTTGCATGCATAGTTACTATGTCCTATTGTTAGAACTCCATCTTTCATGCACATGTTTAGAGTTCTTTGATCCCAGCTTTCAATGCTCGCAAATAGTTGGATCTTTATTGTGAGGGTGCATGTCACCTCAAAAATTTATTATTTTTATCACTTACCTACTCGAGGACGAGCAGGAGTTAAGCTTGGGGATGCTGATACGTTGGAAACGTATCTATAATTTTTGATGCTCCATGCTTGTTTAGTACCTACTTTGCTTTACTTGTCTACACTTTGAGGTGCTTTTACATGTTTTTTGGTACTAACCTATTAACAAGTTGCAACAGTGCCAGATGCCTGTTTTCTGTTGTTTTTGGTTTCAGAAAAGTTAGTAAATAAATATTCTCGGAATTGGACGGGACGAAAGACAAAGTCAATAACTTTCCGTGGGGAACAAGAAGTCCAATGGAGAGCCCGAGGGGCCGGCCAGGGGGCAGACCCACCCTAGGCGTGGGTGCGCCCTAGCCCGCGCCTGGCTAGGGTTTGCCTGCCCTGGCGGCCGCCTCGGTCTCCCCCTTCTCCTATAAGAATCCCCCGATGCAGAAACTCTCAGTACCTGATCAGAAATCCATGAAACCATCTGTAGCCGCTGCCACCATCATCCCTAGATCAGGGGGGATCTGAAGCTCTTCCCGGCACCCTGCCGGAGGGGAGATCATCCTAGAGGCCTTCTCTCCGGTATGATTTGTGAGTAGTTCCACCTTGGACTATGGGTCCATGTAGTAGCTAGATGGTTGTATCTCCTCTTTGTGCTTTCATGTATAGATCTTGTGAGCTCCGTTCATGATCAAGATCTAATATATTTGTAATCATGCATGTTGTGTTTGCGGGGATCCGATGGATATTGAGATTATTATGTTGGTTTGATTAATGATTCTATCTTTATGATTCTATCATGTCTGTGTTTTTTGTGATCTTGCATGCTCTCCGTTGCTAGTGGTTATCTTGGCCAATTAGTTGCTAGTGACTCCAAGAGGGAGTATTTATGCTCGATAGTGGGTTCATGCCTCTAGTTTCCAAGGGAAGTGAAAGAAATATCTTTGGCTGTAGATGTGTTGTTGCTACTAGGGAGAAAACAATGGTCTCTTGTTCATGGAGCATGTGGACTGTTTACCTTACACACTGTCACATCCCAAGATTTTCCAAATCTTGTTATGTGAAAATAAATGAATAAAATAAAACTTTGTTTGATTTTCAGGACCAGAAGAAACTTTTGAATCCAATTGGGAATCTTCAAACTTATTTTGAACAAATAAATCCTAAAGGGATTAAAAAGATAAACATTTAATAAAGGGAAATAAAAACATTTTGGAAATACTATTTTGAAACTTTTAAATGAAAGGATTTGATTTCAAATGAAATAGAAGTTTTATAAATAAAGATTATTTTATAAAGCCAATTAAAACCTTGGCCAAGCTTTTGAATTAAAACATTTTATTTTAAATAAAATAGCAAAGGTTTATTTAAAAATAATAAAGGATTGCTTAAATAAAATAATAAGGAATTAATATCCAAACTCTATTTAAATAAAAGGTTTTTACCAATTTAATTGAAACATCAAAACTTATTAAATTATTTAAAATAAGTTTTCCAAATATTTGTTATTCACAAATAAAAACCTACTAAAGTGTTTTGGCTTTATTTTAGATTTCAAAATAAATATCTCAATAGAACAATATTTGATTTAATAATGAAAGTCTATTATATTTAATTAATAATGGACTCTAAAGTAAAAGGTTATTTTGTTTTAAACAAATTTCCAAGTATTCTATATTTCCCAAATAAAACCTACTAATTTGATTTTGAAAATATTTAGGTTTCAAATAAAGATTTTATTAATAAAATCAAACCCTATTTGATTTAATAACTAAGGTCCATTTTATTTAATTATTAATGGACCCTAAGGTAAAAGGATTATTTTATTTTAAACAAGTTTTCCAAATATTCTTTATTTCCAAATAAAACCTACTGATTGGGTTTTTGAAAGCATTTAGATTTCAAATGAAGATTTTATTAAATAAACCAAAACCTTGTTTTATTAATAAACCATGGACCATTTTGTTTAATTAATAAATGGAACCTAAAAATATTTAAAATATTATTTTATTTTGGAAGTTGGTTTATGCTACTAAAACAGAATCAAAAACTCATTACAATGGTTGAATTGTTTTGAATGCTTGAGAATTGTTTGAAATAACAAATCAGGAAATAGAAATAGAAAAAGAAAAAGAATTAGACAGAAAAAAAATAGAACAGCCCAACAAATATGGCCCAACAGGCCCAGTAACCAGCCCAACTCCCCTCCCCCCCGAAATAAAACGTTTCACACTCCTTTTTAAACCCACGAAGCAACTGACAGGTGGACCTCCTCCTCGTCTCTTTTCCCACTGACGCAACGGCCCCACTCCACTGTTCTCCTTCCCCACTCCCACGACCCGTTCTTCCTCCCTTCGCCACCGTTGCAGGCTATTGATTCGTGGCTTGATTACGCCTTAACACGGCCACCATAACTCGCCGCGATCAAGCACACTTAAGCGCCAGCCTCCCCTCTTCCGTTTCCCCCAGACGCCCCTCCTCGACACGCCCCCAGGCCGGAGAATTTTGCCCAGCACTTCCTCTGTCTCCGACGACCGTTCTCGCCGATTCCGGCCAACACACTCCACCTCCTGCCTTCCTATGCAACCTAGAAACCTCCCCACTCTTTGGAGCATATCCTAGTACACTTCGTTCAACCGCGGGCGCCCCAGGAAGCCGTCTTCGACAAAAATTCTGAGCGCCGCCGTCTGTCTCGCCTCCGTCGAGCTCCTCCGGTAATTCTAGACCACCCGACCCCTTCCGTTCATGCACACGTCATCTCCATGGTCTCATGCATCTGATCACGATCTTATCTTGCCTCCTGGTGAACCACAGAGCCGTCTTTGACCTCGACAAGGCGCGTCGTCGCCAAGATTCAACTCCGCGAGCAATCGTGGCTGCCCCTTCGCGCCGACGGACAAGTACCACGTTGAGCATCAGCGAGCGTCGAATCCGTGAGCATCTCCACACCTCCTTTGCCTCTGTCACGGCCGCCATCGCCTGTCGCTCCTCGCCAGCCGGCCACGCCGCCTAAGGTCAATCACCCACGACCATCCGATCCCGATCCGACGGATACGATAGAATGTTAGCGAAGAGGTATGCGTCGATCTGAGCGATGATAATTAGATCCAACGGTCAGCGTCGCCCGATCCGGCCGAACCGGTATCGACCAATGAAACAGCGCCGCGTGTCACCTATTTGGTTTAAAAACAGATTTGAAATTTGATTTAGATAGGATTTTCAAACCCTTATAACTTTTGATCCACACGTCCAAATTTGGCAAATTTTATATCAATGAAATCAGGAGAACAAGCCCTAGCCAACCATGGCCTTAGTTTGACAAATAGTATCTGTTAGCTTGTTTGAATTTGCAGAAACATTTGTGTACTTGTTTAGATTAGAAAAATTGTTTAAAAATGATTTTTGGATTAAAACCTTTGCAAAATGGTTTGTTGTGATCTTATTGACCCTAGGAACCAACCCTTGGTGTTAGAAATGATTTTTGTAAAATTTAGGTTAGATTACTTGACTTAGTCATTTTCTAGCCAAATAAAAGGAATAGTTTTTATTATAAAAATGTTTATGGAAATAAAACTTTGAGAAAATGGTTTGGACCAAACCTACTGACCCAAAAACACTAAACTTTGCAATAGAAACTCATTTGGTGAACAACTTAAGAGTTTTGCCTTAATAAAAACATTTTACACCACATGAAATGATGAATGGATTTAAAGATAGTTTTTGGACAAAACCCTCTTGCTAATGACTTTGCCACTTTGGTAAATGACCAATTTGGATCTTACAAAGTTTGGAAATCCCATGGAGACCCCTTTGCAAAATAAAACTATCTTGTGCATGCTCCCATGTATGAATTGGTTTCCATTGTCTTGTGTGTGTGAAATTGTTTGAGTGATTATTGGTTTGGAATGTAAATTGAATTAGTGTTTTCTTGTTTGACTTGTAGTGAAGTGTGAGACTAACAAGATCAAGGAGTAAACCACCATTCTCTTCCAAAAAGGCAAGTGATGCTTCATACTTTTTGTCCCAACACTTTCATTATGCATTAGTGATTTTGCTAAGTAAACTTGCATGGATTTTGCTAAGTATAGATCTTGCTATAAGAAAACCTAGTAGATGAATCCTTAGTAGGATTTCCTAAGTTAAGTTTCCTATTACTACCAAGCTTAGCCTAGCTAATGGAAAACATGGGTGGAAAATATATTCACACTATGGAAAAATCTCTAAGTCTGAGGACTTATATTTTTGTTTAATAAAACAACTAAGTTAATGAATCACCTGGGTGGAATGGAAGGATTGGTTTATGTTGAGTGGTTCACAAGGCCATGGTCTTGGCTTGTGTATCTCACTTGTGGTATGCCACCCAGGCACAAAGGGATTTGAGATGTCAAATGTTGAGAAGCTTCAAGTGCAACCACTTGGCAATATGGGCTCTGCCATGATCATATAGGTTGCAAGAACTTAGCCATATGGACAGTGGGTGGTAGTGTTTGATAGGTTGGAACGCGTCCATTTTGGTCTAAGGAAGGCTTCGAAGATCTTGTCTTGGGAAACCAAGTCTTGTGGGGAAAGTGCACCACCTCTGCAGAGTGTAAAATCTAAGTACTTAGCCATGTCCCTGGTAAAGGACAATTTGAGCATCAAGACATGGAAGCAATCAAGAATCTCATCATTCAAATTTCTAAGTTAAAACTTGTGGTTTGAACAAGGGTTGTTTGAATTCTTCAATCATGGATGGAGAGATGGCTTGGTACAAGGATCTTGAAATCTTTGATTGAGGAAATGATTTTGTCAAGCAAAAACTTAGTATTTTCAAAATGATAAGAAAAATCTATTTTGAACAATGCAAGCCTCAACTCCACTTAGCCAAATGCATTTAGATGATAGACTCCACTGTACTACCATAGTATCACTTGCCAATACAATTCAAATGTATTGACCCTTTGTGGCTGTAACTTGTATGTTGCAGGTTTGATTGATTTTATCGAAGATTGATTGATTAGGATTACAAAGTCTACAACCAACATCTGCCTGTGGCACATTGAAGATGAAGGACCCCATGCTTATAGTTATTCCGCTGCAATGTAATGAAATAGCCATATGAGCTATGAAAGGTGTAATAAAAATTATGTTATTCCTGGTTATAAAGTTAAATTATGACCTTTGTTTCTTGATATTACATCTTAACTGTGGATGCTAGCTATTGATCCAGGGACTAGCATTGTAAAACACAGGAGGCTCTATCTTATTAAAGGTTGGGACCCCTACACACACTTTTCTTAAAGCAGTTGTCTGTTGCCTGCAACTTAATACTGGAGGGAGTTCAGATGATAACCTGAAGGTGGACTTCTGTCATTGATGCAGTTGGATTGCGGTCTATGTATATTGTTGTATTGCCCAATCAACCTCATAGAATCCTTCTAGCTAGTAATTGCATTGTTATGCCTTGCTCAGTTCCTGTCAATTGCCCCGCTGTAATTTGTTTACCCTTCATGCCATGTTGTTTATCTAAGGAGAGCACCTCTAGTGAACTGTGGACCCCGGTCCAATCTTTACCATTGATACATCTTCCAATGTTACTTGTTTACTTGTTGCTGTAACATCCCAAAAATCATGATTTCAAAGTTTTCATATCATTCATGCATTAATAATCATTTTAGTATAATTTCTTCAAAAACAGAAACTTTGTGATCTATTATTTTATGTAAACAAGGCAATGCCCATAATGCTACCTTCTAGTAAGAAAATACTTACTTTAATCAGTAAAGATTTGAACATAAGTTTGAGTGTTGTTTCTAAGGCTTGTTCAAGGTTTTCAAAACAAATTATGAAATTCAAAATCAGTCTCATGTTCTATTTAAATAAATGATAAAAGCAAGGTTTTTTTTAAAAGCATTGGGCCATTACAAATTTAAGTGAATAGCTATACTATATACACAAATATGAACATGTTGCACTTTACAAAAATCCATAAATTGTTTGGATTCAAACTCTTTTAAAATCATTTGAAAAAGATTCCTGGAAAATCAATCATAAAAAGAAAAAAAGCAAAAGAAATGGAAAAAGGCCGGCGCCAGCAAATAAGCCCAACAGCAGAAGCAGCCCATTAGCCAGCCCACCCGGGTTTTCCCCCTTTCTCTGTTTTTTTCACCGCACCCGCGCTACCCAAACGGTCACTGACTCGTGGACCCTCGCCATCTCACCTCCTTCCCCAAATCACGCCCACGACAACGTCGTCGCCGACTGTTTCTCCTCCTTTACTGCCGCGCCATAAATCGAGTAAATGCCGACGTTTACGTGCGCGATCCTTGCCCTGGCTCTGGCTACTTAACCGCCTCCCCACCCCGCTCCTTTCCCCTCACTCAGCACCACCAGAGCACCGCCAGGCTCCCCAAATTTCACCCAACACCTCCGCAGCACCGAGGAACTCCGGCGAGCCATCATGGTGAGTCTCGAGCGCGCCTTGCCCTCTAGTTCATGCGAGCTGCTTTGCCATCATCTTGCGCACCTTCTCATTCTTTCAATTCATCCTGAATCGCCCTAGGTCGTCGCCCTCGTCAACATCTGGAAACGGCCGAAGCTTGACTCGACTCCGACGAGCCATTCCGGTGAACCCCGTGTTCCCCTCTGTTTCTGGTTCACGCAATCGTGTTCGCCAGTGCCTCGCGCATATGTTAACGTTTTCTGTTTGTATCCTTGCGCCCAAGGATGTCGTCTTCGACTCTGACAGTGAGCACCCGACGCTCAGACGAACTCCGACGAGCTCCTGCTGTTGTGTCTGTGCGCTCCAACCCAGTCCGTCTGCATGTTGAGCATCTCCACGACCTCGAGATCTCGGTAAGCACTAGCCCGACCCCCCTGCCCCTCTGGACTCGCCGACGTGTCACCACCAGAACCGTCGCCGCCGCAGGCACCATTTGCGTCGCTGGTTCTTGGTCAGATGGATCTGATCCATCCGATCTAAATCCTAAGGCCACGATTAGATCTTAGGTGAAGCAGCATGAATAGATATGGGCTGTGCATCTTTAGTTAGATCTTGCGGTCCACAAGCGTGATCCGGCCGAACCGGTGTCGTCCAATCAGAAGCTGCCGCGTGGCGCTGTTTTATTTAAAAAGACAGAAACATTTCTATTAGATGTTCATACTTGCAAAATTCATAACTTTTGATCCACACGTCCAAATTTTTCAAATTTTATATCATTGGAATCAGGAGAAATAATTCTATCCAACCATGCACTTTGTGTAATAAATTCCTTATGTAAAATTGGTTATTTTTTTAGAGACATTTGTAGGCCTATTTTGAGTATAAAAATTATTTGAAAAATGTTTTAAGGATCAAATTAAGTTTAGTTAGTGTATAAATGTTTAGTTTAGTGTTTAGTATTGTTTTACTTGTCTTGTTTTAATTGGAAAATTATCACATGGCATTTGCATGCATTCATATATTTTTTCTTGTTTATTTTGATATGTGAATTTGGTGCTATCATTTTATTTGTAGATTTTGGTGCTAGTGGTGATTGTGATTGTGAGGATTGTTGCTACTTCCCCAACTACCCAGGCAAGTAGTGCTTCATACCTTTGTCCCAATATTTTGACTATGCATTAGAAATATTTTGTATAGGGCTTGCATGATAATTTTTACTAAGTATCTATATGCTATGCTTGGGAAATCCTAGTAGTTGTAGAATTGTTAGAATTTTTCTCTAAGTTAAGATAATTGCTATTGCCATGCTTATCCTAGCTAGTAGCAACCAAGGGTGGATTATACATACATGCTATGGAAAAATATTACTAAGTCTTTGACTTATGTTTTTGCTTAATAAAACAACTAAGTGAATGAAACACCTGGGTGGATTGGTAATTGCTTGGTGGTTTTTGGTTGAGTGGTTACACAAGGCTTCTATGGTTTACTTGTGTATCTCACTTGTGGATTGCCACCCAGGAACAAAGGGATTTGAGATGTCAAATGTTAAGAAGCTTTTAGTGCAGCCACATGGCATTATGGGCTCTGCCTGGATCATATAGGTTGTAATAACTTAGACATTTGGATAGTTGGTGGTAGTGGGTGATAAGTTGGAACGCGTCCATTTGGTCTAAGGGAAGGCTTCTGAAAGGTCCTGTCTTGGTGAAAATCAAGTCTTGTGGGGAAAGTGCACCACCTCTACAGAAGGAAGAAACTAAGTACTTAGCCGTGTCCCCGGTAATGGACAATTTGAGCATCAAGACATGGAAGCTATCAAGAATATCCTCATCCCAATTTTCTAAGTTAAAACTTGTGGTTGAACAAGGGTGAAGGTTCACCAATTTCTATTGGTGGTTCCTTGGGAGTTTTTTCCAAACAAAAACTTAGTGTTTTCAACTGATAGGTAAAAACTATTTTGAGAAAAGCAAGCCTAAGATAAACTTAGCCAAATTCATGTAGTAAATAGATGCCAATATTCTACTAAGGTATCACTTGCCAATACTATTCCAATGTATTTACCCACTGTGGCTATAACTTGTGATGTTGCAAGTTACTCTGATGATGATTAGGGGTTATGAGGCTACACTCAACATGCTTGCCTGCGGCACATGAAGATGAAGACTTTTATTTATATTGTTATGATAAACTCTTGTACTAGCCTATGGCTATGGAGTTGTAAAAGACTATGTTATCTCTGGAATGACGATGTAATAATGACCTTTGTTTCTGTGTACTTCATCTTAAACTATGGATGCTAGCAATTGATCCAGGGACTTGCATTGCAATCATAGGGATCTTTACCTTTATAAATGTGGGATCTTACAGATGGTATCAGAGCACTGTGTTTCCTGTAGGATTATGACCCTAGGATTGGATTAGAAACCACTAAGGAAAAACTTTCAACACTTTGATTTTTTTCCACACTTGTCTTTTTCTTCTCGTAAACTTTTCTAATCTTCTTTCTCATATGCATTTGTAGATGAACTCCATCAACGAAGCCGTAAGGAAGGTACCACTCATGACCATGACTTTGGAGTGTGAGACTGAATTTCCCAAGGCCCTAAAGAACCTTATGGTTACCATGGGAATACATGGAGCAGCTGTGTACAAAGGTTTCCCTGTGATGGATGAAGGAGAAGAGTACTGGTGGGTGCAACTTCACTTGTACAAAAACAAGTAAGACAACCACAAGGAGTCAGGATTCTGCATGGTCACCAACTCAGAAATGCACACAACATTCTTTAACTCTGCAAGGAATGTAGCTTGGAATGCCATCAAGGATTTTGGTGATAGACTCAAGTGCAGAATGCTCAACACCCAAAATGACCTTAGAGAAAAAAATAAGCATACCCAAGAGTTAGAGACTACCAACCAACAACTAAGGGGAGACATCATAGACTTAATTTGGGAGTCTTGTGAGCAAGATAGACAGATGGCTACTAAGGATGCCCTGATAGCTATTTTGTCTAGTGAGTGAGACTGGTAACGTACTTTGTTAGTTGGAGCATGTCACATCCCAAATTTTTGATTTGGTACTGCATAGCATTCATGTCATTGCATCATGATCATCATTGCAAAAATTCAGTTTGAAAAAGTTTTGGCAAAACAAATCACTTGCAATTGAATTTTGACACATACACTTGAATGCTCGGTTTACCATGCTTCTATTAAAAATAGAATATTTTGGTTGTTTGGAAGGCACAGGTGAGAAGAGGGTTCCGTCACGAACCCGTAGCACTTTGAATCACCTCAATCGGAGCTTCGTAGCAAATTTGATAGCAATCTGAATTTTTGGACTTAGTTCTAGACAGTTTCAGAAAATTCAGTTAAAGAATTCATCAGGAAAAAGAAAAGAAAAAAAGGGGGAAACGGGTGAGCCAGCGACCAGCCCCAAATGGGCCCGCAACGCCACACAGAAGAAGACGCACGCGGCAGATAACCGTTGCCATGCTGAAGTCCACAGAGTCGCTACTGGCTGACAGGGGGCCCCACCTGTAAGCCCGGCGAGCCAGCAACCGAGCAGGACTCCCCCGGCGCCCCGATCTTCACGCGGCCGTTTCCGAGAAGGGCTCCTCCCGATCCCCCCTTAAACCCTCTGGCCGCAACCTCCCCCCCCCCCGCGCCTCGAACCCTAGCTCGTTCCGAGCTTGCTCGCCCCGCCGCCGACATTGCCGCCACCAGCAAACTCGCCGCGCGAGGTAGGAGCCGCCGCCCATGCTCTCCCTTTCCCATGTAATGTTGGCCACCCCCGACCGCATCTCCTCATGGCCTTTTCCCCATCTGCAGGGCCCCACATTGCCGGCAATTTTTCGCCGTTACTCTCGCTGGAGCCAACGCCGACGCCACCCTCCGGTCGCCCACAGCCGCCGCCCGCGAACGCGAGAGACCCCTCCATCACCGCCTTGAGCCTCAGCGTCGCACCCCGCACACCGTACGCCACCCCGCCGCCGCCGCCCACCGCCGGAGAAGCCTCGTCGTCGACCCCGACGCCGCCCCGGTGAGCCCCCTCCGCGGCCTCCCTCTGCCCTCCGATCGGCATCCAACGGTCCAGATGGACCGTTTATTAGTCAGCCCAGGGCGCTGACTGGTCAGCGCCACGTCGGCGTAGTCAAACGGTCACGTTTGACTTTTTATTTAATTCGAATTATTTTGGCAGATTTTAGATGGGACTTGTAAAATCCATAGAAAACAATATACTGGGACAAAAATTGCAAATAAAATATGTATGGATTAAGTGTCTAATGTAGAATATTGCTGTACAGTTACTTTATGCTTTTGCAGCAAGGTTTCGTCTTGGTTAATTAAACGAGTTAATGTCTTTTCTAGAGTATTAAATTCATAGAAAAAGTTCTACAACTCCAAAAATTAGAAATAAGATGTCCCTGGAATCAGTAGAACAAGAGGAATGTTACAGTGAATTAAAAGGGTAGACTTACAGTACTGGAATTTGCATAATCTATAAAAAGGATTACTGGAGTATTTTAATTACTCAGGGAATTATATAAATCCTTTTTGAGTAATTCCAATTGGTACTGGTTCTATTTTAGGTTGCCTACACAGTGGACATTTTTCTAAGATTTTACAAACAGTTTATTAGTAGTGGCTAAATAATTGAGTTCTAGCTCAATTGTTCGGGCATTTAAAATGGCATGCTTTGTTTTCTATGCACTTAAAATATTTTCCATGCATACATATAGTAGGTATACTGAATAGGAATATATGAAGCTACTGTAGCATTGTTCAACTTGTAATGCATGCATCTTGCATTGTCATTGTTTGTATATGATTGTGTATGGTTGTTTACGTGATTGCAATTGTATCGTGTAGATTGTGACGAGTGCAACGCTTGCTCGTGTGTGGATTGTTCGTTCGACCGCTATAGCCAAGGAAAGTAGATGCTACCTTGTTCATGATATGGTCCTATTACTTTCATTGCATTGGTGTGTATTTTGTAGATGCATGTGTAGGTTAATACTATCGCTATGCTATGTCCTATTATGTGGTAGGGTTTTCCCGTAGATGAACCACCGTTGGTAGATGTGCTTAGCCATGCTATGATGAAGGAGGGCTGGGTTACATCACCGAAGTTGTTTCTAAACGTGTTGGTTTGCAAAAACTAAAAACAACTTAATCAATAAATCTCCTAGGTGTGATGGGATTGATAATTTTTGGTGGTATCATTGCGGAAAGGCACCCAGGTATCAAGATAAAATGATTGGCTTCTTTATTTTGTAGCTTACGTGTACAACCATGTGCCAATAATGGAATGGGCGGTTGGTTGGACTCAGTAGGTTGTGGTAACTCGAACCAACGTATCCAGAGATGTAGAATTTTGGTAGGTTGGACCGGTGCGTGTCGGGTTTGGGGAGCTACTTCCCGAACGGTCCCTACTTGGACTTCTCCCTATCATCATCCAATATAAGAGTGGTGGTACGAGCTGGGCTGGCCAAGTCACATGGGTAAAGTGTACTAACCCCTACAGGGTGTATAAACTAATCGATTAGCCGTGTCCCCGGTTATGGACATCTGAGTTGCCTGATATTGAGTTCATGAGATGTTTCTCGCTCATTCTAATTTCCTAATTGCTTTAATGTTGACGAGTTAACTTAATCGGGATCTTTTCAAAGAAAATCAAAAACTGTTTATGAAATTAGGACAAAGGTATTTGCAAATGCAAGCTAGCCACAGCCTCACTTGCCAAATAAGCATGTAGATGTTAACTCTATTGTCTCCTTTAATAGCTCTACTTGCCATATATTCCATGTATTGACCCTTCGGGGCTGCTACGTTTCATGTTATAGGATATTCCAACTCTGAGTAATCGATTTAGGCCACAGTACTCCACTCGGCACTTGTTCACTTGTGGGCAATTTGAAGAATGGAGGATTTACTATTTTTATGTTGCTACTTGAATAAGTCGAGCTAGCCTTGAGATAAGCCTTCATTGTAATAATGATACTTTGGATCATCGTTATTTATGATACACGAATATTTTGCTATGTTATTCATCTTTATTCTATTGTGAGCTAATGAACCGATCCAGAGATTGGCATGTCACATAGAAGCTATGGTCTTTTCAGAACCGTAGTGTTACAAGATGTATCAAAGCCATGTGTCGACTGTAGGATCGTGACCTAGGTTTGGATTAGGAAGCCATAGAATTATTAAAGCTTATATTAACTCTATCTTTCCTCTTATGTCTTTCACTCTCGTAAATCTTTACCATATGCTATTCTCACACTTTCCTCTTTTAATTGATAGATAGGAGAATTTAGGACTGAGTATGCAACGATGGAATCACCAAGGCCCTTTGCAAGACAGTTGGAACAGCTCTCGCAGTCATTGGGATTGCCACTGCCCATGTTCAAGGGAAGAAGGCTGTACACCTATGGATATGGCGAGGACGCCTGGGAGATCACCACCTTCATCTTCAGGGATGCCCCCTTGCCAAACCCTGTGCATCTGTTCTACACCAAGACATCCTGCAACTGGGGACTTGGAATAAAATTGGACCTGCATGAAGCCCTTTCACGCCAGTGCCATCTTGTCCGACACCTGCTGCCAAAAGACTCACCCTACCGTGACTACGGAAGGCGTGATGAGAATGGGAACGTTGTGGTTACCCTGGGCGACAGGAACAACATGCCACCCGTCGGAGGCACATAGAGGATATGGAGAGGGAGAATGGAGCTCTAGCTGAGAAAGTGATGATGGTAAAGGAGATAGCAGATTTCGCCAGCAATGGTATGGTGGTCCAGGGACAGGAGATAGAGACCTTGCATGAAGCTGTGGATGTTCTGAATAATGCACTGATAGGCAGGGATTCAACCATAGCACAACTTGATGGGACCATGCAGGAAAACAATCAGGCCATACAACAGCTGCAAGGGACCGTCCAGGAAAGGGACCAGACTATTGAAGATATGGCAGCCCAGATTGCCGCTCTCCAAGCACAGTTGAATCCACCCTCTGATGACAATAATGGAGATGATGGCAACAATGATGATGATGATGACAGTGGGGACGATGATGATGATGAGGACGAGGATGATGATGATGGAGACGATGATGGTGGAGGAGATGAAGTTGTTGCAGCTGCATCAGAGGATGAAGAAGAAGAGGAGGATTCAGAAGAGGTGGAGTTTGAGGTTTCAAGTGATGACTCAGGAGAGGTGTATACTGCGCCGCCATGGTTGGTTCATGGACAGAAGCGCCAACACATGAGTGCGAGGACCTACTGCAACCTCTTCATGAAGTAGACAGATACCCACCAAATAGCCTTCGTTAGGTTAAATCGTTAGATTAAGTCTCGATCAATGTAAAACTTAAAATACTGTTAGTTTTAAAGTGTTTTGTTGCTCCTATGTGTACTCCAATGTTCCAAGATTATTTGTGCGAATTTTATAGAAGAGTTATGACAAGTTTTGGTTGATATCCGGGTTTTTCCAGATGTAGTTTTCTGCTGACCCAGCTGCACTGCACGATTTTCATATTTTATTGGTAACTGTGAAACATCTAGAAAAAATAGGGTTGGTTCGAAACTCTCTGTACTGTATACACAAAAATCATAAAAAATTCCTGACGAGTTTAAGTCAGGTATAATTTGTGAACACTGTTGGATTGTTCTGCCAGATTCCTGTTTTTAATGCTTTGTTGGTATTTTGTGTTGATAACTGTTGCCAACTCTTCTAAAAACTATTTCAGTAGATATATACTGCTAGGATAACCCCTGGGACATTGCTGGATCATTTGTTTGCTAATGTTTTTCTTCCTTGAGATTGTCAGTGATTGCTTTGTTGTTGTTTGATCATAATGCATGGGTAGAATCCTGTTTTCGTAATCGATTCTTTCTAAGCTTACCTGTGCTGAACCGCAGATGCCTCCCCGCCGTCAACTTAATGAGTTGGATCAGCTTATGGCGGCTTAGGCACAGCTGGCCCAAGTGATGACCCAGTTCATGGAAGCTCAGAACAACAACAACAATGGGAACAACCAGCCTCAGGGAGATGCACTTACAAGGTTCCTAAGGCTAAGGCCAGCGAAGTTCTCTACTGCAACGGAGCCGATGGTTGCTCTCGACTGGTTGTGTTCAGTGAATAAGGATCTGGTAACTGTTGGGTGCACGGATGTTGAGAAGGTGAGATTTGCTGCTCACCTACTGGAGGGACCAGCCGCTTCATGGTGGGACACTTTTCAAATCACCCACCCGCTGGACACTGTGACTTGGGCAATGTTTGAGGAAGGTTTCAGGACCAACCACGTGTCTTCAGGAGTTCTGAGCCTGAAGAGGAAGGAATTTTGCAACTTGCGCCAAACCAATCGCACTGTGGCTGAGTATATTGAGGAGTTCAACAACCTGTCTCGTTATGCACCTGAGGATGTTGACATTGATGCCAAAAGGAGAGAGAGGTTCCTGGATGGCCTCAGTGATGAGCTTTTAGTGCAGATGCTGTTGGTTTATTGTCCCACTTTCCAGGAGCTTATGGACAAGGCCAGAATCTTGGAGGGGAAGCACAAGCAGGTGGAAAACCGCAAGAGAAAGAGAAGCAATCACCACTCTGGATCTCATGACAAGTCTCGCACTTCCTATGAAGGATACTCCAAGCATGGGGGAAGTGACCATGGGCACCATGGAAGCCATGACCGCCACAACCTGGAGGCGATGTACATCTCCATGATAGCCACAAGAGCAACCGCCACAAGGGAGGGCACACTCACCATTCAGGAGGACACAGTGGGCATGACCGCAACCGTGATCGCAACTTTGTGAAGAAGGACCTGAGTGAGGTGACATGCTTCAAGTGTGGCCAGAAGGGACATTATGCAGATAAATGTCCGGAGAAGAAGGTACTGAAGCCAGGCAATAACTAGAAGGCCACAGTGAACCACATGAATGTGGAGGAGATCCCCGATGATCCTAAGCTTGTGGTTGGTAAGTTTCCGATCAACACTCACCCTGCACTTATACTTTTCGATACTGGTGCATCATATTCATTCATATCAAGGGCATTTGTGGATAAGTATAAGTTACCTACGGAGTCTCTAAAAGGGTCTATTAGAGTGAGCTCACCTGGAGAGGATATGATAGCTAGCGCGGGATTTCGCGACTTAACTAAGGATTGGAGCACACAATTTCATTGCACATCTGGTAAATCACAAGGTTTAGATGTAATATTGGGCATGGATTGGATGTCTATGCATGGGGGACACATAGATTGTGCACAGCGAGCGGTTTCGCTCAAAACCCCGAATGGTAAGAGAATTAGGTTCAAGTCGTATGTGCGACCGAAAAGGTGTAAGCTGAATTCTCTTAAGGGGGTTAGCATGGATACTGTGCCTGTGATAATGGAGTACCCCGACATGTTTCCAGAAGAGCTGCCAGGGATGCCACCTGACAGGGATGTGGAGTTTCTCATCGATCTAATGCCGGGAACAGGACCTATAGCAAAGAGACCATATAAGATGGATGTGGATGAGCTGAAGGAATTAAATAAACAGCTAAAGGAGCAGTTGGACAAGGGATTTATTCAGCCTAGTTCGTCGTCATGGGGTGCACCTGTTCTTTTGTGGAGAAGCAGGACAGTAGCAAGAGGTTAGTGGTGGACTATCGCTCACTGAATGAAGTGACCATCAAGAACAAATACCCCCTGCCAAACATAAATGATTTGTTTGATCAACTGGAAGGAGCAAAGGTGTTTAGCAAAATTGATCTGCGATCGGGCTATTTTCAATTGAAGATCCGGGAGGAGGACATACCAAAAACTGCTTTCACTACTAGGTATGGTTTATATGAGTACACGGTTATGTCTTTTGAACTAACGAATGCTCCAGCATATTTCATGACCATGATGAACAAGGTATTCATGGAGTACTTGGACAAGTTCGTGGTTGTGTTCATCGATGACATACTGATATATTCCAATGATGATGCTGATCATGAGAGACATCTGCGACTAATTATGGAGAAGCTGTGGGAACATAAGCTGTATGCCAAATTCAGCAAGTGTGAATTCTGGCTCAACACTGTTGGGTTTCTTGGACACGTGGTGTCAGGAGAAGGAGTCGCTGCTGATCCAAGAAAAGTGATGGTAGTAACTGAGTGGGAAGCGCCCAAGAATGTGGGCAATATTCGGAGCTTTTTGGGACTTGCTGGATATTACAGGAGGTTCATAGAAAATTTCTCCAAGATTGCTAAGCCGATGACGGAACTTCTGAAGAAGGAGAGGAAGTTTGAGTGGACAAATGCGTGTGAAGCCAGCTTTCAGGAACTAAAGTGTCGACTAGTGACCGCACCTGTTCTGTGTTTACCTGATCTTTAGAAGGATTTCCAAGTGTACTGTGATGCTTCTCGACAGGGACTTGGAAGTGTGCTGATGCAAGATGGGAGAGTGGTGTCATATGCCTCGCGGCAACTCAAACACCATGAGAGGAATTATCGCACGCATGACCTGGAATTAGCATCGGTTGTGCATGCGCTCAAAGTATGGAGGCACTACCTAATGGGAAAACACTGCAATGTGTACACCGACCACAAGAGCCTGAAGTACATATTTACACAGAAGGAACTGAACATGAGGCAAAGCAGATGGTTGGAGCTTATTAAGGATTATGATATGAATTTGCAATACCACCCAGGAAAAGCCAATGTAGTAGCATATGCTCTAAGCCGGAAGGTCTATGCCAATGGATTGTCTATTGGGTAATTAACCGAGGATTTGTGCAAGCAATTCAAGGACCTTATACTGGAGGTAGTGTTAGAAGGATATTTGGCAGCAATGGAGGTCCAACCAACGCTACAGGACATGATCAGGAAGGCTCAGGTAGGAGACAAGGAGATAGAGGAGATAAAGGAAAAGATGAAGGAGAATCGAGAAAAAGAAATTCGCGAGGATGAACAAGGAACCTTGTGGTATGGAGATCGTTTGTGTGTGCCCAGCGACCCGAAGATAAGGAAGCTCATGACTCGCCATACTCCATACATCTGGGCAATTCCAAGATGTATATGGATCTGAAGGACAAATTCTGGTGGAACAACATGAAGGGAGACATCGCCAAGCATATTTCCCTATGTGATGTATGTAGCCGAGTGAAGGCGTAACACCAGAAGCCAGCAGGACTGCTACAGCCATTGCCCGTGCCGGATTGGATGTGGGATAGAGTGGGAATGGATTTTATCACAGGATTGCCTAGGACCAGGTCGGGATACGACTCTATTTGGGTAGTGGTCGACCATTTGACCAAGGTAGCCCACTTCATACCGGTGAAGAAAACCTACACAAGTGCTAGGTTGGCCAAGATTTATATGGACAGAATTTTGTGCCTGCATGGAGTTCCCAAGAGCATTGTATCAGATAGAGGCACCCAATTTGCATCACACTTTTGGCACCAACTGCACGAGTCATTGGGAACTAGGTTGGAGTTTAGCACAGCGTTCCACCCATAGACTGATGGACAGACCGAGAGGGTAAATCAGATTTTGGAGGATATGTTGAGAGCTTGCGCTTTGGCTCATGGTTCTAGTTGGGATGAAAATTTTCCGTATGTTGAGTTTTCCTAGAACAACAGCTACCAAACCAGCATCAAGATGTCGTCGTTTGATGTGCTATATGGGAAAAGATGCCGGACACCATTGTTATGGGATGGGGTAGGAGAGCGTTAGCTATTTGGACTGGATTTGATCAAGGACGCCGAGGAGAAGGTCGCTTTGATTAGGGATAGGATGAAGGTAGCACAGTCGAGGCAAAAGAGCTACGCTGATGCCAAGCGCAAGGAAGTGGTGTATGAGATAGGTGATAGAGCGTACCTCAGGGTATCGCCACTACGTGGAATTAAGAGATTTGGAATCAAGGGTAAGCTGGCACCTCGGTTTATTGGACCATATCGGGTCTTAGCACGCAAAGGAGAGGTTGCTTATCAGTTGGAGTTGCCAGAGGCTCTGTCCGCCGTCCACAATGTGTTCCACGTGTCCTAGCTGAAGAAGTGACATCCGGAGATGGTGGATACCCCATTGAGAGACACGGTGCCACTAGAGGAGGTTCAGCTTGAGAGTGACTTGACCTATGAGGAGAATCCAGTCAAGATACTGGAGACAACGGAGAGGATTACCCGTACCAAGACGATCAGGTTTTGCAAGGTGCAATGGAGCCACCACATCGAAGAGGAAGCCACTTGGGAGCGTGAGGATGACATCCGAGAGGACCACCCGCACCTATTTGCTAGCCACGCCGAATCTCGGGGACGAGATTCATCTTAAGGGGGTTAGTCTTGTCACATCCCAAATTTTAGATTTGGTACTGCATAGCATTCATGTCATTGCATCATGATCATCATTGCAAAAAATTCAGTTTGAAAAAGTTTTGGCAAAACAAATCACTTGCAATTGCATTTTGACACCTACACTTGAATGCTCGGTTTTACCATGCTTCTTTTAAAAACAGTATATTTTGGTTTTTTGGAAGGCACAGGTACGAAAGAGGGTTCCGTCACGAACCCGTAGCACTTTGAATCGCCTCAATCGGAGCTTCGTAGCAAATTTTATAGCAATCTGAATTTTTTGACTTAGTTCTAGACAATTTCAGAAAATTCAGTTAAAGAATTCATCATGAAAAAGAAAAGAAAAAACAAAAAAGGGGAAACGGGCGAGCCAGCGAGGCCAACCACTTGACCCAGCCAGCCGGCCGCCCGTAGCGGCCTGGCTGCGCGCAGATAGTGCCGCCAGCCCGCCGTGGCTGGCCGGTGACAGGGGCCCCACTGTCACCCAGAGCAATGACCGAGCAGGACTCCGCCGGTGCCCCGATCTTCGCGCGGCCGTTTTCGACCAGGGCTCCTCCCTAGCCCACCCTTAAACCCTCTGGCCGCAACCTTTCCCCCCACGCCTCGAACCCTAGCTCGTTTCGAGCTTGCTCGCCCCGCCGCCGACATCGCCGCCGCCAGCAAACTCGCCGCGCGAGGTAGGAGCCGCCGCCCATGCTCTCCCTTGCCCCTGTGATGTTGGCCACCCCCGACCGCATCTCCTCATGGCCTTTTCCCCTTCTGCAGGGCCCCACATCGCTGGCAATTTCTCGCCGTTACTCTCGTTGGATCCGACGCCGACACCGCCTTCCGATCGCCCACAGCCGCCGCCTGCGGACGCGAGAGACCCCGCCATCGCCGCCTTGAGCCTCAGCGTCGCACCCCGCACACCGTACGCCACCCTGCTGCCGCCGCCCACCGCGGGATAAGCCTCGTCGTCGACCCCGACGCTGCCCCGGTGAGCCCCCCTCCGCGGCCTCCCTATGCCCTCCGATCGGCATCCAACGGTTCGTTGATTAGTCAGCCCAGGGCGCTGACCAGTCAGCGCCACGTCGGCGTAGTCAAACGGTCACGTTTGATTGTTTATTTAATTCAAATTATTTTGGCAGGTTTTGGATGAACTTGTAAAATCCATAAAAAATAATCTACTGGGCCAAAAATTGCAAATAAAATAAGTATGGATTCAGTGTCTCATGTAGAATATTGTTGTACCGTTGTTTTATGCTTTCGCAGCAAGGTTTGGTCTTGGTTAATTAAATGAGTTAATGTCTTTTCTAGAGTATTAAATTCATATAAAAGTTTCTACAACTCCAAAAATTACAAATGAGATGTCCCTGGAATCAGTAGAACAAGAGGAATCTTATAGTAAATTAAAAGGGTAGACTTACGGTACTGGAATTTTCAGAATCTATAAAAAGGCTTACTGGAGTATTTTAATTACTCAGGGAATTATATAATTCCTTTTTGAGTAATTCCAATTGGTACTGGTTCTATTTTAGGTTGCCTACACTATGGATATTTTTCCAAGATTTTACAAATATTTTATTAGAAGTGGCTAAATAATTGGGTTCTAGCTCAATTGTTTGGGCATTTAGAATTGCATGCTTTGTTTTCTATGCACTTAAAATATTTTCCATGCATACATACAGTAGGTATACTAAATAGGAATATATGAAGCTACTGTAGCATTGTTCAACTTGTAATGCATGCATCTTGCATTGTCATTATTTGTATATGATTGTGTATGGTTGTTTACGTGATTGCAATTGTATCGTGTAGATTGTGACGAGTGCAACGCTTGCTCGTGTGTGGATTGTTCGTTCGACCGCTACAGCCAAGGCAAGTAGATGCTATCTTGTTCATGATATGGTCCTATTACTGTCATTGCATTGTTGTGTATTTTGTAGATGCATGTGTAGGTTAATACTATCGCTATGCTATGTCCTATTATGTGGTAGGGTTTTCCTGTAGATGAACCACCGTTGGTAGATGTGCTTAGCCATGCTATGATGAACGAGGTCTGGGTTACATCATCGTGTTTCTAAATGTGTTGGTTTGCGAAAACTAAAAACAACTTAATCAATGAATCTCCTGGGTGTGATGGGATTGATAATTTTTGGTGGTATCATTGCGGAAAGGCACCCAGGTATCAAGAGAAAATTATTGGCTTCTTTATTTTGTAGCTTACGTGTACAACCATGTGTCAATAATGGAATGGGCGGTTGGTTAGACTCAGTAGGTTGTGGTAACTCGAACCCACGTATCTAGAGATGTAGAATTTTGGTAGGTTGGACCGGTGCGTGTCGGGTTTGGGGAGCTACTTCCCGAACGGTCCCTTCTTGGACTTCTCCCTATCATCACCCAATATGAGAGTGGTGGTACGCTGGGCTGGCCAAGTCACATGGGTAAAGTGTACTAACCCCTACAGGGTGTATAAACTAATCGATTAGCCGTTTCCCCGATTATGGACATCTGAGTTGCCTGATATTGATTTCATGACATGGTTCTCGCTCATTTTAATTTACTAATTGCTTTAATGTTGATGGGTTAACTTAATTGGGATCTTTTCAAAGAAAATGAAAAACTGTTTATGAAAGTAGGACAAAGGTATTTGCAAATGCAAGCTAGCCACAGCCCCACTTGCCAAATAAGCATGTAGATGTTAGCTCTATTGTTTCCTTTAATAGCTCTACTTGCCATACATTCCATGTATTGACCCTTCGGGGCTGCTACGTTTCATGTTGCGGGATATTCCGACTCTGAGTGATCGATTTAGGCCACGGTACTCCACTCGGCACTTGTTCACTTGTGGGAAATTTGAAGAATGGAGGATTTACTATTTTTATGTTGCTACTTGAATAAGTCGAGCTAGTCTTGAGCTAAGCCTTTATTGTAATAACGATACTCTGGATCATCGCTATTTGTGATACACGGATATTTTGCTATGTTATTCATCTTTATTCTATTGTGAGCCAATGAACCGATCCATGGGATTGGCATGTCACATAGAAGCTACGATCTTTTCAGAAACATAGTGTTACAGACCACCACACTTATCGTTTTCCTTCCAAAAATTTGTCTAAGTTATGTTGAACCTTTGATGCTTGTAATGTATTTGTGTATGCCATGACTTGTGTGATTGTTGCAAAAGATATGCTTGTGATATTTGTCTTGTGATGTTGATTCTAACTTTTCTCTATCTTATAAAAATAGATGCCTAATGTTGTTATCAGCACGGCCGAGGAGTTCAAGGGAACTCGTTTTGGTACTCGTCTCATTGAGCTCACTAGTGTGCTCAACCTCCCGCTTCCTAGCATCATGACACTTCCACTCGCCAAGTTTGAGAGGAAGGACCTTTGGGGCTTTAGAGTCACTCAGCCGGGACGCCAGACAGAGCCAACCACGGAGACCATCACTTTCAAGATGATGCATGACGACAAGGAGAAAGGATTAGATGTAGTCATGCAGGAGTTACTCGGGCGCCTGGTAGGGAGACACTCCACCGAGCTTAGAGGCCTTTACTTTCACCCCTTCGGGAGACGCAACGAGGAGGGTGGAGCTATAGAGTACGAGGATGCTGCTAGAGAGACGATGGATCCGATTCGTCTGTACCTCCAGGACATAGAGGGTCTTATTAGGCACCTAGATACTGATAGAACCAACGTCATGCTTAGCAATGATGAGATCCAGGTTCAGCTCCGAGAGAAGGACAATCTCTTCGCGGAGCAAGACGAGATAGTCAAGGAAATGGAGGCCAAGTTTGAAAGCCAGGAAAAGAAATTCAAGAGCCAGGAGAAAAGAGTCCAAGACAGGAACAAGAAGATCCGGGAGATGAAGGAAGAGCTTGAGGCCAAGGACTTCGAGCTTGAACATCAGCAGGGAGTGATCGACAGTCTTCGTTCACAGAAGAGGGCTCTTAGGGCTAAGATAGAGGCCTTGACTACTAATGTTGAGGAGTACAAGACCGCTATGGAGAATGCAGGTCTTACCCTTGTTGATGTGGAGATTGATGCGGAGGAGTACTGTTGACTACTCATTTATCTTTCATCTACCGTGCTTTTAGTTATTGAGTCGCAATGACCATCCAACATGTGGGTGGCTTGCTATGGTGTGTTTGCATTTCCAAACTTGTTGTTTATGTCGTTCAAACTCTATGTTATTTTTTATGCTTGGTTATTGTGATTGAGTATGTGATGTATTGTGCATGTTAAGAATCTATGGGTATCTCATTCTTATCCATATGAAAACCATAGATGCCTCCTCGACGTGCCAACCCCAACCCAAACAACAACAATGTCACTCCCGAGATGCAGCAGTTGATGAAAACATAAACACAACTGATGCAGATGATGACCACTTTCATGCAGAACCAGAATCAGAATAACAACAACAACAACCAAAATAATCCACCAGGATTTGACATGCTCACCAGATTCTTAAGACTGAGGCCTGCAAAGTTCTTAGGAACCACTGATCTAATGGTGGCCAATGATTGGCTACGTTCAGTGAACAAGGATTTAGTGACTGTCGGCTGCACCGACGAAGAGAAGGTCAGGTTTGCAGCACATTTGTTGGAAGGGCCAGCAGCAACCTGGTGGGATAACTTTCAGATCACCACTCCCATTGAGGATGTGACTTGGGCTATCTTTGAGGATGGATTCCGCACATCTCACATCTCATCCGGGATGATGAATTTGAATAAGAAGGAGTTCCACAATCTGAAGCAGCGTCACCGCAGCGTGGCTGAATATATTGAGGAGTTCAACAATCTGGCACGTTATGCACCGGATGAAGTTGATACTGATGCCAAGAGGAAGCAGAAATTCCTCGAAGGACTAAATGATGAACTGAATCTACAGCTGCCTGTTGCCTATGTCCCAACCTACCAATCACTTTGTGACAAGGATACCATCTTGGAGAACAAGATGAAACAGGTTGAGAGTAGGAAGAGGAATCACAACTTTGATAAGCACAGCTCAGGATCGTCTCACAAGCGTTCCCATCATGATGATAGTGGGAGTTCTGGATCCCACAAACATGGAAAGTACAACAACCACCACGGCCACAACCGCCACCATGACAACAAGCATCACCGCAGTCATGATAATGATAAGTACAAGAACCACAAGAGTGGACACAAGAGTCACCACAGTGGAGGTGGAAGCAGAAGTGGTAGTCATCCTGCAAAGAGAGATATTAGTTAGGTTGAATGTTTCAAGTGTAAGAAGATGGGGCATTATGCAAATGAGTGCCCAGAAAAGAAAGTTGAAGGAACCACCAAGCCAACCCTTTCCAGAAGGGACAAGTGAACCACATCAATGTGGAAGAGTTATATGAGGAACCTGATGCTGTGGCTGGTAAGTTCAAACTCAATTCTATTCCAGCACTTGTTCTTTTTTATACTGGCGCATCGCATTCATTCATATCAAGAGCATTTGTTGATAAAAATGAACTTCTAGTTGAAACTATTGGGTGTACTATAAAAGTAAGTTCTCCTGGTGGAGAAATGATAGTGAACTCAGGATGTCATGACCTAGTCATAGAATTTGGGAAGTATAAGTTTCCCGTTAATTTGATAATCCTAAATTCCCAAGGATTGGATGTCATTTTGGGAATGTACTGGATGACTAAGTACAAGGGAGTGCTAGATTGTGCCAATCATACTGTCACCCTCACAACCCCGGATAATAAAAGGATTAGATTCAAGACTAACTTTGAATCAAAAGGGAGTAAGGTAAATTCTCTTAAGGGGGTTAGCATAGACAGTGTGCCAATTGTGAGAGAATATCCATATGTGTTTCCGGAGGAATTACCGGGAATGCCACAAGATAGAGATGTGGAGTTTTTGATTGACTTGTTTCTAGGATCAGGACCAATAGCAAAGAGACCTTACAAGATGTCAGTTGATGAGTTGAAGGAACTCAAGAAGCAACTTGGAGAGCAGTTGCAGAAAGGATTTATTCAACCAAGTTCTTCATCTTGGGGAGCACCAGTTTTGTTTGTGGAAAAGAAAGACAGAAGTCAAAGGTTATGCATAGATTATCGTTCACTCAATGAGGTGACTATCAAGAACAAATATCCTTTGCCCATAATCAATGACTTGTTTGATCAGTTAGAAGGAGCCCGTGTATTCTCAAAGATTGATCTCCGGTCAGGCTATTTTCAGCTTAAGATAAGGAAACAAGACATACCTAAGACCACTTGGTATGGATTGTATGAGTACACCATAATGCCATTTGGTTTGACCAATGCACCAGCTTACTTCATGAATATGATGAACAAAGTGTTCATGGAGTTTCTTGACAAGTTTGTTGTCGTTTTCATCGATGACATTTTGATATACTCCAAGAGCAATGAAGAGCATGAAGGACATTTGTGTTTGATACTTGAGAAGCTTAGAGAGCATAAATTGTATGCCAAATTCAGCAAGTGTGAATTCTGGCTAAATAAAGTTGGTTTTCTTGGACACATTGTGTCAGGAGATGGTGTAGAAGTTGATCCCGCAAAAGTGTCAGCTGTAACTGAGTGGGAATCTCCTAAGTCAGTGAAAGAAGTTCATAGTTTCCTTGGCTTGGCAGGATACTATAGAAGATTCATTGAGAATTTCTCCAAGGTAGCTAAGCCAATGACGGAGTTACTAAAGAAAGACAAGAAATTTGCTTAGACTCGAGGATGTGAACTCAGTTTTCAAGAATTGAAGAAGAGACTAGAGACAACACCAGTCCTATGTCTGCCAGATTTGGAGAAGGATTTCCAAGTTTATTGTGATGCATCTCATCATGGATTAGGTGCAGTTCTGATGCAAGAAGGGAAAGTTGTGTCTTATGCCTCGAGACAACTCAAAAATCATGAGGTGAATTATCCTACTCATGATTTAGAGTTAGCCTCTGTTGTCCATGCACTCAAAACATGGAGACATTATCTTTTGGGAAAGCGATGTGAAGTGTTCACAGATCACAAAAGTTTGAAGTATATCTTCACTCACAAAGAAATCAACATGAGACAAAGAAGATGGCTAGAACTCATCAAGGACTATGAATTGAGTTTGCAATACCACCCTGGTAAAGAAAATGTTGTAGCGAATGCATTAAGACGTAAGGTTTATGTGAATGGCCTTACTAAGGGTGAGTTGCCAGATGATCTGTGTGCCCAATTCAAAGATCTCAGATTGGAGATAGTGCCTGAGGGACATCTCATGTCATTAGATGTTCAAGCCACCTTGTTGGACAAAATCAAGAAATCCCAAAAGATGGACAAGGAAATTGAAGAGATTAAGGAAAATATTTTAAAGGAAAAACCAAAGGATTCCATGAAGACGAACAGGATACTTTATGGTATGGAAAACGTATCTGCATTCCGCAAGATCCGGAGCTTCGGAAACTGATTTTACAAGAAGCACACAACTCACCATATTCCATTCATCTGGGTAACACCAAAATGTACATGGATGTAAAGGAAAGATTTTGGTGGAATAACCTCAAGAAGGATATTGCCGAACATATTGCTTTGTGTGATGTTTGTAGTAGAGTGAAAGCGGAACATCAGAAACCAGCAGGATTATTACAACCACTACCTATTCCTAATTGGAAGTGGGACAAGATTAGCATGGATTTCATCACCGAATTGCCAAGGACCAAGTCAGGTTATGACTCTATTTGGGTAGTAGTGGATCGCCTAACTAAAGTGGCTCATTTCATACCCGTGAAGACAACCTATACAAGTGCTAAGTTGGCAAGGATCTATATGAATAGGATTGTGTGTCTGCATGGAGTACCCAAGAGTATTGTGTCTGATAGGGGAACTCAATTCACTTCTCATTTTTGGAGGCAACTGCATGAGTCATTGGGAACGAGATTGGAATTCAGTACTGCTTTTCATCCTCAGACGGATGGACAGACAGAAAGGACCAACCAGATTTTAGAGGATATGTTGAGGGCATGTGCCATAGATTATGGAGCTAGTTGGGATGAAAGTCTGTCTTACGCAGAATTCTCTTATAACAACAGCTATCAAGCCAGTATTGAGATGGCACCGTTTGAGTTTCTCTATGGGAGAAAGTGTACTACACCATTGTTATAGAATGGTGTTGGAGAAATAAACTTGTTCGGACCAGAACTAATCAAGGAAGCTGAAGAGAAAATCAAGTTAGTAAAGGACAGATTGAAGATAGCACAGTCCCGACAGAAGAGCTACGCAGATCCCAAGCGTAGGGAAGTCACCTATGAGGTGGGTGATAGAGCTTATCTTAGAGTATCACCACTTCGTGGAGTGAAGAGGTTTGGAGTCAAAGGAAAATTGGCCCCAAGATATGTTGCACCATTCAAGATTCTGAGTCCTAAAGGAGAAGTAGCTTACGAGATTGAATTGCCTGAATCATTTTCTGCCGTTCACAATGTGTTTCATGTGAGTCAGCTAAAGAAATGTCATTCGGAGATGGAAGAGACCTCTTTGAAGGATACTATACCATCGGAGGAGGTCCAATTGGAAAGTGATCTCACCTATGAGAAAAAACCTATCAAGATTCTTGAGACTGCAGAAAGAGTTACACGGACAAAGACCATCAAATTTTGCAATGTTCAGTGGAACCATCATTCCGAAGAAGAAGCAACATGGGAAAGAGAGGATGACCTTCGGAAAGACCACCCTCACCTATTTGCTAGCCAATACGAATCTCGAGGGCGAGATTCACCTTAAGGGGGTTAGATTTGTAACATCCCAAAAATCATGATTTCAAAGTTTGCATATCATTCATGCATTCATAATCATTTTATAATCATTTCTTCAAAAACAGAAACTTTGTGATCTATTATTTTATGTAAACAAGGCAATGGCCATATTGCTACCTTCTAATAAGAAAATACTTACTTTAATCAGTAAAGATTTGAACATAAGTTTGAGTGTTGTTTCTAAGGCTTGTTCAAGGTTTTCAAAACAAATTATGAAATTCAAAATCATTCTCATGTTCTATTTAAATAAATGATAAAAGCAAGGTTTATTTTAAATATCATTGGGCCATTACAAATTTAAGTGAATAGCTATATTGTATACACAAATATGAACATGTTGCACTTTACAAAAATCCAGAAATTGTTTGGATTCAAACTCTTTTAAAATCATTTGAAAAAGATTCCTGGAAAATCAATCAAAAAAAGAAAAAAAGCAAAAGAAATGGAAAAAGGCCGGCGCCAGCAAATAAGCCCAACAACAGAAGCAGCCCATTAGCCAGCCCACCCGGGTTTTCCCCCTCTCTTTGTTTTTTCACCACACCCGCGCTACCCAAACGGTCACTTACTGGTGGACCCTTGCCAGCTCACATCCTTCTTCCCCAAATCACGCCCACGACCACGTCGTCGCTGGATGTTTCTCCTCCTTCACTGTCGTGCCATAACTCGAGTAAATGCCGATGTTTACGTGCGCGATCCTCGCCTTGGCTCCGGCTACTTAACCACCTCCCCACCCCACTCCTTTCCCTCACTCAGCACCACCAGAGCGCCGCTAGGCTCCCCAAATTTCACCCAACACCGCCACAACCCCGAGGAACTCCGGTGAGCCATCACGGTGAGTCTCGAGCGCGCCTTGCCCTCTAGTTCATGCGAGCTGCTTCGCCATTATCTTGCACACCTTCTCATGCTTTCAATTCATCCTGAATCGCCCTAGGTCATCGCCCTCGTCAGCATATGGAAACGACAAAAGCTTGACTCAAGTCCAACGAGCCATTCTGTGAGCCCCGTGTTTCCCTCTGTCTCTGGTTCACGCAATCATGTTCGCTAGTTCCTCGCGCATCTGTTAACGTTTTCCGTTTGAATCCTTGCGCCCCAGGACGTCGTCTTCGACTCCAAAAGTGAGCACCCGACGCTCAGACGAACTCTGACAAGCTCCTGCTGTTGTGTCCGTGCGCTCCGACCCAGTCCGTCTGCACGTTGAGCATCTCCACGACCTCGCGATATCGGTAAGCACTAGCCCGACCGCCCTGCCCCTCTGGCCTTGCCGGTGTGTCACCACCAGAACCGTCGCCGCCGCAAGCACCATTTGCGCCGCTGGTTCTTGGTTAGATGGATCTGATCCATCGGATCTAAATCCTAAGGCCACGATTAGATCTTAGGTGAAGCGGTACGAACAGATCTGGGTCGTGCATCTTTAGTTAGATCTTGCGGTCCACGAGCGTGATCTGGCCGAACCGGTGTCGTCCAATCAGAAGCTGCCGCATGGCGCTGTTTTATTTAAAAAGATAGAAACATTTCTATTAGATGTTCAAACTTGCAAAATTCATAACTTTTGATCCACACGTCCAAATTTTGAAAATTTTATATCATTGGAATCAGGAGAAATAATTCTATCCAACCATGTACTTTTTTTAATAAATTGTTGTAGTGACCTTGGATCGGTAAGGATCCTAAGTCCCTGTGATTAACATGCTAGTCCCTGGATCAATATCTAGCACTCACAGTCGATGAAATATCATGTAAAACACAAAGTCTTTATTACAGGGAGAATCCAGAGTATGAAATTATTACAAATATTGTTTAGCATTATGCTAGCTCAAATAACAGCGGAAACATAAAAGCAGCATGAGTCCATCAACGCCCCAGGCTTGTCGAGTGTAGACCCGCGATCCCTACACACCTTTCAATCTTCGGATTCTGCACATAAGACGTGCAGCCAACAAGTTGGGTCAATACTTTGAATGTATTGGTAAATTACACCAAGGAGAGAAAAAGACTACCTCTACATGCAAGGCTGGTATAGGCTGTAGAGTTCATTTTCTCAAAGCTAGTTTTCTTAAGTAGAGAGAAGAAGAGAGGATTGTTCTACTTTGTAAACATTTGCTTAGATAAAATAAGGTCGAGTGGCACACGAGGATATTATGCACCAAGTGTCCAAACAACCAAACACTTGGATATTACGCACCAAGCGTCACTTGGATATTACACACCAAGTTCCCAAATTCCCACCCATTAGCGATATTACGCACGCCATGGGGTTTCAAAACTTTGTTTTAGAAAAGAGAGAGGAAGATCCTTTAGAGGCTCCATCCTTCAGATGCTCATTGTTGTTCTGTTACCGTGAACACGGCTGATCGATCAGATTGCAACACTCTCGAGAGTTTGTGCACTTTACCCACAATCCACGATCAAGTCCTTTTACAGACAAGACCATGGTGAGGCTTTCCCTTAGTAGCCCATCTACCTTCCGGATCCAACCGTGCCAAGAACCTCCAAATATTGGTACCCAGGTGAGGTTTCCCACTAAGTACTAGGCCAAGACAGATCCCATAATGTATTGTGGTTGCACTGGAAGCTTCTGAATTCTGAAACATGGCAGACTTATTTGATTCCTGGGCGGCCGTCCTCCACCAAAATCTCACTCTTTGTCCCGACAACCATTCCGCCCAGAAGAAAACTTAGTTTTATTTTGAAGTGGATTTGAGAAGAAAAGTTTGCTCTAGAGAGCCTTTATACTTAGAAAAATTCTTTGTCTTTCGAACCCCCCAACGGTACTTTGTATATATAACATAGCAAGCAATACTTAGTAAAAAAAAGGGGTAACCTATTAAGATGGGAAATCCTAAGTATAGAGCTACTCATGGCATACTACAAAATCATCGCACTTGCAAAATAATAGTAAGGAAAAATTCTACTAGATCATCCTACACATGCATACTACAGAATTTTGAAGATCACATGCATAGAATCAAAACTGGGACATAATTATGAACAAGTGGTGTAACTTGCCTTGATCCGAGCAGCACTCTACACAATAGCACTCCTTAGTGCACTCCGAGCAATCTAACGAATCACAAACATAGATCTGATCACAACTTGCTCAAAGCATATCACAAAGAATATCATGCATGCATGCAACATGGTATTTTATGAAAGGTTGGTTAAATTGATCAAGGTAGCAAATTTGTGTTGTGATAGTGTAAGGGTGTCACTAGGATTGAATTTAGATCTAATAGAGTCACTAAAACAAATCCTAGGATTATAAGGAGATCAAACCATCTAATTAGCCCAAGTTAGATCTAATGATCCTAAGCAAGCTTAATGATTTGGATCAGTAGGTATTGTGGAAACAAGGGTATTACAACAAGAATCAAATAAAATAGAACTTTAATTATTTTTCTATAGATTAAACTCCCCAATCTAATGATTAAAATCTACATCTAAAACATTACTACAACCCTGCAATATTATTACAGATTTGGATTCTACATAAAATTAGGAATCCAACGGTATATTACAAGCTAAATTTGGACAAATATTTGATTTTATATGATTTTCGCAAGTTTGAATTCCAAATCTGCAACCAGATCTGAACTTCTCTTAAAACCTAGCCAGGTGTCAGCGTCTGGTTGGCCCAGCTGGAGCGACTCGGCTGGCAGCGCGTCTTTGGCGTCTTGGCACCATGAGGTTTCTTGATACCCTTCGGCAATGGTTCTAATCTAAGCCGTAGGCGGCAGAACGGACGGTCGAGAGGGCGTGGCAACTCACCGAGGCGGCGACGGCGGCGATGGGTGGCGGCGGCGTCGGTGGAGATGGTTGGCGGCGCCCTGGTGGCTTCCCCGAGGCGGCGATGTGGTCGACGGAGCGCGGCTCCTCCTCGCGGTCCCGTTCGCGAGTTCAGCTTCCTCGTTCGCTTACCGTTCAGCTGCAGTGCTCCGCCGATCTCCGCGAGCTCCGGCGAGGCGTCGGCGAGAAATCGTGCGTGACCTAGCGCTCTGTAGAAGGGGAAAAAGGGGTCAGGCGAAGCACGGGAAGGACAACCAGCGGTGAAAGAGGGATCTGGGTGGCGCAAATCGCCGGGACCTCTACCTTCCCGAGCGCGGCAACGGCGAGAAGAGAGGCGGCGGTCGGGAGAGGGCTTGGGCTAGGGTTTTTCGAAGAGGAAAACGACGAGAGGGGGGTCGGCTTATAAGGGGCAGAGACTTGGGGAAGGGGGCGGTCGAGTCCGGCGCAAATAGGAGTCCGACGCGGCCGGAGTTGTGTCCGCCGCGGTCTCCAGGAGGAAGACGACGGGGTGGGACCCCCGCGTCAGTGGTGGAGGGGAGGAGCGGGCCGGTGCTGGGCTGCGGCGGCTGGCGGGCGCTGGTGGGCTGCGCTGCGGCCCAGTTAGGTAGGTTTCCCCTTTTTTTTCCTTTAATCATTTTCCTTTTTCTGTTTTAATAAAATCTAAATAACTTTTGCAAACTAAGACCAAAATTGATGAAACTTGTTTCTAAAATTTCATAAAATTAAGGTGGTCAACCTAGGGCCATAGTTTAGTGTTTTACAAGGTTTTGGTAGGGTCTTTACTCAACCTCTACAATAATGCTTACATAAGGCAACCACTATTAGGGTTTTCTAGTTTTAGGTGTTTAGGATTTTTATTTCAATTTTCAATTGTAGGATGCAATGATGCAAGGATGATGCATGACACTAATAACATCCTAATACAAAATCTGGGATGTTACAAACCTACCCCCCTTAAGAAGAATCTCGTCCTCGAGATTCGGGTTGGCTAGCAAATAGGTGTGGGTGTTCTGCCTACAAGTCTTCTTCACGCTCCCACGTAGCTTCTTCCTCGGAGTGGTGGTTCCATTGTACCTTGCAGAACCTTATAGTCTTGGTGCGGGTAATCCTTTCAGATGTTTCCAGTATTTTGATGGGTTTTTTCCTCATAGGTAAGGTCATTCTCCAATTGAACCTCATCTAGGGAAATGGTGTCTTCTAGCGGTGTTTCAGCCATCTCCGGGTGACACTTCTTTAGTTGTGACACATGAAACACATCATGAACAGTTAGTCCTTCTGGTAGCTCCAGCTGATAAGCCACTTCCCCTCTACGGGCCAGAACCTTATATGGTCCTATGAATCGTGGGGCTAACTTTCCCTTGATTCTGAACCTTTTAACTCCTCGTAGGGGTGAAACTCAGAGATACGCACGGTCCCCTATTTCATAGGCCACATCCCTGCGCTTGGAATCAGCGTAACTCTTCTGTCGGGATTGGGCTACCTTTAGCCTATCCTGAATCTGTCATACCTTTTCTTCGGCATCCTTTATCAAGTCAGGTCCAAAAAGACTGCGTTAACCAACTCCATTCCATAGCAATGGAGTCCTACACTTCCTGCCATATAGAACTTCAAACGGAGCCATCTTAATACTTGTCTGGTAGCTGTTGTTGTATGAGAACTCAGCATACGACAGGTTATCGTCCCAGCTAGACCCATAGTCCAGCGCGCAAGCTCTCAACATATCCTCCAAAATTTGATTCACCCTTTCTGTTTGGCCATCTGTCTGAGGGTGGAAGGCAGTACTGAATTCTAGTCGGGTTCCAAGAGACTCATGTAGTTGACGCCAAAACTTTGAAGTAAACTGGGTGCCTCTATCTAACACAATTCCCTTGGGAACACCTTGCAGACTTACAATTCTTGACATGTATATCTTAGCAAGCTTAGCACTTGTATATGTGTTCTTTACGGGGATGAAGTGAGCCACCTTGGTGAAGTGGTCCACCACTACCCAGATAGAATCAAATCCAGAACGAGTCCGGGGCAATCCTGTGATGAAATCCATGCCTACCTTGTCCCACTTCCAGTCGGGTATAGGTAGTGGTTGTAGTAATCCTGCCGGTTTCTGATGATCGGCTTTAACTCTGTTGCACACATCACACAGAGAAATATACTTTGCAATATCTCTCTTTAGGTTATTCCACCAGAATCTATCCTTCACATCCATGTACATCTTTGTGTTACCTGGATGAATTGAGTATCGCGAATCATGAGCTTCTTGTAAAATCATCTTCCTGATATCGGGGTCATTGGGAACGCACAAACGCTTCTCATACCAGAGGGTTCCTTGTTCGTCCAGACGAAATTCTTTAGTATTTCCTTCACTTATCCTGACTCTTATTTCTTCCAACTCTTCATCCCCCTTTTGTGCTTCTTGGATCCTTTCTTGGAAGGTGGACACTATTTCCATAGTTGTTACGTGTCCTTTCGGGACTATCTCTAGCCTGAGATCCCTGAATTGCTTGCATAAATCCTCTGGAAGTTCCCCTGCGGTAAGTCCATTCACATACACCTTACGACTTAAGGCATCAGCCCCCACGTTTGCCTTTCCGGGGTGGTACTGTAAATCCAAGTCATGATCCTTAATTAGCTCAAGCCATCTTCGTTGTCTCATATTCAACTCCTTTTGGGTGAAGATGTACTTCAAACTTTTATGATCTGTGAACACATCACAATGTTTGCCCATGAGGTAGTGTCTCCATACCTTGAGTGCATGAACCACAGATGCAAGTTCCAAATCATGTGTGGGATAATTGTGTTCGTGGTTCTTAAGTTGTCGGGAGGCATAGGATACCACTTTCCCATCCTGCATCAATACACTTCCAAGTCCTTGTCGAGAAGCGTCACAATAGACTTGAAAATCCTTCTGGATATCAGGCAGACACAGAACTGGTGCCGTTACAAGGCGTTTCTTCAACTCTTGAAAAATTGCTTCACATGCCTCGGTCCATAGGAATTTATTTTTCTTCTTTAATAGTTCCGTCATGGGTTTTGCTATCTTGGAAAAGTTTTCGATGAACCTCCGGTAATATCATGCGAGGCCCAAGAAACTTCTTATATCTCCCACATTCTTGGGTGACTCCCATTCCGTCACGGAAGCTACCTTGCTAGGATCTACGGCGACTCCCTTAGCTGACAAAACATGACCAAGGAATCCCACTTCCTTTAACCAGAACTCGCACTTGCTGAATTTGGCATACAACTTGTGTTCTCTTAGTTTCTCCATAATGAGGCGCAGATGTTTCTCATGTTCCTTATCATCCTTAGAGTATATGAGTATATCATCTATGAATAACACGATAAACTTGTCCAAGTATTCCATGAACACCTTGTTCATCATGGTCATGAAGTATGCTGGGGCATTGGTTAGACCAAAAGACATCATGGTGTACTCATACAATCCGTATCTTGTGGTGAATGCTGTCTTGGGCACATCCTGTTCTCGAATCTTTAGCTGAAAATAGCCCAATCGTAGATCGATCTTTGAGAACACACTGGCTCCTTTTAGCTGGTCAAACAGGTCGTTGATGTTGGGCAGAGGATACTTATTCTTAATCGTCACTTCGTTCAACGAGCGGTAGTCCACAACCAGCCTCTTGGTCTTATCCTTCTTTTCCACAAATAGGACGGGTGCTCCCCAAGATGACGCGCTGGGTTGAATGAACCCCTTGTCCAATTGTTCCCTAAGCTGTTTCTTGAGTTCCTTTAACTCGTCCACATCCATCTTGTATGGTCTCTTAGCTATCGGCCCCGTGCCTGGCATTAAGTCAATGAGAAACTCGATATCACGGTCGGGTGGCATTCCGGGTAGCTCTTCTGGGAAGACATCTGGGTATTCCTTTACAATAGGTACCTCCTCCAAGCTAACCCCCTTAAGAGAGTTCACCATGACTTCTTTAAGTGCGAAATTCGACTTGATACGAATCCTCTTCCCTTCCGGTGTTGTGAGCATGACAGTTCTCTTGGCACAATCTACGACTCCTTCATATTCGGTCATCCAATTCATGCCCAAGATTATGTCTAATCCTTGTGATTCTAGAACTACTAGACTGGTGGGAAAAATGTGTGTCCCAATCCTTAGTTCTAATTCCCGGCAATCGGAGTTTGGCACTATTTCTCCCCCAGGAGAACTTACCCTTAGAGGAAAGTTTATAGTCTCCGTTGGTATCTTGCTTATCCACAAATACCCTTGATATGAATGAATGCGATGCACCAGTATCAAAAAGAACAACTGCGGGAATAGAATTGAGTTTGAACTTACCAATCACAGAGTCTGGCGCATCACAAGCATCCTCCATAGAAACATGATTCACCGTGGCTTTGACAAACGGATTTGGCTTCTTCCCGTTTCCATTGCCATGGTTGTGTCCATTTCCATTCCCATTACCATTGCCATTCTTCCTCTCAGGGAAAGAGGTTGCATAGTGCCCTGTCTTGTTGCACTTAAAGCATGTCACCTCACTGAGATCCTTTCCATTGCTGCCATTGCCATTGCGGTTTTTTTGCCCATTGTGTTTGTGGCCACCATGGTTATGACCGTTATGGTTGTGGCTATTATTGTTATAAGGTGGTGGTGAGGAATTGCGCTGCTTCTGGTACGGAACAGAGTGTTTGTGAGGGTTAGATTTCCTCTTGCGGTTTTCTATGCTCTTCCTCTTTGATTCAACAACAATGGCTCTGTCCAGGAGTTCCTGAAAGTTGTCAAATTTCTGAGCCACAAGCTGAATGGATATCTCATCATTGAGGCCTCTTAAGAACTCCTCCTGTCTCTTGGCATCAGTAGAAACATCATCGGGTGCATAACGGGCTAGCTTATTGAAAAGCTCACCATACTCGGTGACAGAACGGTGCAGCTGGTGTAGGTTGCGAAACTCGCGCCTTTTCAGAGTCATGACACCAGCAGCCACATGGTGAGTGCGAAAGGCTAACTCAAACTGTTCCCAAGTGATATCATCAATATCCGGGTGGGTGACTTGGTAGTTATCCCACCATTCTGCAGCAGGTCCTTCAAGCTGGTGTGCGGCATAACGCACCCTGTCGGCTCCGACAGCTTGCACGGTGTCTAGCTTCTTGTTGATCGTACGCAGCCAGTCATCAGCGATGATTGGTTCAGTGCTGCTAGTGAAGGTAGGTGGGTTCAGCCTCAAAAACCGAGTCAAGCGATCCTGTTGAGGAGGTGGCGGAGGTGGTGGTGGCGGGTTGTTGTTGTTGTTCTGCATGTTCTGAGTGAGTAGTTGGATCAGCTGGTTCTGAGTGGACAAAAGTTGTGCTATTTCTGGCGGGATTTCGGGGTTCGCACGTCTTGGCGGCATCTGTGGGTTTAAGAGAATAGTTAAGAAATTGACAGAAAGACTAAGTAGTAAACTCCTACCCTTATGAAAACACACCAAGAACACAAGGCACACAAGACATAACAACACAGATTTAACACAGAAAACAACCAAGTTTAACTAAACCAGACTTGTCTTGGTATTTATTACATTTGTGAATAATGTTCTACTATAGAATTAAAGGTGGTCCAACTATTACACATCTTCCACGCCTTCCTCTTCCTCGTCCTCGAACGAGTAGCCTTCTTGCTCTAGAGTTGTCTTGTACAATTCCATCTCCTTTGTGGTGGCTTCAATCTTCTCTTGGAGGCTCTTTATCTCATCCTATAGCCTCTTGGTAGTGGCTTCCGGCTGCTCCTGAAGTCCCTCCTTCTCGCTTTGTAGCTCTTCCACTAAACTTGACTTCATTGCGGCTTCAAGTTGCTTTGCCAAGTCCCTCTTGGAAGCACGCACATCATTGATTATCTTGCAAAGGACTTTAGTTTGCACTTCATCTCCATCGATCTGCTGTTTGAGTTCCCTAATTCTCTTGTTTTTATTTATCACCCTCTTCTCTTGGTTAGCAAACTTCTTCTCTTGGTCCTGGAATTTTATCTCTTGGAGCTTCATTGCCTCCTCCTGCTGCTTGATCATTTCTTCCTTCTCCTTGATGAGGGCTCATAGCTCGTCGTTCTTCAACATCTCGAGGAAGGCACCCTTCTCAAGGTCATGGATGTGGCACTCCAAGTCTTGATATTGTGTTCTTCGGCGCTTGGTAGAAGTTCTTTCCTCAAAGGTTAACTCCATGGGAATTCCTTCCTCATCTAGTCTTCCAAAGAGGCTGCCGTAGTGTCCTTGGAGAGCTTCATGATGACATCCACATAGGCGACCAATGAGTTGCTGCAAGCTAATGCTAAGGGCCTTCTCCTTGGAATCGCTAACAATGTGGATTGCTATGTCTTCCTCCGGGTTCTTGCCTCGCTCTTTTCCTGGCTGGATGACCTTGACTCCCCAACAGCCGTCCTTGTGGAGTTTCTTCATTGTGCTCCCCTGGGTTGTTGGGAGAGGAAGGTCCAAACGTGTGAGTAGATCCATGAGGCATCCACCAAAGCGAAGGGGCTCGATGTCCGCGACGGTGTCGTAGAGGAAGCTTGTCATCTTTTAGTAAGAAGAATGAGGGTTAGATACTTAAACAAGTAGAGGAAAGCAGATACTAGATGTGCGGAAATAACTTAGTAGGAAAACAAGTAAGGCACTAAAGTTAGAGGTGGTTCCAATCCTAGGGTCACGTCATACAGGCAACGATGTGCTCTGATACCATCTGTAGTGACCTCGGATCGGTAAGGATCCTAAGTCCCTGTGATTAACATGCTAGTCCCTGGATCAATAGCTAGAACTCACAGTCGATGAAATATCATGTAAAACACAAAGTCTTTATTACACGGAGAATCCAGAGTATGAAATTATCAAAAATTGCTTAGCATTATGCTAGCTCAAATAACAGCAGAAACATAAAAGCAGCATGAGTCCATCAACGCCCCAGGCTTGTCGAGTGTAGACCCGCGATCCCTACGCACCTTTCAATCTTCGGATTCTGCACATAAGACGTGCAGCCAACAATTTGGGTCAATACTTTGAATGTATTGGCAAATTACACCAAGGAGAGAAAAAGACTACCTCTACATGCAAGGCTGGTATAGGCTGTAGAGTTCATTTGCTCAAAGCTAGTTTTCTTAAGTAGAGAGAAGAAGAGAGGATTGTTCTACTTTGTAAACATTTGCTTAGATAAAATAAGGTCGAGTGGCACACGAGGATATTACGCACCAAGTGTCCAAACAACCAAACACTTGGATATTACGCACCAAGCGTCACTTGGATATTACACACCAAGTTCCCAAATTCCCACCCATTAGAGATATTACGCACGCCATGGGGTTTCAAAACTTTGTTTTAGAAAAGAGAGAGGAAGATCCTTTAGAGGCTCCATCCTTCAGACGCTCATTGTTGTTCTGTTACCGTGAACACGGCTGATCGATCAGATTGCAATACTCTCGAGAGTTTGTGCACTTTACCCACAATCCACGATCAAGTCCTTTTACAGACAAGACCATGGCGAGGCTTTCCCTTAGTAGCCCCTCTACCTTCCGGATCCAACCGTGCCAAGAACCTCCAAATGTTGGTACCCAGGTGAAGTTTCCCACTAAGTACTAGGCCAAGACAGAGCCCATAATGTATTGTGGTTGCCTTTGGAAGCTTCAATTCAAACATGGCGGACTTCTTTGATTCCTGGTAGTCTTCCACCAAAATCTCACTCGTTGTCCCGACAACCATTCCGCCCAGAAGAAAACTTAGTTTTATTTTGAAGTGGATTTGAGAAGAAAAGTTTGCTCTAGAGAGCCTTTATACTTAGAAAAATTCTTTGTCTTTCGAACCCCCCAACGGTACTTTGTATATATAGCATAGCAAGCAATACTTAGTAAAAATAGGGGTAACCTATTAGGATGGGAAATCCTAAGTATTGAGCTACTCATGGCATACTACAAAATCATCGCACTTGCAAAATAATACTAAGGAAAAATTCTACTAGATCATCCTACACATGCATACTATAGAATTTTGAAGATCACATGCATAGAATCAAAACTGGGACATAATTATGAACAAGTGGTGTAACTTGCCTTGATCCGAGCAGAACTCTACACAATAGCACTCCTTAGCGCACTCCGAGCAATCTAACGAATCACAAACATAGATCTGATCACAACTTGCTCAAAGCATATCACAAAGAATATCATGCATGCATGCATGCAACATGGTATTTTATGCAAGGTTGGTTAAATTGATCAAGGTAGCAAGTTTGTGTTGTGATAGTGTAAGGGTGTCACTAGGATTGAATTTAGATCTAATAGAGTCACTAAAACAAATCCTAGGATTATAAGGAGATCAAACCATCTAATTAGCCCAAGTTAGATCTAATGATCCTAAGCAAGCTTAATGATTTGGATCAGTAGGTATTGTGGAAACAAGGGTATTGCAACAAGAATCAAATAAAATAGAACTTTAATTATTTTTCTATAGATTAAACTCCCCAATCTAATGATTAAAATCTACATCTAAAACATTACTGCAACCCTGCAATATTATTACATATTTGGATTCTACATAAAATTAGGAATCCAACGGTATATTACAAGCTAAATTTGTACAAATATTTGATTTTATATGATTTTCGCAAGTTTGAATTCCAAATCTGCAACCAGATCTGAACTTCACTTAAAACCTAGCCAGGTGTCAGCGTCTGGTTGGCCCAGCTGGAGAGACGCGGCGCTGGCGCGTGCATGCTGACGCGCACGGCCACGTGGCACCGCGGGGTTTGCTGATACCCCTTCGGCAATGGTTCTAATCTAAGCCGTAGGCGGCAGATCGGACGGTCGAGAGGGCGTGGCGACTCACCGAGGCGGCGATGGGTGGCGGCGGCGTCGGTGGAGATGGTTGGCGGTGCCCTGGTGGCTTCCCCGAGGCGGCGATGTGGTCGACGGAGCGCGGCTCCTCCTCGCGGTCCCATTCGCGTGTTCAGCTTCCTCGTTCGCTTCCCCGTTCAGCTGCAGTGCTCCGCCGATCTCCGCGAGCTCCGGCGAGGCATCGGCGAGAAATCGTGCGTGACCTAGCGCTCTGTAGAAGGGGAAAAAGGGGTCAGGCGAAGCGGCGAAGCACGGGAAGTAAAACCAGCGGCGAAAGAGGGATCGGGTTGGCGCAAATCGCCGAGACCTCTACCTTCCCGAGCGCGGCAACGGTGAGAAGAGCGGCGGCGGTCGGGCGAGGGCTTGGGCTAGGGTTTTTCGAAGAGGAAAACGACGAGAGGGGGGTTGGCTTATAAGGGGCAGAGACTTGGGGAAGGGGGCGGTCGAGTCCGGCGCAAATAGGAGTCCGACGCTGCCGGAGTTGTGTCCGCCGCGGTCTCCAGGAGGAAGACGACGGGTGGGACCCCGCGTCGATGGTGGAGGGAGGGCCGGGTCTTTGGGCTGCAGCGGCTGGCGGGCGCTGGTGGGCTGCGCTGCGGCCCAGTTAGGTAGGTTTCCCCTTTTTTTTCCTTTAATCATTTTTCCTTTTTCTGTTTTAATAAAATCTAAATAACTTTTGCAAACTAAGACCAAAATTGATGAAACTTGTTTCTAAAATTTGATAAAATTAAGGTGGTCAACCTAGGGCCATAGTTTAGTGTTTTACAAGGTTTTGGTAGGGTCTTTACTCAACCTCTACAATAATGCTTACATAAGGCAACCACTATTAGGGTTTTCTAGTTTTAGGTGTTTAGGATTTTTATTTCAATTTTCAATTGTAGGATGCAATGATGCAAGGATGGTGCATGACACTAATAACATCCTAATACAAAATCTGGGATGTTACAATTGCTTCTATAAAATTGGTTATTTTTGTAGAGATATTTTTAGGCCTATTTTGAGTATAAAAATTATTTGAAAAATGTTTTAAGGATCAAATTAAGTTTAGTTGGTGTAGAAATGTTTAGTTTAGTGTTTAGTATTGTTTTACTTGTCTTGTTTGAATTGGAAAATCATCACATGGCATTTGCATGCATTCATATATTTTTTCTTGTTTATTTTGATATGTGAATTTGGTGCTATTATTTTATGTGGAGATTTTGGTGCTAGTGGTGATTGTGATTGTGAGGATTGTTGCTACTCCTCCAACTACCAAGGCAAGTGGTGCTTCATACTTTTGTCCCAATATTTTGACTATGCATTAGAAATATTTTGTATAGGGCTTGCATGATAATTTTTACTAAGTATCTATATGCTATGCTTGGGAAATCCTAGTAGTTGTAGAATTGTTAGAATTTTTCTCTAAGTTAAGATACTTGCTATTGCCATGCTTAGCCTAGCTAGTAGCAACCAAGGGTGGATTATACATACATGCCATGGAAAAATATTACTAAATCTTTGACTTATGTTTTTGCTTAATAAAACAACTAAGTGAATGAAACACCTGGGTGGATTGGTAATTGCTTGGTGGTTTTTGTTTGAGTGGTTACACAAGGCCCATTTCTATGGTTTACCTTGTGTATCTCACTTGTGGATTGCCACCCAGGAACAAAGGGATTTGAGATGCCAAATGTTAAGAAGCTTCTAGTGCAGCCACATGGCATTATGGGCTCTGCCTGGATCATTTAGGTTGCAATAACTTAGCCATTTGGACAGTTGGTGGTAGTGGGTGATAGGTTGGAACGCGTCCATTTGGTCTAAGGGAAGGATTATGAAAGGTCATGTCTTGGTGAAAATCAAGTCTTGTGGGGAAAGTGCACCACCTCTGCAGAAGGAAGAAACTAAGTACTTAGTCGTGTCCCCGATAATGGACAATTTGAGCATCAATACATGGAAGCTATCAATAATCTCCTCATCCCAATTTTCTAAGTTAAAACAAATGGTTGAACAAGGGTGAAGGTTCACCAATTTCTATTGGTGGTTCCTTGGGAGTTTTTGCCAAACAAAAACTTAGTGTTTTCAACTGAAAGGTAAAACCTATTTTGAGCAAAGCAATCCTAAGATACACTTAGCCAACTTCATGTAGTAACTAGATGCCAATTCTACTAAGGTATCACTTGCCAATACTATTCCAATGTATTGACCCACTGTGGCTGTAACTTGTGATGTTGCAGGTTACTTTGATGATGATTAGGGGTTATGAGTCTACACTCAACATGCTTTCCTGTGGCACAGGAAGATGAAGACTTTTATTTATATTGTTATGATAAACTCTTGTACTAGCCTATGGCTATGGAGTTGTAAAAGACTACGTTATCTCTGGAATGACGATGTAATAATGACCTTTGTTTCTGTGTACTTCATCTTAAACCGTGGATGCTAGCAATTGATCCAGGGACTAGCATTGCAATCACAGGGATATTTACCTTTATAAAGGTCGGATCTTACAGCTGCAAACCATTATCTTCCACACCATATGTTTAATCATTTGTTATAGCAAACCAGTGAGCTTGACAACCTCACTGATTCGTTGGGGCAAAGTCTTGAGTGTGTGTTGTGCAGGTCTCCATGTTGCCAGCAACACCTGTGTGATGTTTTCTTCCTCCTACTGGTTCGATAACCTTGGTTTCTTACTGAGGGAAACTTTCTGCTTCATACCTTGCTCTTGGGGTTTCCAACGAAGCGTTCCACGACAAGTATTGGGCGCCATCACACCTAACCACCTAGATCTGATTCAACTTTCACTTGATTCAGATCTTTTTAAGCTCTTGCTTTCATTATCTAACCACCTAGATCCGAGTTAAGTTTAGCTTGATTCAGATATTTTTATATTTTGGCTTTGAGTATCCAGCCACCTAGATCCGAGTCAAGTTTAGCTTGATTCGGATCTTTTAAGTTTTGGCTTTGAATATCCAGCCACCTAGATCTGAGTTAAGTTTAGCTTGATTTAGATCTTTTTATGTTTTGGCTTTTAATATCCAGCCACCAAGATCCGAGTCAAGTTTTAGCTTGATTCGGATATTTTTATGTTTTGGCTTTGAATATCCAGCCACCTAGATCCGAGTCAAGTTTTAGCTTGATTCAGATCTTTCTATGTTTTGGCTTTGAATATCCAGCCACCTAGATCCGAGTTAAGTTTCGCTTGATTCGGTTCGTTTTATTTTTTATTTTTGCGTGTATAACTTGTTGTTACTTTAGGTCGCTCACAATTGACGTACCACGGAATTCCAGAAGCTTCTCTTTTCACATAGGAAACTGCAGGTCAAGTATGAAAAGCTGGTTCCCATCCCGATGAAAACAGGTAAATTTTTCGGCGTTTGCTCTTTAAGTCCTTTGTTCAAGTCTTTGACTCCTAATTAATTTGCAATTTATCCATACTCAGCAAACATTGATACGCAAAACACTTTGATGACTAAAAAGATTGCTAGTCTTGAAGGTTTGTCGTCCATCCTCTCTTTACTCGTCTATTTTGCTTCTTAGATAATCTCCAAGTATCTTATAGTTCTCCATCCTTGGCTCAGCCAAGTTACAAAGATCTGCAGCGTCGCATCAAGAGTGCATATCCATGCCTGATATGATGCTGCATTTTTTAGAGCAAGCAGGGACTCATTCGGCGAAGCTCAAGGAGAAGGACGACGAGATATCTCGGCTCCGTGCCGAGGTTGAGTCCTTGAAATCGTCCCAGAAATCTGAGCTGGAGAAAATTGATCAAGAGTTTTCCGAGGAAAAGAATCAGTTAAGTCTCCGGCTTCAGAAGGACAAAGAGCTTCTCGATGCGGCCGAGCTGAAAAATCAGACAATGACGGAGGAAATGACTCGATTTGAAAAGAAACGTGTTGGCTGGGCCATGGATCTTCAGAAGATGTTGCGATATATCCATCATAAGTTTATTTGCCAGGCTTTTTCTCTTGTGGTTACTGTCCAAGGCATTCTTTGCTCGTTGCTCCCCTTGATTTATATGATGTTTTGCTCTACAGATCACTTTCCTGAAGCCGAGTCTGTGAGAACTAAAGCCATGGTTGCTGCCCGTGCTCGCCGAGGTGTCCCCAATACCCCGGATCAAGAATATTCTATTGAGGATTTCCTGGTTGTCGTTGCTTCCTCCATTGAGCCGATGAAAATCATGGAAGAGATTTGGTGAAAGCGGAAATTCGAGCCTTCAATGTGCTCTGGCCGAATGAACCAAAAATTACCAAGGTGGAAGTACTTGTGGTGAAACTGATGGATTCTCAAACTCAGTTAAACCTCTGGAGAGAATCCGTCGGGCTAGCCGGGGCTAACATGGCACTTACTGCCATGCTATGTTGGTATGAGAACATCTGCCTTGACACATTGATGAATCTGCGTACCATCTCTCCTTGGGTCTAGAATCCGGATTACGTTGCATGCTGCCAGGCTCGTGCCTATCAACTCATCGAGTACGCAAATGTGCATCAATGGAATGAGGGGCCTAGCTTTCTCCCAGACGACGCCGATGAGAATGTTGAGGTCTCTGATGATGATGAGTTTGACGGGGATTCTGGTGATGAACATGACTCGGATGAAGACTCCGGAAATTCTAATGAGTCAAGTGGAAGTTCGAGAAGAAATGCTAAAGCTCGGTCTTCCTCCAAGGGGACTGAAGTTTCCCGAGCTCGAGGTGGAGCTTCGCGTCAAACGGCAAATACTGAAGATGCCTCGGTTACTTCGGTCGATGCCAAGGTAACTTCTGTGGAGATTTAGGCCAATTCGAAGATTCCTGCTCCTGAGACTATTGCTTCTACAGAAGCCGAGGTGCCTTTGGTGGTAGCCGAGGTACCTACTTCGGAAGCCCATGCCACTGCTATCACCGCTCCTGCCGATGATTCGGCTACGGTTAATTCCTAAGCTGAAGAACTTTTACTTTCTAAGTCCCCGGTATGCTGGTCGTATGCTGTTTTAAAACGATATGTTTCTTCTGGTATTGTTTAATCTGTATGAGCTCGGATTTTTTCAAATGCCATGGTACTCATTAAGTTGTTACCATTCTGGTTGAGTTACGTTTGAAAATGACCACTTTGGTTAAAAAACATGGAAATCCTATGAAAGATAATATGACATGTATCGGCTTGTGTATAGCGCTTTCGTCAGACTCTGATAAGTCAGAGATGTTTCCTCTGATGTTCACAGGTTACTAACTTGAATTGATGAATATATAAATCCTCCAACATACAAGGTATAAAATAGCCAGATAGATAACACGGGGTAGTCCCCGAGTTACTGCTTGCGTTTCCGAGGTCTGATTCATATCAAATACATAATTATAGTGATAAATAACATGGGGTAGTCCCTGACTCACTGCTCGAGTTGCCGATTTCTCTTTCATATCAGATACATAGTCAAAGTGATAAACAACATGGGCAGTCCCAAGTCATTTCTCGAGTTCGAGGTCTCATTCATATCAAATACATATTCATAGTGATAAACAACATGAAGTAGTCCCCAGTCCACTTTCGAGTCCCGATACAGAAATCTCATGATAGAGAGTTTGAGGTGGTAAGTGCCCTTCAAATTAAAAAGAAAGTTGAAGGAACCACCAAGCCCAACCCTTTCCAGAAGGGACAAGTGAACCACATCAATGTGGAAGAGTTGTATGAGGAACCTGATGTTGTGGCTGGTAAGTTCAAACTCAATTTCTATTCCAGCACTTGTTCTTTTTTATACTACCGCATCGCATTCATTCATTCATAGTCAAAGTGATAAACAACATGGGGTAGTTGAAACTATTGGGTGTCCTATAAAAGTAAGTTCTCCTGGTGGAGAAATGATAGTGAACTCAGGATGTCATGACCTAGTCATAGAATTTGGGAAGTATAAGTTTCCCGTTAATTTGATAATCCTAAATTCCCAAGGATTGGATGTCATTTTTGGAATGTACTGGATGACTAAGTACAAGGGAGTGCTAGATTGTGCCAATCATACTGTCACCCTCACAACCCCGGATAATAAAAGGATTAGATTCAAGACTAACTTTGAATCAAAAGGGAGTAAGGTAAATTCTCTTAAGGGGGTTAGCATAGACAGTGTGCCAATTGTGAGAGAATATCCAGATGTGTTTCCGGAAGAATTACCGGGAATGCCACAAGATAGAATGTGGAGTTTCTGATTGACTTGTTGCCAGGATGAGGACCAATAGCAAAGAGACCTTACAAGATGTCAGTTGATGAGTTGAAGGAACTCAAGAAGAAACTTGGAGAGAAGTTGCAGAAAGGATTTATTCAACCAAGTTCTTCATCTTGGGGAGAACCAGTTTTGTTTGTGGAAAAGAAAGACAGAAGTCAAAGGTTATGCATAGATTATCGTTCACTCAATGAGGTGACTATCAAGAACAAATATCCTTTGACCAGAATCAATGACTTGTTTGATCAGTTAAAAGGAGCCCATGTATTCTCAAAGATTGATCTCCGGTCAGGCTATTTTCAGCTTAAGATAAGGAAACAAGACATACCTAAGACCACTAGGTATGGATTGTATGAGTACACCATAATGCCGTTTGGTTTGACCAATGCACCAGCTTACTTCATGAATATGATGAACAAAGTGTTCATGGAGTTTCTTGACAAGTTTGTTGTTGTTTTCATTGATGACATTTTGATATACTCCAAGAGCAATGAAGAGCATGAAGGACATTTGTGTTTGATACTTGAGAAGCTTAGAGAGCATAAATTGTATGCCAAATTCAGCAAGTGTGAATTCTGGCTAAATGAAGTTGGTTTTCTTGGACACATTGTGTCAGGAGATGGTGTAGAAGTTGAACCCGCAAAAGTGTCAGCTGTAACTGAGTGGGAATCTCCTAAGTCAGTGAAAGAAGTTCATAGTTTCCTTATCTTGGCAGGATACTAAAGAAGATTCATTGAGAATTTCTCCAAGGTAGCTAAGCCAATGACGGAGTTACTAAAGAAAGACAAGAAATTTGCTTAGACTCGAGGATGTGAACTCGTTTCAAGAATTGAAGAAGAGACTAGAGTCAGCACCAGTCCTATGTCTGCCAGATTTGGAGAAGGATTTCCAAGTTTATTGTGATGCATCTCATCATGGATTAGGTGCGATTCGATGCAAGAAGGGAAAGTTGTGTCTTATGCCTCGAGACAACTCAAAAATCATGAGGTGAATTATCCTACTCATGATTTAGAGTTAGCCTCTTTTGTCCATGCACTCAAAACATGGAGACATTATCTTTTGGGAAAGCGATGTGAAGTGTTCACAAATCACAAAAGTTTGAAGTATATCTTCACTCAGAAAGAAATCAACATGAGACAAAGAAGATGGCTAGAACTCATCAAGGACTATGAATTGAGTTTGCAATACCACCCCGGTAAAGCAAATGTTGTAGCGGATGCATTAAGCCGTAAGGTTTATGTGAATGGCCTTACTAAGGGTGAGTTGCCAGATGATCTATGTGCCCAATTCAAAGATCTCAGATTGGAGATAGTGCCTGAGGGATATCTCATGTCATTAGATGTTCAACCCACCTTGTTCGACAAAATCAAGAAATCCCAAAAGATGGACAAGGAAATTGAAGAGATTAAGGAAAAGATTGGTAAAGGAAAAACCAAAGGATTCCATGAAGATGAAGAGGATACTTTATGGTATGGAAAACGTATCTGCATTCCGCAAGATCCGGAGCTTCGGAAACTGATTTTACAAGAAGCACACAACTCACCATATTCCATTCATCTGGGCAACACCAAAATGACATGGATGTAAAGGAAATATTTTGGTGGAATAACCTCAAGAAGGATATCGCCGAACATATTGCTTTGTGTGATGTTTGTAGTAGAGTGAAAGCGGAACATCAGAAACCAGCAGGATTATTACAACCACTACCTATTCCTAATTGGAAGTGGGACAAGATTGGCATGGATTTCATCACCGAATTGCCAAGGACCAGGTCAGGTTATGACTCTATTTGGGTAGTAGTGGATCGCCTAACTAAAGTGGCTCATTTCATACCCATGAAGACAACCTATACAAGTGCTAAGTTGGCCAGGATCTATATGAATAGGATTGTGTGTCTGCATGGAGTACCCAAGAGTATTGTGTCTGATAGGGGAACTCAATTCACTTCTCATTTTGGAGGCAACGCATGAGTCATTGGGAGCAGATTGGAATTCAAGATCGCTTTTCATCCTCGGGACGGATGGATGACGTAAAGGACCAACCAGATTTTAGAGGATATGTTGAGGGCATGTGCCATAGATTATGGAGCTAGTTGGGATGAAAGTCTGTCTTACGCAGAATTCTCTTATAACAACAGCTATCAAGCCAGTATTGAGATGGCACCGTTTGAGTTTCTCTATGGGAGAAAGTGTACTACACCATTGTTATAGAATGATGTTGGAGAAATAAACTTGTTCGGACCAGAACTAATCAAGGAAGCTGAAGAGAAAATCAAGTTAGTAAAGGACAGATTGAAGATAGCACAGTCCCGACAGAAGAGCTACGCAGATCCCAAGAGTAGGGAAGTCACCTATGAGGTGGGTGATAGAGCTTATCTTAGAGTATCACCACTTTGTGGAGTGAAGAGGTTTGGAGTCAAAGGAAAATTGGACCCAAGATATGTTGGACCATTCAAGATTCTGTGTCCTAAAGGAGAAGTAGCTTACGAAATTGAATTGCCTGAATCATTTTCTGCCGTTCACAATGTGTTTCATGTGAGTCATCTAAAGAAATGCCATTCGGAGATGGAAGATACCTCTTTGAAGGATATTATACCATCGGAGGAGGTCCAATTGGAAAGTGATCTCACCTATGAGGAAAAACCTATCAAGATTCTTGAGACTGCAGAAAGAGTTACACGGACAAAGACCATCAAATTTTGCAATGTTCAGTGGAACCATCATTCCGAAGAAGAAGAAACATGGGAAAGAGAGGATGACCTTCAGAAAGACCACCCTCACCTATTTGCTAGCCAATACGAATCTCGAGGGCGAGATTCACCTTAAGGGGGTTAGATTTGTAACATCCCAAAAATCATGATTTCAAAGTTTGCATATCATTCATGCATTCATAATCATTTTATAATCATTTCTTCAAAAACTCATACCACCGCATACACACCTCCACACCAGATTGCATCTGCGCACCCCTGTAACCTTCGGTTGCACCGTAATCAAGAGCAGACAAGCAGGAGTAGGGGTTTCCCTCCGGGGGCCTGAACCTGGGTAAACCTCGTGTCCCCGTGTTGCTTGTTTGCTAACCGTTCCGCGATCTCCAGCATCCCCATCTTCTCCAAAACCCAAGTCCATAACAATGGGCATTGACGAGATTAAACCTCGTCAAGGGTCATCAAGGGTGAGATCATCAAAATCATCGAGTCACATGAGAAACTTAAAGTTTCATATTGTAAAGAGCTTTCAAAGTTGCCCTCACCTGTTGCATTAAATGATGATGCTTGTGCTACTAACTCTATTTCTTGTGAAGCATCTATCTTGAAGGAGAATGTTGAGCTAAAGGCTCAACTTGCTTTGCTAACTAGCAACTATGGGAAGTTAGAAGAAAGTCATGCCAAGCTCTCAAGCTTGCATGAGGATCTTCTAGTCTCCCATGGTAGGCTAAGGTTAGCTCATGAGGCCATTGTGTCAAAGGTAACATCTAGTGGGCCTCATGTGGACATTAGCACTATATCTACTCCAAATGTTATCTTGACATGTGCTAGTCCTTGTAATTCATCCTCTCACAACCATGCTATATCTTGTGATGAATTGCATTCCTTGCCTTGTTGCTCTAACAATGAAGCATCTAATTCCTCTAGTATTGTTGTTGATACTAACCATGTAGAGTAAATGAAAGAGCTCAAGGCTCAAGTCACTTCTTTGAAGAATGACTTGAAAAGGTGTCATGAAGTTAAGACCACACTCAAGAACATGTTGAGTGTGCGATGACCCCCAAGTGACAAGAGTGGGCTTGGATTCAACTCCAACATCAAGAACAAGCCCACTAACAAGTTGAATCACAAGGGCAACAAGAATAAGGGCCAAGGACAAATGAAGAATCCAGCAAACATTATGTGCTTCAAGTGCAAGGAAGAAGGGCATCATGTGAGGGGTTGCCCATTGAAGAAGAAGCCTCTTAATGTGAAGCAACGAGGAAGAAGCCTCAAGCTCCTCCACAAGCTCAACATGGGCCACTTCTCAAGAAGCCTCAAGCTCTTCTTCATGGTGCAGCTCCTCCCAAGAACAAATATGGCAAGAGAATAACTTGCTACATATGTCATGAGCAGGGGCACCTTTCTTCCTCATGCACCATGGGTAACTCCTCATCCCATCCTATCTTGATTGATGATTCTTATTCACTTCATAAGGATGAGGGTGGAAATGTGTTTGCCAAATTTGTTGGTGCCCAAAGTGGTGTCAAGAAAAGAACCATTTGGGTTGCCAAGCCTATTGTGACTAACTTCTTAGGACCCAACTTGGTTGGGGACCAACAAGATAAAACTTGATCAATAGGTTTTGTTGGAGGGCATTGGAGACTTGGCTACCTTATGAAGAATTGAGGGATCTGCATCATTCTCTTGTTATCAAAGTCAAGTCATTGGTCATCATGCTTCTATTCCTTATCCAATGTTCCTCCTTCCGGTAACTTGTGCGAAACTCCTTTAAATTTATAATTACTTACTCCCTTGTGCATGTGTTGGTTTTGTACCTTGCATGTTTTTGTACATGTTGTGCTTCCCGTACTTATATTGACCTATGAATTATATTTGTGTATGTTGGTTGGCTTTGTGTATTTGTGTTTCTGAGTTTGGAGCCTTTATTGATTCTAGTTGGTATCCTATTTGTCCCTTATGAGGGATTAATGGAATATTCCATTTTGGCAGAGTGGCATGCTTGGTAATTCCACAATCCTAAAATGTGTGTACATGAGGAAAACCACTTAGTAGTTATATTGTATCTAGTCTCTATGTGGTATGTCTTTCTCATGAAACCCAAGTTCATAATGTCCATTAATACCTCTATTTTGATTTTCTTGCCTCTTGTTGAGATTTCTTGGTTTATCACATTATGGGGGAGTATGCTTTGTGCATATTACAAACCTATAAAATGTGTACATTTGAGGTAGATCCACTTATAATTGATATTGAAAATTATCTAGATCCTATGTGGCACAATGGCTCATACAAGTTCCAATTTGCTTGAATGTTTTTATTGCTCATCTTTTGGATCTTGTTTGTGAGAGTGATTCTTGGTATGTGTTTCCTCATATTTGGATCTATAAATTCTCATGGGAACCATTTGCTTAAAGTTACTCTAATCACTAGTGATTGTGTGACTATCTGAATCTATCAAGAATCTCTTTCAAAGCATCAAGCTTAATTCTTGTATCTTGTTATATGCTTCTTTGTGTGAATATGATCTTGGATATCCTTACAAACTACCTTGGGAAAATTATCCCTATTACTTCTTGTCCTTGGACAATTAGTACTTGATATATGGTAGAATTCATCAATCATATTCGTTTTGGCCTTTTCTTATTTGCCTTATCTTTGGCCAAGAAAATGTTTTTCTTTTTGCTCCCAAGCTTTCTTTGCCTCTTGTGGATCTTCTTATTTTATTGGTATCCTCTTGTGTTTTTTATTTAATGTAGGTAGTAGTGATGATCTCATTTGTGGGCATTTTTCTTCAAAATAAAAATTATATATAATGCTCTACTTATGGGGGAGATCTCCTATATCATCTAGAACTTTTTCTTTATGTTTCTTGATTTGATCCATTTTTTTGCTTGGAAGCTCGATCTTTTTGTGTTGGTGCTTTATGTGCCATCATGAAAAATGTGAAGACTTTGTTTTGGTTGTTGGAACCTTGCTCTCTTTGGGAGTTGTTTTTATCTCATTCTTTGTCACTTGTTTTGATCTTTAAGGATGAGATAAATCCTTGAGCATTGGTATTTTTGTCTATCTTTTATCTCTTTTGCTCTTGCTAGTTCATTTGTTGAACTAGTGATTTTTCATGTATTGATTTGGTTCTTTGATACAATTTGGACACCTTCTGTCAAGTCACACTTTTGTGTTTCCTTGTTGGTTTTCTTGGTGTTTTTTTTCAAATTGTATCTTCTTTTGGTTCTTGAAATTCGTATGCATGCATATTTACTATATGTATATATTATGGCATGCTTGCTTTCTTTGATCCAATATATAGGGGAAACTCCACCAAATCCTAATGGGCTAAGATGTGCATGAAATTTAATTTCATATAAATATGCACATATTTGTGTGGAGGCTCTCCTATGTATTGTTGTTGCACTAACTACTTTGGACCCAATTTGTCTGGGGACCATAGTGTACTTATTTGTGTTTTATGTACATTGGAGGTATATATTGGGTGCTTGTATCTTGAACAAGGAAGAATCTACATGTCAATTGGATGCAAGCTAGGGTGATCAGCAATTCATATCTTCTTCATCCTACCAATTATATCTAGGTAACATGTATCTCTCTCATGCATACATATCTTGTTCCCAACCTTTTGTAGGTTGCTTGTTAGCATGAATTTGTGTACTTGCATATGAAGGGTTTCTTGCATATGAATTTGTGTACTTGCATATGAATTTGTGTACTTGCATATGAAGAGTTCTCTATTTTGCAAATGCGTGTATGTTGAGATGAGTGCATATAACGGGGACTATACAAAAATCATGATCATGATTCACCAATCCCAAATATGTCAATCTAGCAATTTTGTTTCATATTGTTTCCTAAGTATCTCTCATTTGCAATAGTGAATATTTTTACAAATTTGATTTCTATTTTGTGATACTTGTTGCCTTTCTCCATATATTCATTCTATACCTTTCTTCCCTTGGTAATAGTTGTATTGTATGGAGTATGTTGGTGTTTGAAGCTCATTGATGTATAATAAGATATATTTGAGCCCTTGGGAATGCTTTCAATCAAAACATCTTATTGGTATATTCTATGACTTCCTTTTGTTTTTCATGTGATTTCTTAAGTATCTATCTTGTTTGTGCATATTTCTTTGTGGGAATTTGTCTTTGTGACATTTTCAACCTAGAAATTTATACACACAAGAGAAGATCATTCTTTGGTTGTTTTTGCATTTCTTGGGAACCACCTCTTATTTATTTTTGATTCTTTGGTGGCTTCCATATTTATTGTCTTTTGCGTGCATTGTTAAATGATTTTGGAGGAGTGAGGATTCCATGGTTGTGCATGTTGTTTACAAATACAATTATGTAATTGGTGCATAATCATTGGGGAGTTTCTCTAATCCATTTAAGAATGAACACTTGCCTTCTTTCTCATATTCTTGTTGTTTAAATGTTTATGGGGGAGAAAGGATTCCACATTTGTGCATTTTGTATTCAAATGCAATTATTCTAAGTTGTGCGCAAATCTTGGGGAGCATCCCTATTTTCATTCAAACATTTTTTTGCTTTCTTTTGGTATCATTTTTTGATTTTTCATTTGGTTCTTTTGGACCTTTTTTATTGCTTGCTTCACTTGTTGAAGCTTATTCTCTTTATTTTTTTTGCAATCTTAGGTCCTCAATATAGTTTTACTTCCCCCAAAGTATTGGAGGAATTCTCACTATATTGGCTGTCTAGAACTTTTCACCCATATTGGCAATCAATGTCAATGTGGGAAAAGTTTTGGAGGGTTTAAGGGAAGTTGGCCTTTTCTTTGGGTATGTTCTTAAGAATTTTCCTCTCATGCTCTTGCATCTTTGTGGTTGCTTTGCATGTTGAATATATAGAGGAAACTCAACCAACGGTAATGGTTGGAAATCAATGAAATGAAATTCAAGTTCATCACACATGCATAGATTGTGGGGGAGTTTGCTCTATATATTGTGGTTGTACCAACATCACATACTTGTGTAGTATTTGATGTTGGGGAAACCTCTTTGGTTGTTATTTGTCATATTTAAACCCTCTCTAAGGGATTGTCATCAATTACCAAAATGGGGGAGATTGAAAGGGCATGTATTCCCCCATATGTGGTTTTGGTAATTAATGAAAATCTCTATGTACTAATGTATAAATTGAGTTTCACTTGTAGGTTTGTCCATTGGCATCGCTTGGGCAATGTGTTGGTATCAAGGTTGAATCATGAAGAAAGAAGGAGCTTGAAGGTTGATCAAGACAAGTGCAAAGAGTTGCATCAAGATGGATCAACCTCAAGAAGGGATGAAGAAGTGCAAGCTCAAGATGCGCTATCTCTAGAAGACCTCATGTTTGAAGCTTTCCATCCTTGTGATCATGGAGTGATGAAGACAAGTTCAAATAAGAAGTTTCCCCGTGGAGTATGGGGGAGCAATTTGCAAGTCCTCATCTTCATCAAGCAAGAGCAATCAAGAAAGGTGTTCCCACTTGAGAAGAACAAGACGGTCTACATCAATTTCAAGTGGATTGCTCAAGGAAAAGGTATGATCTTGATAGGGCTTCTCTTTTTCCGGTCTCTTGTTGTTGGGAGACTGGGTTTAGAATAGATAGTCGTACTATCAAGAGGGGCTCTCAAGCGGGTGTCTCGATCGCATCGTTCGGAGAGAGCTCAAACCTTTGCATTCATAGCATCATCTTTCTTGGTTCTTATTTGGTTCTTTTCCATGAGAGGATCTAGAGATTGTGGTTATCATCATAACAATCTCTAGTTCATCAAATAAGGATTTTCCTTGCATATCTTATTGCATTCTTGATCGTGTGGGTTTTTCCAATATTTCACACCTTAGGAGATATCTCACATATATATACTTGATATTTTATCCCTTGGTGGTATCCAATATTTCACATTTTGTTGGGTTCTACTTGGTTCTATCTTTCCAACAAAATTGGTTTTATCCCAATCGGAGTTTCCAAGCTCAACTTCTTGTGGTTTGGGTTTTGGAGGTTTTACCGGTTCATCGCTTCTAGAGAGGTCATACCTTTCTCAATTTGGTTTTATACTTCCATGCTGTACTATGATGTTTCTTTGCATAATCTCGTAGATCTTTTCGTTCTTATCAAAACGAGCCCAGGATCATCAAAAACACAGTTCGGAATCAAAAGTTATTGAAGTTTTCGTGCAATACTGTCATGCGTTTTTGCTTGAGCGGAAGTTTCGGCCCAAGTTCCGACCCAAGTTCCGATCAAGTTCGGTAACTTGTGTTTTGATTTACCGGAAGTTCTCGTGGGGGGGGGGGGCGTAAGTTCCGGTGGTGCGCAAATCTGGCCCAAACGGTCAGCTTTTCCTTGTCCTATTTAAGGGGGTCTTCTTCCCCAATGGTTCCTCATCTTTTGAGCTCGTTTTTGCCCACCATTGTTGACCTATTTGAGCTTTCTTACTCCCTCTCCCTCCCATGATTCTTGCATATTTTTGAGGGAAAAATGAGAGGAGATGTAGATCTACAATCCCACCAAACCAAATTCCTTATTTGTGAAGAAATCCTTGGGATCTAGATCTTAGAGAGTTTTGTGTTCTCCTCTTGTGTTCTTCCTTTCTTATTCCCCCAATAGCTTTTGTAGCTTTGTTGGAATTTGGGAGAGAAGGACTTGCCCTTGCATTTGTTTCATAGGTTTGAGTTCTCCTCGGAGATTCGGCGAGTACAGGCTTGAGGGCTTGTTACTCTTGGGTTCTTGGAACCCTAGACGGTTGTGTGGTTGGTTTGTTGACCTTTTGTGGTCTTTATGACCTTTTGTGGTCTTGTAGCCTTTTATGACTTTGTTGGCCTTTTGTAGCATTGTAGCTTTTCGTGGCTTTATTGTTGGGAGCCTCCAATTGAGTTGTGGAGATAGCCCCAGTCTTGTACGGGTTCGGTGACCGCCCTCAAGCGTCCCATAGTGGAGCGAGTGCCCGCCTTTTGTGGTGCGCACACGGGAGAATAGGGTGAGCCTTTTGTGACGCCGGTGAGTTGCGTGCTTCCGCATCCGGGGTGAGGCCTTGTGTAGCGTTGGGTGAGCATCGAGCCACCACACCTCGAGGTGAGCCATTTGTGGCGTTCGGAGAGCATTGCGCCATCGCACCTCTCTAGCGGAGACGTAGCTTCTTTGGAAGTGAACTTCGGAAAACAAATCTTCGTCTCCGCGTCCATCAGTTATCTCTCAACCGAGCCCTTTACTTATGCACTTTACTTTGTGATAGCCATCGTGCTTAAAGTATTTATATCCTGCTATCACCTTGTTCCTTGTATTGCTTAGCATAGGTTGTTGGTGCACTTAGGTGAACCTAGTGGTTAGGTTTTGTGCTCAATAAATTAAACGTTAGTTTTATTCCGTATTTACTTGAGCCTAAACCATATTTAAAAAAAAGCTTATTCATCCCCCCTCTAGTCAACGTCCATTGCACTTTTATCTTCCATCATAACCCCTCTTTCCCCGTGCTTGGTCCAGCAATTTTAGCTGGGCATGAAACCTTTCATAGCCAGGTGGTCGCGAAGATTTTCGAGGAAGAGTACTCTTTGTTGTTTCGGTATTGAACACATGGACAACGCATAAAAACATTGTCTTTGTTTGCCGTAGCCACATCGATAAATTTATCCACGCCTTAATGTACCCGGGTTCACGCCGGTCACCGTACATCAATTCCCGACCGTTCATCTGCATCATATAATTAAGTTTTTCAAAAACCATTACAGAACATCATAAATAGTGAAATGACCAATTCACATCGACACATGCATTGTATCAATGACAGATGAAAAGATAAGATTGCTAACCTCGATCGAGGAGGAAAGAAAGAGGAGAAAACTCAAGTGTGGCTCGGGCACCTCCTATATTTTTGTTTTATGAGAAATTAAATGGGAGCGTTTACTCAAACATTTTATCAAACACCTTGCATGTATAGGAAAAAAATAAACTAGCATACCTCTCACACCTTTCACAAGAAAAACACAAAGGTGAGACGGAGGGTTGGGACGTCGTATTTATAGACAGGGTTTATTAGTCCTAGTTTGTAACATAAACCGGGACTAAAGGTTTGGCGGCATTAATCCCGGTCCGTAACGGAACCGAGACTAATGCTCTAGGCACGGGCGAACGAAAGGCCTTTTTCTACTAATGCTTGATCCAGTGTCGATGCTCCTTGATTTGATTATATTGGTTGTGCCCCACATCGTTTCTAGGAGAAACATCAACCATTGTTTTTTACGTACGTGCATGCATGGAGCGATGAGTTGCTGACACATAGGTAGACATGTTGTGTTTTAGTATTTGGAAATCACGAGAGAAAAGTAAATGAGCTGAATAAATCGGTTTCTTAATTTGAAGCGCAGCCGGTCCACGCACGATGAATCAAAATAACGAACGGGCCCCCTAGCTGGATAGCTCTCGATTTGGTTCCGTCGCCATACGTGCTGGTTTCTTCTTTCTTTTCGGAAGAAAACAAAAGAAAACGAAAGTTTCGTTTTAACTTATAGGTAATTTAGTATTAATAGATGGTTTGATGGTTTGGTAGGAGGATAAATTTGTCCAGGTATAGATGTAGATTTGTATGCGCGGACGGTCCGGCGGAAAAAAAAGGGCACATGCGAAGCGCCCATGGGATGCTCTCAACAACAGTCAACAGGACATGCGACAAGATCTAAAGCATGGATACACTCATCAGGGCAATCTGATGGAAGGGTACGAAGAACGCCGATCCATTGGGGAGGTCACTTGCGAGAATCACACGATAAAAAGATTAACAAGGTGGTTCGCGATCGAACATGCTCGTCTGTATCACCGACTCCGTGCATTAGTGCCACAACGACAAGTACAAGAGAAGCATGCAAATCCTCCAGGTGGACGACAACGTCGAGACCATCACCGCTTCACAGACAACATGTTCGAGTCCTTTTTTTTTTGGAAAGGAGTCGTATCTCAAGCTAGCCCTACTTTGTGTAATACTACCCGCGGTGCGTTCTGGCACGGCGGCGGCATGCTCTGCACGTCGAGTTCAAGATCATAGAGACACGTACCGAGATCATGCGACGGCGAGCCAGTGAAGAGGACATACAAGGAGAGATTGACTGCAGTCCATCAAAGTCAAATCTCCCAACTGCAGATTAACGAATGGCCAATAGACGTAATTAGCAGGTACACTGCGTGCAAGGTGATGGCTCTAAGACGAATTGAGGCGGTCAAATACATGTAGGTGGTTATAGTATGTCGCACAGATGGCCAGCTTCAAGTACATCGCGGAGGCCTCAATGATTAATCGGGTTCTAGCTTACCATACTGATAAGGATTAGGAAGACTCGCAATATCTGAAGTTGATAGCAGGTTTGGCACTAGAAAGCTTATTGTGTTTTGTTTTCTTTCCATATGAGGGCCTGATTATGAAAGAGGTTACATCCTGCTTAAATATTTGCAAGACGCTTGCATTGCTGCATACACGTCTAGAATTGGAGCAATTTTCGGGCTAATATGCAATCTTTAAAATTGTTCCTTATTTGCACATCGTCTCTCACGGACAGAAATACTATGTGACCATCGTTTCTAGCGTGCCTTGGTAATTTCGTGGATATTTAGTAGTCCTATCTAAAACAAGTCGCCTGCGGGGAGCGACAGGAGCGAAGGTTTTTTTCCCATGAACTTTGCATGCATGTCGCACGTTCTGTTTTTGAAACGGCGAAATAGAAGAAACTTCGTGTGTGTCCCACTATTCTGATCCGACATTAAGAGAAATAAACAAGGAGTAACTCTTCTGATCCAAAATTAAGGAAAATAAACTAAGGAGTAACTCGTCTGATCTGAAATTTTAAGGGAAATAAACCGAAGATTTAGTAATGCAAATCTTCCATACTAATTGATATATACTGTGTTACATACGAATTCATATGTCATGTAATCTTTCTGATTAATCGACTTATATCTTGCATCGAAAGAATACTCTCTCTAATCCGCATTAATGTATTTAAATTTGCCTAGATTCAGATATATCTAGCCATGTTTTAATGCTAGATACATCTAAATCTACAAAAATCCAAATCCATTAACTTAGATCGAATAGAGTATGCATATTTCAGAACGCTCTTCTATATATTGTGGTTTTGGGGCGTCCATAGTCATCGTCTCCTAATACTCTAGCCAACTCCAATATCCGGTTCTCTTGTGGTATTTCAATAACCTCGAGGTTTTAGAGACAAAATATGAGGGGGAGCAGTCTGGCTTATGCGATGATCATCATGTCCCTTGTTGGGTTTCTGGTAGCGACGTTTGAGTGTAAGAATAGATATATCTTGCATGAGTGTCTTATTCATTGCGTATTCTTGCTTTTGTTATTTGTCTGTGCAGACAAAGTAACGCAAAATATGTTGTATGCAACAGGTCGTCTTGAAGATGGAGGGAGGAGTGAACATACAAACGCAAGTACTAGAGCTAATGTGGTCAATTCGACAACATTAGGTCAAAGCAAACTTCCTCTGAAATTTTGCATGCACAGTGTTTGTGGGCATAGTCTCTGTTTCTGCTGCCAAAACCTACCTGGTGTGCCATGTTTCATCAAAAAGGAGGACTGCTGGGCCAACTGCCCTCTCTGTGACCCGAACTGCCCACCTTCATAAGAAAATTAATTATTAGACAATTAAATACATAACCGGACGATGGACAGATTCCATCTTCAGAAAATAAGGGTTGTGGAAAGAATAATGTCTCCCCGTTCATCTAATGTTAAACCCCATTATGTTTCAATAATTTTATCTGTACCTAAGTTAGTCAAAAATATAATCACTTGAGTCAAGCGTCCATATGCTATCAGAATTATAAACAATGGATCTCTTTTTCCACTAGAGTACCTTAGAACGTGTTCGGTTCAGCTATGTAAATGTAAACAGTAATGGTATCGATTGATGAGCGGTAATGGTAATGGAACAAAAAATTCCTAAATCTGTATGGTTCGCGTATAGGTAACGGAAGTAACAGAAAGGGAGTCTTTTAGTTCTACCAATGTTCAGAAATTCGGATCTTGAACACCATTAAATCCCAAGAAAAAATTAGTCTAAAGAAAGATCTGGCTGGAGCGCTCCAATATGGCTGGAAAGCGGAGGAGTAGGAATCCAGAGAAGACATAGCTCAAAGTTTGGGATCGATGGACGCAGGCACGCAGCGCCTCCTCGCCTACCGCCGCTGTTGGTAAAGTAGAGGAGGCCGAGGGATGGGTCGAGGTTCTATACCGCTCCCGACAGCGGTGGCGGTGGGGCGGTGTCGGCGGTGGTGGTGGGGGTGGCGACGGCGGCAGCGGCGAAGGGCAGAAAAAAATTGAGGTAGGGCGAATTCTAAACATATGATAGCAATCGAGATACTACTACATATGATCCTAGCATAATCATTTAATAAAATTGAAAAATAAAAATATTTGAATATAAATAGAACCTAAAAATATACCTAATGATAAAGCTTTAATGAATTATTGAAGTTCTAGTTAATGGCAAAATCTCTACCACTTCTCAAAATCTTCCATCGATGAAGACATCTATGCCATGCTCTATGTAGCACATCATCAAGTCATGAAGAAGCCCTCGCTGACATATTGTTGCATAACTCGATCTTGATGACCTTTGTCATTGAGAAATCCCTTTCAACTCTCATCCCCACTAGTAAAAGCAATATCATCTTAAGGAAGCGATAAACCGTATGAATTATGATGTGTCATTCAAATATCAAGACAATCTCTGAAGTCTTTAATCCTTATCGTATGGACAACATATATCTATAGAAACATAGAAGGTGCACACACTTTTAAAATAATAAATAGTGGCTTGGTGTCTTCTCCCTTTTGCTGATTTTTCCTAATTTTGTTACCATTTCATCTGTACATAGAATTGTGATATGATTTTCTTCAAGAATTCACATCTTTCAATGGGAGCTCTAAATCATCATTTCTCCAATTGGGAAAGCATGACTCACATTCTTAATGAAAGATACTGACTAAACTAATATAATTAATATTTTAGATCAATATTATATACAAAGGCAAACTAGAATTATAAAGAATAATTCATCACATAATTAGAATTAGTTTTGGCCACACCACATACGGTGGTCAAAACATTCTCGATGTTATCCTTAAATACCTAACCTAGGAAATTTCTTAGAGTCGGATTTTGTTATATTGAGAATTAGATATCGCAAAGAGTTGATTTCAAACTAGACAACACATGGTCCCTGTTTTGATTTGGAATCAATTTTGCGCAGTGTTACTAAAACAAGCATAACTTTCACATACGATATCCGTTTTTAATGTATGACCACTCAAATTATTCAGAAAAAATATATGCACATGAAGGTATTCGCCACAAATCAAGGTAGGGCGGCTGCCCTACCTTGCCCTACTGGGAGCTCCGCCCCTCACGGCGGCAGGAGCCAATGGTGTGGAGGCGAGACTTGTTGAGGAAGACGAGGTTGGAGAAGGTGACTCGCTCGGTGACAATCTGTTATCGAAGGGGTACGACCAATAACGAAATTATGCAGCAATGGAATTTGTTTACAGGAAAACTGATTACGTGCAAACTTAACCAAACACGTTTTAAAGGTATCTATTACCACCGCAAACAAATTACTTTACAAATTCTTGAACCTAACACGTTCCTAGAACATCTCCGGTGACGCACTCCAAATAATGTCCTCTTTTGTCCTCCATTTGTGCTATTTGGGGACCAGTGTGGCATCCCGCAAAACCACTACTAGAAAATCGCGTTGAATTTGTGCATTGCATCGTCGTCATCAAGCATTGTTTGCTTAAAACTATTTTTGTAAAGCCCGTTTTGTTTTTCAAACGCCCCGACTTTTGATTAAACGCCAAACCCCCGGATATTCCGGATAATTTGTTTGTCTAGAACTAGTTATAAAAGCTATTTGAAAATAAATAAAATTTTAAATTATTTTAATAGGGGCAGTCGAACGGGCCGATTGACCCGATCGACCACCCCAGAAAAATATAAACGGTCCGCCCTTTATTTTTTACTAAACCCACCAACTAACCTACCCAGCCCAACCCTCCACCTCACCCTAGCCAATCAACATGTGCCACCTCACCCTCTCCCCTCCCCTAACCAATCACACTCTGCCACCTAAGCCTACCCCAGCCACCTCTCTCCCTCACCTCTCCACACGCACCGCACACGCACACCGCCCTCTGCTGCCCGGCCCTTCCACCCTGTGGGTCCCGCCACGCCCCACGCGCCAGCCTCCCAGGACCCGGTCCACCCTCCCCTGGGCCCCACGCTCACCTCACCTCTTCCCCACCCCGTCCCTGTTCTTCTTCCCAACCGCCCCAGGCAGCATCTCGCCCTGCGCACCTCGCCCCACGCCCCTCGCCTCCCTCTCTCGGGCGAGCCTCCCGCTCCGCCCTGCGCCGCTCGAGCTCCCCTTCCCCAAGCGCCGCCTCCGACGTCAGCCCCCGCCCCGCCGCGCGGAGCCTCCACGCCGCTCCCCGCATCTCCGGCCTCCCTCGCCCCCGTCTGCGAGCTCTGCGCCGGCCACCGCGAGCGCCACCGTCGCCACCATCTGCCTCCACCCCGCCGCCAAGTCGGCCCCGCCTCCGTTCGCCGCCGACCCCGGCTCGCCTCCGCCCCGCAGCAGCTCCCCTCTGCCGCTCGCCCCCAGGTCCGCCTGGCCGGCCTCATCTCTGCGCGCGCCGGCCGCCTCTGCCCTGCGGTGCTCCTCCGCCCACCGCCGCCAGCACGACCTCTCCCCTCCGCCTCTCGCTCCGGCCGCCGCCCAGCACCCTCTGCGGTTCCCCTCGTCGCCGGCTCGCATCCGGCCGTCCTTCTATGCGACCCCGCCGGCGCCGCCGGGCCTTCCCTCCGCCGTCCTCGCGCCGGTCACCTCCCCCAGGCAGCAGCAGCTCCCCGGCCTCGCCCTCCTCCTCGCCGCCGACCCGCAGCCTCCGTCTCGCCGGCCTATCGACGCCGCCCCGCCTTGGCCGACCCCGCTGCGCCCTACAGCGAGCTGCTGCCCACGTGCCTGCGTGCTGCCGCCCGATGTCGCCCTGATCCGAGCCCGGCCGCCCGCCGCCAAGGCTGCACCTCTGCCGTCTGCCTGGCGTCTCCTTCAAGTGTTGGTGCTGCTATCTGTCAGTAAAGTGGTGACATGGTGTTGGTATGTTGTCCACATCGTGATGTCTCGAGATCTTCATGAGGCCATCGACAAGCAAAGACGAACCCCGAGCTCTCCCTCATGGAAAACATGATCGCCACACGAACCCTAGCGCTTGTTCCCGGAGCTCGACGACCGAACACGACGTTCTCTCCCCCATGGAACCAAAGACCCCGATCTCAAGGTCCGCGGCGACAAGATCTTCCCGTTGACAAGGCCACCGACAATATCTTCGACATGCGTCGCCATATTCGCAGGCCACTTCGCGGAACCCGGGGATCGACACAAGACTGAAGCACCAAGGCCACCCTCATGGAATCGCTAAGTTCTACTGACGCCCGACGCCCGAGGCCAAGGACCCCGACAAGAACCACGACACGGAGACGCCGAGTACTTCACCCCGGACCCCGCGGACCCTGGCGCCGTTCCCCAAGTTCGCCACCGGTGAATAAGGAGAAAACCTCAAGGACTTGACACGGCGCCAAGATCGCCTCACGGAATCCAAAGCGGGCCCAACAAGATCGATGCGACAGCGGGAACAACCTCGACCCGGAAGAAGCCGATGCGACCCCGAACCAAGACCTGCTTCCCGGACACGACAAGAACTACCCCGATCCGAGACCCTAACCCCGGAGTTCGAGAACGACCCCGTCGAACCCTAAACCCTGGACCCCGAGACCGGACCCTGGACCCTGTCGAACCCCGGACCCCGGAACCCCAAGATCGTCGAAACCCCTAATGTGTGACCCTTTTCCTCGATACCCTATTTTATAAATGATATCAACTTGTTGCATTTAATCATTCATCTCGCATGCACATCTGTGGTTTGGGGGCCTTATGCCGATTCACCTAATAATTAAATATGGGGCCCATATGCGGGCAAATCTAGCCTCATATTGGCCTCATTTAAATTTGTGTAGCGAACCGGTATCTTATCTTGCCTTGTTATAACGACATTTAAATTGCGGGGATCTAAATAACTTGCACCATCTAATTAATTGTCGGGACCCCGGTTCCACTTAATATGACCTAATTGCATCGCACCGTTGCCATGCCATACATCATACATGCATCATGCCGATCTTCCGCCGTTGTATTAAATATTGCACCCGGTGTTTCTGCTAGTGTTTTGCTTCTTCGCGGGTAAGGCCGTGGAGTTGATGTGAGCTTCCGATCTTGGTTGAACCTTCGACAATGTTTTCAGCGAGCATCTCCCCTTTCTACCTATCTTACTTTTATAGTATTTACTCCCTCCTGTTGATCTATTGCTATACGTGTTGCGATGCTTTAGTTTCGAACCTGTGATACCGTGCAGCCCTATATTGCCCGGACACATCCTATTACATTGTTTGGTAGATAGTTGGACTTAGCGCGTCGTAGTCCCTTGCTCAAGTCTGTTGCGTGTCGTCAAATGCCACGATTGTTGATGTATTGCCGCATGTTGTTGTTGGAGATGATTCTAGTTTTACTTATCGTCACTTTAATTCCTGTTTAACAACTAAAATTGAAATAAGCGGAGGCATCGGTGGGTGATAGATAATATTTGGTTTCGAGCCACTTGTGTCCGTAAGACCCCGAGTACTTGATACTGTTCCTTGATTTATCGCGCTATCCACATCCGGGAGGTATATGGGACCCCCCTGAGCCAGAGCTTGATTCAGTCTTATTTCTTGGGGCCACAAACTAGTTTGAGGTTTTATTTACGATCCTGTACTTATGCCATGCTACTTATGTATTTAAATTGTGCGAGGAGCACACTGTACTGTTTAGGAATTGTGACCCGTTTACGTGGTATCGACAGTCCCCGTTTGGGGATCTGCTGTCGTTTACCGCCGGCCCCACAAACCTTGGGTCCGTCTCGAAGCTTGCTTACTTCGTTGCGGGTGTACTACAAGGGGTGGCCCCCTGAAATATTTCTGAATCCTGTGATTGTTCAGTCGTGAAAGCCTCGTTGGGTTTTGATTTGGTTTTTCCGAGGTTGATCGAGCGTGTGTTGCTATTGGTGCACCCCGGCCGGGTAAAACTTTCTGAAAGCCGTGTCCGCGGATATGGACGACTTGGAGCACAGTATCTCGATCATAGACAAGCATAACTAAAGTTTACTGCTATAAATTTGACTTATAATGACTAGTAATCAGCTTCACTATAATGGAATGGCTAATTAATACTGCCCACAATTGCTTGTTTTGGAGTGTCGCTTGCGACAGTTGTACCTGATTAGTAAGTATTGCAACTACAACGGAATGGCTGAATTAAAAGTACCAACAACTGCTGGGTTTTAGGTTTATATCATGCTATCTGTATTTGATTAGTAATTGCCGCAACTATAATGGAATGGTCAACTAAAAGTGCCCACTGTTTACTTTATCAGGACGATTATCTATACCTGACTAGTAAAGTGCCGCAACTATAACTGAATAAATAAAACTGCCAACTGTGTGAGTTCCTCGGTTGACTTCCTCGTTGGGTCTCGAGGGGGAAACGCCAGGATGGGTTTGTTTGATGGTAGTATCATGTTAGGATCCGCATAGGTCCTTCTCACCCCTCTCTGACAGTCGCCAGATGTATCGAGTCTCTATAGGGTGTTTAGTGCATGCTGCCGCTGCCGCTCAGTCCACCATACCTATGTAGGCGAGGACCGCCGAATTCTAGCCTCGCCGTGTACTGGCCTCAGTACTGACGCTCCTCTTTTTCCTTTGCCCTTTGTCGGCACCCCTTTTGTTTAAGCAGGTTTTGAGATCGACGCCGTTAGCAGGGTTACCCTTCCGGCTTGGCCTGGGCAGGGTTATGGACGCCATTGGTTATTCTTCAGGGCTCTTAGCCCCATTTGCATCTTGTCTGTAGTCGGACGCTCTTCCATTTTCAAGGTGATTTGGATCTTTGTATATTATATCTGTATTCTTGACTCTTTGAGTCGTTGTTATCTATATCATTACGTGGGTCCCATCGAGGACTGTTGTGTAATGTTATTACTTGCTTTCCACCCTTGCGAAAGTGCTGGTGGGCACCTTTGAATCATTTCTATCGGGTTTTGGCGAATTGCTCAAACTTGCATAGGTCCGATCGAGGGTGTTCTGAGTGGTATCGAGCTCGATTCGATACCCTGAAGTCCAACTGTAGGATAACCTAGCTAACGGCCGAAGTAGGGTGTCAAAACTATTTTTGAAAATCGGTTGGATAGTTCTGATTAGGTCTGATTTTACTCCTTATTCCTCTGCTGTTCTCCTCTTACCTCTACGCGTTTTGAATCCGCTCCCTTCCCTCTCTTCGAGTCCAGGAATTCTCGTGGTTGGGTTTCCGTCGTACCTTCAGGGTTTCGCTTTCTTCCTTTTGTAACGGAGGTGCTACGATCATCAATCTGCAACTTGTCTGTTGTACCCTTCCTCCAATCTTTTGTTCTTGAGCTCCTTATCCATATGTGTTCCTTGCTGGATATCAGTGTCGTTGAAAAACATATGAGAAGGACGAGCTTTGGTGAAGTTGGGGTTAACCTTGAGCATGTGTTGTTCATGCCAATGGAACCACCGCGAAACCTAATCAGTGTGTCTTTCATACGATTTCTGCTGGCAACACTCCCTTGTTTCCGAACCTCGCTTGTCGAGATCTTCAGTCTAATTCCGAGAGTTGGATGCTTAATCCGCTTATTCGTGTGCAGAGCAATGGTTTGAGTGCGGGATGGAGTAGCTACCCTACCACTGCTCTTATCATTCGCTCTTGTACGTCGAATCAGTGGATCCAGCAATTTACTCCGTCCACGGAAGTTAGGGGTGGCTTTATTTGTTGATACCTCTACCTTCGACCTTTTGTTTCCGGAGTGTTCTCTCGACGATCAGGAGCAACGACCCTTTGTTGGTGGTGTCGCCGATTTCCAGATGAAGAAGGAACCCTCGTTAGTGGTGTCGCGAGGATCTATACGATGCGAGAAGATGCAGATCGCCGACCTTCCTTCCGGTACCATGAGGCGGATCTCGAGGGCGAGATCCATTGTTAGTGGTGTCGAATTGTGGCATCCCGCAAAACCACTACTAGAAAATCGCGTTGAATTTGTGCATTGCATCGTCGTCATCAAGCATTGTTTGCATAAAACTATTTTTGTAAAGCCCGTTTTGTTTTCCAAACGCCCCGACTTTTGATTAAACGCCAAACCCCCGGATATTCCGGATAATTTGTTTTTCTAGAACTAGTTATAAAAGCTATTTGAAAATAAATAAAATTTTAAATTATTTTAATAGGGGCAGTCGAACGGGCCGATTGACCCGATCGACCACCCCAGAAAAATATAAACGGTCCGCCCCTTATTTTTTACTAAACCCACCAACTAACCTACCCAGCCCAACCCTCCACCTCACCCTAGCCAATCAACATGTGCCACCTCACCCTCTCCCCTCCCCTAACCAATCACACTGCCACCTAAGCCTACCCCACCTCTCTCTCACCTCACTCTCCCAGCCACACACGCACTACACACACACGCCCTCACACTGCCAGCCCCTTCCCTGCCCTGTGGGTCCCGCCACCAGGCCACGCCCCACGCGCCAGCCTCCCAGGACCCGGTCCACCCTCCCCTGGGCCCCACGCTCACCTCACCTCTTCCCCACCCCGTCCCTGTTCTTCTTCCCAACCGCCCCCGCGCGAGCATCTCGCCCCAGCGCGCACCTCGCCCCGCACGCCCCTGCGCCCCCTACCTCTCTCTCAGGCGAGCCTCGCCGCTCCCGCCCCTGCCGCGCGCCGCCACTCGAGCTCCCCTTCCCCAAGCGCCGCCTCGTCCGCCCCGCCCGCCCGGAGCCTCCACGCTCCCGCATCTCGGCCTCCCTCGCCCGTCTGCGAGCTCTGCCGCCGCATGGCGCCACCGTCGCCACCATCTGCCTCCACCCGCCAAGTCGGCCCGCCTCCGTTCGCCGACCCAGCTCGCCTCAAATCCGGCTCCCTCCGCTTCGCCCCAGTCCGCCTGGCCGCCTCATCTCTGTGCCGCCGCCTCACTTGTGGTGCTCCTCCGCCCACCGCCACGACCTCTCCCCTCCGCCCGCTCGCCGGCCGCCCCCTCTGCGGTTCCCCTCGCCGGGCTCGCATCCGGCGTCCTTCTCTGCGACCCGGGCGCCATTGGCCTCCCCTCCGCCGTCCTCGCGCCGGTCACCTCCCCCAGGCAGCAGCAGCTCCCCGGCCTCGCCCTCCTCCTCGCCGCCGACCCGCAGCCTCCGTCTCACCGGCCTCTCGACGCCGCCCCGCCATGGCCGACCCTGCTGCGCCCTACAGCGAGCTGCTGCCCACGTGCCTGCGTGCTGCCGCCCGATGTCGCCCTGATCCGAGCCCGGCCGCCCGCCTCCACGCCAAGGCTGCACCTCTGCCGTCTGCCTGGCGTCTCCTTCAAGTGTTGGTGCTGCTATCTGTCAGTAAAGTGGTGACATGGTGTTGGTATGTAGTCCACATCGTGATGTCTCGAGATCTTCATGAGGCCATCGACAAGCAAAGACGAACCCCGAGCTCTCCCTCATGGAAAACATGATCGCCACACGAACCCTAGCGCTTGTTCCCGGAGCTCGACGACCGAACACGACGTTCTCTCCCCCATGGAACCGAAGACCCCGATCTCAAGGTCCGCGGCGACAAGATCTTCCCGTTGACAAGGCCACCGACAATATCTTCGACATGCGTCGCCATATTCGCAGGCCACTTCGCGGAACCCGGGGATCGACACAAGACTGAAGCACCAAGGCCTCCCTCATGGAATCGCTAAGTTCTACTGACGCCCGACGCCCGAGGCCGAGGACCCCGACAAGAACCACGACACGGAGACGCCGAGTACTTCACCCCGGACCCCGCGGACCCTGGCGCCGTTCCCCAAGTTCGCCACCGGTGAATAAGGAGAAAACCTCAAGGACTTCGGCACGGAGCGCCAAGATCGCCTCACGGAATCCGAAACGCGGGCCCAACAAGATCGGCACGACGGCAGAACAACCCGACCGGAAGAAACCGATGCGGCGACACGAACCAAGACACGCTTCCGGACACGACAAGAACTACCCCGATCCGAGACCCTAACCCCGGAGTTCGAGAACGACCCCGTCGAACCCTAAACCTTGGACCCCGAGACCGGACCCTGGACCCTGTCAAACCCCGGACCCCGGAACCCCAAGATCGTCGAAACCCCTAATGTGACCCTTTTCCTCGATACCCTATTTTATAAATGATATCAACTTGTTGCATTTAATCATTCATCTCGCATGCACATCTATGGTTTGGGGGCCTTATGCGATTCACCTAATAATTAAATATGGGGCCCATATGCGGGCAAATCTAGCCTCATATTGGCCTCATTTAAATTTGTGTAGCGAACCGGTATCTTATCTTGCCTTGTTATAACGACATTTAAATTGCGGGGATCTAAATAACTTGCACCATCTAATTAATTGTCGGGACCCCGGTTCCACTTAATATGACCTAATTGCATCGCACCGTTGCCATGCCATACATCATACATGCATCATGCCGATCTTCCGCCGTTGTATTAAATATTGCACCCGGTGTTTCTGCTAGTGTTTTGCTTCTTCGCGGGTAAGGCCGTGGAGTTGATGTGAGCTTCGCCCCGATCTTCGGTTGAACCTTCGACAATGTTTTCAGGCGAGCATCTCCCCCTTTCTACCTATCTTACTTTTATAGTATTTACTCCCCTCCTGTTGATCTATTGCTATCTGTGTTGCGATGCTTTAGTTTCCGAACCTGTGATATACCGTGCAGCCCTATATTGCCCTGGACACATCCTATTACCTGTTGTTTGGTAGATAGTTGGACTTGCGCGTCGTAGTCGCTTGCTCAAGTGCTGTTGCGTGTCGTCAAATGCCACAGTTGTTGATGTATTGCCGCATGTTGTTGTTGGAGATGATTCTAGTTTTACTTATCGTCACTTTAATTCCTGTTTAACAACTAAAATTGAAATAAGCAGAGGCATCGGTGGGTGATAGATAATATTTGGTTTCCGAACGCCCACTTGTGTCCCGTAAGACCCCGAGTACTTGATACCTGTTCCTTGATTTATCGCGCTATCCACATCCGGGAGGTATATGGGACCCCCCTGAGCCAGAGCTTGATTCAGTCTTATTTCTTGGGGCCACAAACTAGTTTGAGGTTTTATTTACTATCCTGTACTTATGCCATGCTACTTTCTGTATTTAAATTGTGCGAGAGCACCTTTGTCTGTTAGGACTTGTGACCCGTTTACGTGGTATCGACAGTCCCGTTTGGGGATCTGGTCGTTACCATGCCCCACAAACCTTGGGTCCGTCTCGAAGCTTGCTTACTTGGTGTACTACAAGGTGGCCCCTGAAATATTTCGAATCTGTGATTGTTCATCGTGAAAGCCTCGTTGGGTTTTGTTTTGGTTTTTCGAGGTTGATCGGCGTGTGTTGCTATTGGTGCACCCGGCCGGGTAAAACTTTCTCGAAAGCCGTGTCATGGATATGGACGACTTGGAGCACAGTATCTCGATCATAGACAAGCATAACTAAAGTTTACTGCTATAAATTTGACTCTATAATGACTAGTAATCAGCTTCACTATAACGGAATGGCTAATTAATACTGCCCACAATTGCTTGTTTTGGAGTGTCGCTTGCGACAGTTGTACCTGATTAGTAAGTATTGCAACTACAACGGAATGGCTGAATTAAAAGTACCAACAACTGCTGGGTTTTAGGTTTATATCATGCTATCTGTATTTGATTAGTAATTGCCGCAACTATAATGGAATGGTCAACTAAAAGTGCCCACTGTTTACTTTATCAGGACGATTATCTATACCTGACTAGTAAAGTGCCGCAACTATAACTGAATAAATAAAACTGCCAACTGTGTGAGTTCCTCGGTTGACTTCCTCGTTGGGTCTCGAGGGGGAAACGCCAGGATGGGTTTGTTTGATGGTAGTATCATGTTAGGATCCGCATAGGTCCTTCTCACCCCTCTCTGACAGTCGCCAGATGTATCGAGTCTCTATAGGGTGTTTAGTGCATGCTTCTTGCCTCGATCCACCATACCTATGTGGCGAGGACCGCGAATTCTAGCCTCGCCGTGTCTTGGCCTCGATCGACGCTCCTCTTTTTCCTTTGCCCTTTGTCGGCACCCCTTTTGTTTAAGCAGGTTTTGAGATCGACGCCGTTAGCAGGGTTACCCTTCCGGCTTGGCCTGGGCAGGGTTATGGACGCCATTGGTTATTCTTCAGGGCTCTTAGCCCCATTTGCATCTTGTCTGTAGTCGGACGCTCTTCCATTTTCAAGGTGATTTGGATCTTTGTATATTATATCTGTATTCTTGACTCTTTGAGTCGTTGTTATCTATATCTGTTCTGTGGGTCCCATCGAGGACTGTTGTGTAATGTTATTACTTCGTTTTCCACCCGCACGAAAGTGCCTGGTGGGCACCTTTGAATCGTTTCTATGCGGGTTTTGGCGAATTCTGCTCAAACTTGCATAGGTCTGATTCTGAGGGTGTTACAACCAGGCCCATACGCGTTGGCTTATTGTCCGCCCCTTGCACACAGCGACGCATCCCAAATTTTGTCACATGGCCTGTTTTGACCATTTCAAACAAATACGAAGTTCAATAAGTATTAAAAATACATATAGTCCACATAAACGAAATTAAAATTACACAATAGAGTTGAAATGAGGTCTAATTGATTCCTCTTTGCATCAACATGTGCTCATTAGAGCTGAACGTGAGTATGTCGTGAGCAATTAACGAACTTGTAGATAAGCTTCAAAATCTTGTGGTGCATGCTCCAAGACAATCGAAGACCACGTAAGTCTGCCCTCCAAGTTGATTTTCTCCCTCGCGCTCATTTTCCAAAATCATCGTGTGCATGATCATATATACGGTCATCACTTCCCATATTATGTCCAGGCTTCTTGTTTTTGTCGGGTGACAGACAATAGTCCAACCTGCTCGAAGAACACCAATATTGCCCACTCAACATCCTTCATAGTAGCTTCTTGTTGTCTTGCCAAGTAGGCTTATTTTTCGTTCGTGGGAGCACGAATTGTCTTCACAAATGTGGTAGATTCAGGATAAATACATGTTGAGCCAAAACGGTTTCCGTCTTACGCTCTCACACGTTAATGTGCATCTCCAACGCTATGGGTGATACACTGCAACTCATACTGGAGGAGGAATCACTAATAGAGAACGAGCCTCTAGTCCCGGTTCCGGATGGGCTCTAGTCCCGGTTGTGTAGCCGGGACTACGGAATTAGAACTAGAGGTTCCCCCTTTAGTCATGGGTCTGTTAAAAACCGGGACTAAAGTCACTCCATGTGGCCGCGCTGGAGAGCAGGGGGTGGTGGACCTTTAGTCCCGGTTCGTAGCATGAACCAGGACTAGACGTGCTCTACCACGGCAGCCGCGGGAGGAGGATCAGTAGAGAAGGGAGATGTTTGGCGTAAGTGACGTGCAATGAAGGAACCCATTACACACAACATCGTCATGATTATATAGATTGAAGTGACCTCTTTCTTTGTGCTTATGAGCATACATATATATACAATTTGGTTACATGGAGATCACAATCGAGAGTAGAGCCCGACTATTCGATTACATGGAGATCAATAAATTACTAGAATTCTGTGGTATAGAATTTTCCCCTTGGGTCTATGACGTGGTCAACCAAAATCCCACCATTTTTTCTTGAATTGCTACTAGGCGCTCCTTCGGTTGGAGATTCTCCCGCAATCTTTCCAACTATATATAAAAGGAGATCAATATGAATATCAATCATCATAACAAATATTATGAATGAAACTCAACATAATTGATGGTAATAAAATCAAATTGTGAATATATTTTTCATGTACATCTATAAATGTCGCTCTGTCCTGCTCACTGACCTCCGAGCGAATGAACTAGCTCGCACATGAAGTATCCACACCAATTAGGCCCTGGTGGCTGCCTCTCGCACTTTACGAGAATAAAATTCAATCAAATAATAATCAAGCATGATATAATGATATTAAAACTAGAATTGGAAGATGCGAGAACCTAGCTCGTACTACTTACCTCAACTGGATGAAAACTAAATTCATCTTTAAAATCACCAACCGTACTCTTGGTGAATTGTTGCCAAACCCTGCCCGAAAAAATGAATAAATGAGTTATTAGTTAATTGATATCTCAGGATATGAACGAAAGGGATTGATATAGTGCGATAATGACTGAAATTACCTATCGTAGCACATCTTTAATGCTTTCATACTCCTCTTTGTCTTTCTTTAGTGAGTCCTTAATTTGAACTCTTCTAGGGTCGGATTCGATGATTAGCAATATAATGAAAGCTACACATGTTTATATACGTCAGTAACTCATCAATTACACTTAACATTGAGTAAGCAAAAATAAATGTGTATAAGACAGTAACACTCTCACCCGAATTTGTAAGGAAACAATATTCTGTTTTTGTAATGTTGCCTCTTTATGGACCTTAGCAAGTTTCGCTCCATCTCCCTGGAGTATTCCTTTAACAATCGCTCGTTAACTCGGTGTGGGTCGATGAACCAGTGTCAAAGATTGCCCTTCGGTCACATTCCTCGCTCTTCATTCTGCATAATAGTGTAGTGAGGATAATTACAGGCAATGAACGATCTGAAGTAAATGTGCCCTAGAGGAAAATAATAAAGGAGTTTATTATGCATATTTCATTAGTTCATAATAGTTTATTTCATGCTACAACTATATCAATAAGGAAACACTGATATAGGTGTGATATATAAACAACCCAAGTCCCTAGTAGCCTCTATTCAACTAGTTCATTGGTCAACGAATGGTCAAAGGTTTCCTGACCATGAAGGTTCTTCGGCACCTAATTGAAAATGGAGATATCTCAATGGGAAATGAGATAATGGACATTGTTTCGCAGATGATTATTGCAACACGATCATATCACAAAGTTCACAGTTGCAATTGTCAGAAACATAGTGATTTGTTCCTCAGACTGTGAGACCATATCAAATCACTGTTTCCCAAGGATTCTTTGATGGCACTTAACATCGCTCAGTGAAATGGTGATCATAACGGTGTCATTGGGTATCCGTAGGAAACATGTTGAGGAGACTATGTCAAGAGGAGGATTTGTACATCCATGTGATGGAAGAACTCTAGGCCCACTCAGATAAGTTATATAAAAAATATTGCACAACATGTGATTGGATCACAGGATATCACTTATCGGTACGAGTTTAAAGTAGCATGATGACTGCAAGTGCATAGATCGTTTCTAGCTAGTTTCGAAATAAATATATAGATCCCATAGGGAGTAGTAGGAGAAAAACTAAAATGCTTTTTAAACGAAGTACTTAAGGAATAATTCTAAGATGCAAGAAAAGTAGAATTGTTTTTGGGGTTTTGGTTGATTGAAACAATAAAGTAAAATGAAGTGAAACTTAATGTAGAAAGTAGCAATCGCGTGTGTAAGAAAGATTTAAACTGCAATTGGGAAAAATGCGTTCTTAGGGAGTGGTGGATACACCACTAGCATTTAGACTAAGAGATCAAGATTATTATAATATGACACCCCCGGGATTAGGGCTAAACAAATCTTAGACCTCCGTCTGACATAAGATTAACCTTGAGCTCGAGAATATCCAGTGAAGAATCGATAACACAACAGTGACCCTATGACACAAAAATTAATACATCAAGCTCATAACTGAGCAGAGAACCAAATTATTACAAGTAGAGGTCACTGACCACAAACATCAAACAATGGAAGGAAAATTATGCTATTAAGTATATCAAACTTAACAAATGGCCTAAGAGGCCTAAAGCATAATGATGACGTCCTAGCCAATAGATTCCAGGCTGCCAGCCGGGAACCCCAAGCTACTCGTCAGTGTCGATGTAGTACCAAACTGATCTTCAGGGAACACTTACTCTGCCAAAAGTATAAACAAAGCAAGTATGAGTACAGGGTGTACTCCGCAAGACTTATGGCTGGTGGAGATGTTTTGCATAAAGCTATCTTTTTTTATAAAACAAGAGGGAGAAGAAGCTCGTCTAATCAGAATATTTTAAAAGGGGATAAGAGAGCGACTTATCTAAAATATTGATCATCACCTGGATATCCACCAAATCACCTTCAACACCTGAACTAGGATCACCCCCTCGTACCTATGAGGAAGCATCCTTAAGCACGCGTTGATCTGCCAAGTTTTATGATTAGGTTATAGTTCTCTATGATCTTAGAATCTGGTCACCAAGCGTTCATAACCGTGAACACGGATTTTCGAAATGATTTAACCCTACAGGGGGTGTACAACTTTACCCACACGTACTAACATTCTCTTAATGCCACTTAAGATTAGCCCTCTTCCTTGGAAGGCCGACAGAGGGTGGTTAGACATGACCTTTACCTTACTTTCGCCGAGACCATGAGTCACGCCCTAAGGATGGTTCCGCCGTAACGGGTCAAATCACGTAGCTGGTCCTTAAAGATGTGAGACGAGGTTGGTTTACCATGGGCGCTATCTACCCCAAGCAACCTCGGCCACGCTTACCTACCTATTATGAATGCACCTCCTTCACCGCCTTCGAGAAGATCCAGAATGCATGTCGAATGGAACGCCCGAACTATGTGACTCATGGAATCTACTAGGCAAGTTAGTTTCTCGTGAGGTTTTCCAGGCCCCGTGTGGTTTATGCGCTCGTCTCGGTTCCAAAGGCAAGAACTCAGGTCCTAGTGGTGGCGAGCATGGGACTACAAAAACCACATCCCACTGTGGCCTCCCATACAAGCCTTAGCATGTTTAATCTCATATCACCTCTAATATCATCTCATCACGTTCTCTGTCATACTAGATTCTTTGCATCTGATACATCATCTGGATGGACCAGCACTAACAGCTATGCATGGCTAAGGAAGACACAAATATAAGATCTATCAGTGCACACAAGCCAAACCTAGTTATGCTAGGAGAAGTTGATTAGGTAATATAAGCTCAAAGGGAGTAATGCAACAGATATAATACTCTATCTATCGATAAAAATCACAAGAGAATCAGATGCATCATGGCAAGAATTGAAATTCTTTTGAAATCATAGGATTATATCATGGTGGGGCTATGCTTGCCTTTGCTAGTTGATAAAAAATAAGCAGATCTTTGGGAGCCTTGTACTTGACTTGGTTATAGTTGGTCAAGTATTGTCCGTCGATCTTCTAACTTCGACGGTGTTGATCTCGGTGTTCGCTCTCGATCTCGATATCATATTCTCTTTGGAAGAACCAAACACCGAAAAGAGAGGGAAACAATCAACACATGGCATCAATGCAATTCTCAAGTATGGATGATGATATGACAAGTTGAATTGTATTGAAATGAAACCCTAGAACATGCTTTCCAATTTAAACGGGGTCTGAGGGGTGTAAACCCTAACTCGGGGAGACTCCGGAAACACCTATGAGGGGTTACTAGGTTGTTCTAATTAAACTTTCTATGAGAGTTGTTGAACAATGCATGAGTATATCTTAGATAGGTAGTTCTCATTTTTCTGAACATTTTGATATATTATACATATTTTTCTAACTTATAAATTAAAAGATATTGATTTTACAAGTTTATAACTATTTCTGAAATTATTAAACCATATAAAATATGTTTACTGCGTCATACCAAGGATAAGAGGGAAACACACTAAACAACACATAGACTATCTCATGGTCAACTCATGGATGAAGTGTTCAGAAACAACTCTGAGATGACAAACATGAAAAACGCCAAGGTAACGGAGGAAACTAGAGGAGAAGGTTTCAAGTTGTTAGATAGATGGTCTTCATAAGGAGTCAGACCATAGAGCTTTAGAAGAATTTAAGATTCTGAAAAGGAAGGTTCCAACAGAGAGAACATGACCTACATACTTCGATATGAACCTCTACTAAACGTCTTAACTAGAGATCTCGGATTGCAAAGATATGGATCAGAAAAACCAAGCTGTTGAACTAAGTTTGACACAGAAGGGTCACTCTTTCATCCAACAGAAGGTGAAGACAGAGAGGTGTTTTCGTGGATATGACTCATAAGAGTCAAAAGGAACATGTAGCAAGAGAAACTATTGATTACCAAAGTCATAGTCGCTCTTAAAACATGATTGAGAAAATGAAGGAAATTCTTTATTCATCCAGGTATACCAAAATCTTTGCCAAAGATCATGATATCACTTTACACCAGTAAATGAATAGGTAAGAAGATTGCCGATGACACAAGAAGAAAGAAACTTCATTCTCAGACTTCAATTACTTGTCACAACAAAATGGTTGCCAACATAAAGGGTCTGGAGGATCGACCGAGAGACAGTTAGCAACACTAATTTAAATGTTCTCCTTGATGTTTGAGAAATCAAACATCAAGTAAAGGTCGGACTTCGGATACAAAGGAGACCATAAGAATAACTCCTATAATAAATCATAGAAGAAGCCTTATGAAGAGTGGTTGTATTGTTGACGCAAGAGAATATGACAAAGGTCTTTCCGGCTAAGTGTGTCAACCATTACATCAACCTTGCCAGATTACAAAGAGACCTATGTAAAAACCTTGAGAAACACCCACCATCGTTTCCGCTTGAGATTTAGCTTTGGTTAGATGGAATGATACTTCAGACTCAGCATGTCCGAATAGAAAGGGTGCAACATTTACCACGAAGGTAAAGTCACTAGATTCTCAAGATATGGACTATAGTGTAAAGCTCCAAAAGGCTGAGCTAGATTGCTATACGCATGTATTTAGCAACTTATCGAAAGACAACTGCATACATATAAAGTACTAACAATATAACACACATATGTCCTTAAGGAACGGAGATAACTCTTCTCGAATCTACGATGCCATCTTTCAACAATTGCACGTGAACCAGAGAAGGTTACTTCTAATATCTAGAACACATACTTCGAGATGACTCGAAGACGGTTCTCGAAATTTTCCAAAATTACTGCCAGTTTTTCCATATGAAAAAGATAAGGATGTCATTGATGGGCTCAACAACAAACTTATCAGGACACTCCATTAAGATGGACTCATATGTTTCGTGAACAACGCAATAATACTGGTTATACCAAAGGACATGAGGATGTTCTAAAGTGAAACATCACAAGAAGGAACATCATCAAGAAAATCCTTGGAACTGAGTTTGATTTGACGATAACCCAAATAAAATCAAATGTGGGGTAAGATAACATATCCACAAAGGAGATAATATCTTTCTTCAACACGAACAAAACTAGACATCCCTTTAGAAAGGAACTAGGTCGGATAAACTTTGTCTTACATATAACGAATATTCTCATGATATGCATGTATGTGGGAGGAGCTCCATATATGGATGATTAGGCAGCAACCACTCCTCACAACATTCTTCATAACCACAGCTGAAAGATAAACGACATCAATCGTGTTATCCCGCTATTAAGGGATTTCTCCCGTGGTATGGACATGGCTTAATGAGTTCTCCTTGATTCCCCAAGTTAGTACGTAAAGGATGACAACAACTTTATAGTCACGGTAAATGCTACCATCCCTCCGTCTACCAACAAGTAATCCCCTTCATCAAGTCCCCGTAAGAGGCAAATATTAAGGAGGTGAACAACTCCCAACATCAAGATGAAGACAATTAACACATACATATAGTGAGATGGTGTGCTGAAATCGAACGGGGGTGGCCTCTATTTATAGTGAAGCGAGGGGACCAAAGGGCGCGGGTGGAGCTTGTCGTGGCCATTTGCACAACGAGCTAACGGCATGGTTGTGGGTAGGGGACGATGTTGTGTTCCCTGGCGATGCTCAACGGCATGGTGGCGAGGCGTGGGGCGGTGCGAATTGGTCGGAACGCTGCGATGCTCTGGGCGGGTCCGACAGGCAAATTAATGGCGCACGGGCTCTCTTGGTCGCGCGGCGATGAACGGGCATGTCCGGGCGGTTCCTGGGGCGATGGTGATCACGCACGCAAGTGACGAGGGCGGCTCTCTGGCGTGCTCTCAGCATGGCACAGAGTCATAGGGCGCGGTGGTTCTAGGGTTGTCCTGGGGCTGGCAGTGCTTGGGCATTGGATAGGGGGTGGCGGTGGATGGTGGTCTGTGTCCAAGACAAGGTTGGCGAGGCTAGAGCTGCTCATAGCTTGCTGTCGACAATGGGGTGGCAAGTTGGGCTCGACATGCTCACCATTAATGACAATGTCAAGCTTACAGTGAGCTAGGTCTAGTTAAATTAGTTTGATCATCTACTGAAAGGGTGTTGTGAGCTAGAGGGGGAGACAAGTTAGGCACAAACACTGCTCATTATAGTGTTTGATGTTTTTATTGATTTGTGTTTACAAGGTGTTTAATGAAATGGACGAAAGAGATTTGAATTTGAATTTTTGAATGAAAATTGGTGGGTGTACTAGTCACATACTAGATAGTCTATGGTTGCTTGTAATTGTCAATGTGCACTGGTTTGGTTAGTTTTTGAGAATTGGTGATCTTCACATATGATATAGATTCAATTTGTAAATGTTATTTGAATCAAGTTGCCAAATGTTTCTGTGAGTTTGAAAGGTGGGCTTGGGTTCACTTTTACTTGGTCTAGTAAGGGGTGAAAAGAAATGAATTTGTTTCTGTTTGAAATCTTGGACTAGAAACACTCAAAGTGGCCTAGTGAGCAAGATTGGCAAAAATGACCATTAGCTCATTTTGTTTGTTTTTGAATTTCTCTTGATTTGTTTCTGCTTGGAATTGTTTTATATGATGTTGTTTTCATCTTTACACCATTCCTTGCTAATCACAACAATCACATAAGTCCATTCATGCATTCATACAATCATCACATACACACATGCATTCATATGATTTTAATTAACATAAGTTTTTTTAACACTAATTTTGGTGGTTGGAAAATGATAACCTTTGATCAATATTTTTGGGATGTTACAAACCTTCCCTCCTTAAACAAAATCTCGTCCCAAGATTTGAGAAAAAGAAAACTAGGATTTAAATAGATCGGGAAACTCCGTCTTGATGTAATCTTCTCGCTCCTAGGTAGCCTCTTGTTCAGTGTGGTTGCTCCACTGAATCTTGAGAAACTTGATGCTTCGTGTCCTGGTGGTTCTGAAAGCTTCCTCCAAAATAGAGATGGGTACTTCAGGATACGTTAGGTCATCGTTGATCTCTATGGTTTGGTGATTAATGTTCTTGAAAACTTCAGTCTTCTCCGGGACTTCTAGGCATTTGCGAAGTAACGATATATGTAACACATTATGCACTGCTGACATCTCCTTACAGGGTTTCTGTTATGGAGATTACATATCAAATAGCAGAAGCCTTCAAGCACAGAGCCCGTGTCATGCCTTAACCTACATGCGATTGACTGGGAGACGACCTAGCTCGCATAGACATCAACTCCTTCATTCTTCCTTGATCTTCTGGAAATCTGGCCAAGTAAATATCCAGGGACAATGCCGGTGAGTACTTTGAATGTACTCGCAAACCACCTTAAGATAATATTAATAACAAGGGGATATGAAGTATAGCTATAGTGGTAGGAGGGCTCCAAGAGTGTTTCTTTTCTAAAATAGTTTTCTTATAGATATATCATCTACAAGGTTTTATTGAAATCTTTTGTAAACCTTTTTGAAAATATTTGGAAAACAATAGGAGTGGGTCACCCTATACCATCGCCATGGTCGTCAACTGACCGGGTTATCCTCTTCGTTCTCCGGTTTCCCACGGACCACCAAGTTTTAGTAAACACTTTCTTTTGTAAAACAGTTTTTAAAACAAGACAGGCACCTCTCTACAGCAACCTTCCCAACCTTCCATGACCGAGGACTCGGCTATTCGAATATATTTACACTCTGCAGAGGGTGTACACTTCACCCACAAGATTTGATAATCCTCCGGGATACAACCACGACCCAATACACATGGTATACGGGGGTTCGGATAATCAAACAAAACCTTCGGAAAGTCCACTCCGACATGGGCCCTACCATATGAGTTGTTCCCCTCAACACCGGGACGCCGGGATCCATAAAACAACCAGAGTGCAACCCAGCTCCCTTAGATCCGGCACTTTCAATGAGAAGCTCATAGTATCGCTCCGTCACTCGCATGGGTGATCCTACTTCCTCTAGGTGACTGCTTCATAGTTGACCCTTTTTATAAAGAAATCCCGGTATTAGAGGGAGATGATCCCTTATAAGTAATCATGCGGATACCCATATCAAGGTGAACCAACTTTGGATTAAGCCTCATTCCCACTTTAGAGTATTGTGGTTTTACGGGTTAATTGTTCTGGCAAAACTGCAAAGAACCAGGTGCCTTTTTATAATCCTTTTTCCTCCTCTTCTTCCCAGCATTTTGTAAAACAAAAACTTTGTAGTTTTCAAACCTCTCTTGGTAGGACGATCCTCACCAAGGTTTTCCAGAAAACATTTTATAAACATCTCCCCGGGGTCATCCCATCCTATACTTCTATTTTGGCTAAAACGGGGTCTTCAAGGGATTATGGTGTTAAACACCATATACTATACTAGGGACAAAATAGGTATGATCAAATGGGTTGTACCTAATGGTACCAAGGTGGTAATGGTTTGGAGGAGCCAAACTTTTCCACATATAGAGATATAGTATAATAAAGCCATGCAATTTTCATAAACCAAAAGTAAGACATGCATAAGTAAATAATAGGACAAGGGCTTATGAGCAAGAAGCTGGCTTGCCTGTGACCAACAGATGTCCGTGGACTTCTTCTTTTAGAAACCCAGAATACCACAATAGTAATAATAAGAATACCCCGATGTGTTCTTCTTCTCGGCGTCACGTAATCACAACTAGCATCATTGAGAATCATACATGCAAACAAACAAGAGCATAATAAACACAAGACATACACGCATCATAGCATACAACAAACAAGTAAAACATTCTGCAATCCAATAGTATTTAAGGAGAATGGATCTAAAAAGATTGGAATGGTTCTTGGAAATATTTGAAAGAATTCAAGTGAGTTATTATCTAGAAACTAGTTATGAGAGGGTTTTTAGAACAAGGTAAACTTCAGTATGATATCATTTTGTAAAAAATGATATAATAAGATAGGTATTCGTAAAATGAAACCAACAAAAGTTGTTTCACTATTTTATCAATTACCATTTATTTATAATGGGTTTTCTAATGAATAAAACCCTGGTTTAAGGAAATAATTCACCAAAAAATATCTGGAACTCCTAAAATTATTTCCTTTGATGTTTCGGTGGTGTTTGGTGGACTGAATCAAGGAGAGTTGGAATCACTTAAAAATAATTACCAGAATGCCCTTGAGAAATTCCCAAAGATAGTATTGGAAGTTATTTGTCTTCTTAACCATATTTAATATATAAGGACCTTTCATGACCCACAAGTATAGGGGGTGTATCATAGTACTTTTGATAAATAGGAGTGTCGATCCCAACGAGGAGCAGAAGGTGTTGACTAGTGGTATGGAGCAGGAAATCTCTCTAAATACTTAGCAAACGGTTTTTAGTGGTTTTCTGATAAAGCAACAAAACAAAGTGCAAGTAACAAAGAACAAACACAGCAAGTGGACCAATCCTTTCTTAGCAAAGGACAAGCCGGTGGAAATACTTATAAGGACCAAACGTTCTCGAGGATAGATGGGAATTCTGTCAAGTGCTTTCGCTCCAAATAGTTGCGTACTCTTCTTTGGTGTTGTAAGTGTTGTGTGGGTGAACCTGTGCTAACATACCGACCTTACTTGGACTAATACATACTTGTGATTAAACCCCCTGCAAACATTCGTAACTACAGGAAAGTAATTAAGATATAAATCTAACCACAGCCTTAAACTCTGAGATCCTACACTCCCTTGTGCAAAGGTGTCCTAACGAGGGTTCAGGTTTCTGTCACTCTGGCAAACCCACAATTAGTAGCCAAATACACAATGCATTCCCCTAGGCCCATAAATGGTGAAGTATCATGTAGTCGACATTCACATGACACCACTAGAAGAATAGCACCACAACTTAAATACTAAACCATTGAATAATAACTCAACACAAATCCACTACTAACAACATGACTTCTCCCATGTCCTCAAGAACTAGACGAACTACTCACAAGACATCATATGGATCAAGATCAAAGATGATATGATAATGGATAACAATCTGAACATAAACAATAATCCAATGGTTCCACTCACAAGCATCAACTACAATAGTAATTAACACCGGGAAAGTTTCCCCTAAGAACTAAATCAATATCCAACACAATTGTTACAGCGGGACGGAGTGGTGATGATGGTGCTGGTTGAGATGATGGTGTGGATGATGGTGATGATGATCCCGATGAAGCCTAGCTTGATGATGGTGTTGATGGCAATGATCTCCCCTCTCCGGGAGGGAATTCCCCAGGCAGAAATCAGTCTACCGGAGAGATCTTTCTCTCTCGGTGTTTTCCACCCCGCAGATGCGGCGGAAATCTATCTGTGGTCGCTCTCCCAGTATTAGGGTTCCATAGGGAATATATAGGCGAAGGGGCAGAGTCAGGAGCTGGGCAGGTGGGCCACACCTACCCTAGGCGCGTCCCAGGGTGGGCCCGCGCCTAGGGGTGTGGGCCCCTGCGGCCCTTCTTCGCTCCTCCTTATGGCTTCCTCAATCTTCTAGAAAAATAATATTTTCCCATATTTTTCTGGTATTTTTTCGATCTTCGCGAAATTGCATCAAAACGCCTTCTTTTCCATCAGAATCCAGACTCCGGCAGTTCATCCTCCAAGAATCATCCAACATGCATAAACAGATGAAAAATACATAAGTAATACCTCATGATAAGGCAAATATCAATGAATAGAGGTAAATTATGATATAGAATGGTGATGCAAATTGGGCGTATCAACCTTTGATGTGATTCCAAAGACACATGGTTACTTAGAATACCTTTCTGTAGAAATTGGAATCACACTTTTTGGATTTACAGAAATACTGATATGAATTTATTAGTGAATAAACTATGTACATAATAGTTTAATTCACAATAAATCAAATGTGGATTAGAAAAATATGGGTTTCTGGGGTTTGATGTGTATTGGTAGACAGGTTCACGGAGAGTTGTAATTAGGTCAATACATATAATTTTTTGGTCTAGGGAAATTCCTAAGGTCATTAATTGCATGTTTTCCTCTTTAATCTCTTTAAGATCGAATGGCCACCCATCCCTCATACCCCTTCGCCCTTTGGGCCGCCGACCCATGGGCCCCGAGTAGGCAGTCCCTGTTTTCCTGCCACATGAGCGCCGACACCTCGATGGGGTGGCCCAGTGCCGATTCTCCCACTCCCCTTTAAATCCAGCCCACACTCCTCCCTGTAATTCTTTTTTAATTATAGATCTGCAAAAAGGCTGAAAGGATTAAATCCTTTTGAAAATGAAAAATACAAAGAATTGCCCAAATCTAAATTCCAACGTATTCCCTAGGGTTTTACCAAACATGCAGAGAAAGTTTGTAATAAAACTATATACATCTAGGTTCCTATAAATAAAATGCAAAAATGTGTCCCTTACACTAAACATTTATCCTACTGATTATCAAACCCTAAGAAATTCCCTATACCCTAGGAAATTCTCTGGGCAAAACCAAAGATGGTTTTGACCTAATTCCAACTCCTAGTAGACATGCATATCTATACCCTTTCAACCCTAGGAGCCCAATATTTATTGAGCTCGTTTTGATTTATGGTAAAGTAAACATTTTTGTGCATAGTTTATTCACTAATAAATTCACCCCTTTAGTTATGCTTATCCAAAAAGTTGATTCCAATTTCTACAGAAAGGTATTTCAAATAACAACCATGTGCCTATGGAATCACATCAAAATCCCTTATAGATTATTTGCGGTTAAAAAGACAAATAACCACTAGAACTGACTTTGGGATTTTCCTAAGGGCATTCTGTAATTATTTCAAGTTGATTCCAACTCCTATTGAATCAGGCCATCAAATCCTATTGAAATAATTTTCGGAGCTCCAGAACTATTTTGGTGAATTATTTCCTAAAACTAGGTTTTTATTCACTATAAAAATCATTATAAATCTATGGTAATTGATAAAATAGTGAAACCACTTTGGTTGGTTTCAATTTATCAATACCTATATGATGGTATCATTTTTATACAATGATATTCTAATGATTATGTACTTGGTACAAAACCCCTCTCCTACCAAGTTTCTAGACTATAAAACCCATATAGATCTCTTTCAAATATTCCAAGACATTTTTCTAATCTTTCTAAACCCATTATTCCCAAACCCTACTAAATGGTAACATGTGTACCTTGTTTGTTGATGTATGTATTGGTGCTTTTATGTTTTGAATTGATTGTGGCATTGCTTGTTTACATGTCTTCTCGATAATGGCGATAGTTGCGAATGTATGCCATCGAGAAGAAGGAGCCTCCGAGTATTATTGGTTATTATGGTATTCTAAGAGGAAGTCCAGGGACATATTGCCATATTGATGATCACAGGCAAGCCACCTTCTTGCTCGTAAGCCCTTGTCCTACTTTTATACTTGTGCATGTTTTACAACTGGTTTATGTAAATTGCATGGTTTCATTATGTTATGTTTTATATGAGGGAATGTTTGGCTCCTCCAATTCATTATCCATTTGTACTGATAAGTACAACCCCCTTGTCGACACCTATTTGCCCCTAGTATGATAGATGGTGCTTTAACACCATACCCCTTTGGAGACCCTGTTTTAGCCTAAAGTATAGGATGGGAAGACCCCAGAAAGTTTACAAAAATGATTTATGAGAAAAACCTTGGTTAGTTTTGGCCTTCCAAGCGAGTTTGAAAAATGAGAAAATTTTTGTTTTACAAAAAGGATGTATGAAATATGGAGGAAAAAGGTTTACGAAAATGCACCCGGTTCTTTGCTGTTTTGCTTGAACAATTAACCCGTGCAACCACATTACCTTGGAATGGGACAGGACTGGACTGGAGTTTGTCAACTCCGGTATAAGCTGCCTCCAACTACTACAAGGAATCCCAAAATCCCGGAGGGTGGGCCTTCTCCAGAAAAATGGTCCATGCGTAGCATTGATACGTCAGAAACCTATCTATAATTTTTGATGCTCCATGCTTGTGTAGTATCTACTTTGCTTTGCTTTGTCTACACTTTGAGGAGATTTTTACATGTTTTCTGGTAATAACCTATTAACAAGTTGCCACAGTGCCAGTTGCCTGTTTTCTGCTGTTTTTGGTTTTAGAAAAGTTAGTAAAGAAATATTCTCGAATTGACCAGGACAAGCGTCAAAGTCAATAACTTTCCGTGGGGAACAAGAAGTCGAGGAGGGCCGGAGGCGTGTCAGGCAGCCGCACCCTCCTAGGCAGGTGGGCCTGCCACATGCCTAAGCGGGATGTGGGTGATACGTTGGAAATGTATCTATAATTTTTTATGATCCATGCTTGTTTAGTATCTACTTTGATTTACTTGTCTACACTTTAAGGTGATTTTTACATGTTTTCTGGTACTAACCTATTAACAAGTTGCAACACTGCCAGATGCCTGTTTTCTGCTGTTTTTTGTTTCAGAAAAGTTAGTAAATAAATATTCTCGGAATTGGACGGGAAAAACGTCAAAGTCAATTACTTTCCGTGGGGAACAAGAAGTCTAAAGGGGAGACGAGGAAGCGGGCTAGGGTTTGGCCCCCTGGTCGCCTCCACGGCCTCCCCCTTCGCCTATAAGAAGCCCCCGATGCAGAAACCCTAAGTACCCGATCAAATCTCCATGAAACCGCAAATGCAAGCGCCACCATCGTCCCTAGATTGGGGGGATCTGAAGTTCTTCTTGGCATCCTGACGGATGGGAGATCATCCCGGAGGCGTTCTCTCCGGTATGATGCGTGAGTAGTTCCACCTTTGACTATGGGTCCATGTAGTAGCTAGATGGTTGTATCTCCTCCTTTGTGCTTTCATGTATAGATCTTGTGAGCTCCGTTCATGATCAAGATATAATCTATTTGTAATCATGCATGTTGTCTTTGCGGGGATCCGATGGATATTGAGATTATTACGTTAGTTTTATTAATGGTTTTGTATTTATGATTCTATCATGTTTGTGTTGTTTGTGATCTTGCATGCTCTCCGTTGTTAGTAGCTATCTTGGCCAAGTAGTTGCTAGTGACTCCAAGAGGGGGTATTTATGCTCGATAGTGGGTTCATGCCTCTAGTTTCCAAGGAAAGTGACAATTATATTTTCGGTTGTAGATGTGATGTTGCCACTAGGGAGAAAATTAACAATGGTCTCTTGTTCATGGAACATGTGGACTGTTTACCTTACACACTTTGCTTAAATCAGTTGTCTGTTGCTTTCAACTTAATACTGGAGGGGGTTCGGATGATAACCTGAAGGTGGACTTCAAGTCATAGATGCAGTTGGATGGCGGTCGATGTATCTTGTTGTATTGCCCAATCGAATCTCATAGGATCTTTATGACTAGTAATTGCATTGTTATGCCTTGATCAGTTTACAATTGCCTGCTGTAATTTGTTTACCCTTCATGCCATGTTGTTTATCTAAGGAGAGCACATTTGGTGAACTATGGAACCGGTCCAATATTTACCATTGATACATCTTCCAATTTACGTGGTGGTGGTGGCGGAGATGCCATGGGTAGGCTAAAGTATGGGGCCAATGGATGCTAGAGGATCCGAGGAGGGAAGATGTAGATACTTCTACACACGAATGACTAACATCTGAGATCTTTATTTCTCCTCTCTCGGGCTACAAGTGCTCCTTGAGTTGTTTGCGGAAGAAGAGAAGAACTACGAGCCTAACGATTGTAGAATGAATCGATCCCCTTCCGAACCCATGCCTCTCCTTATAAAGGGGGCCTTGGCTCCTCTAGGGCTAACATGGCAAGCATATTGAACAATATGCTTGTCCCAATATAGTAATTGACCTCCTTTCCGTGTCCCCCTTCTAATGGCCAAAGTTCCGGAGAACCCCAATGCGCCTCGGGCACCGGACTGTCACCTCCGTGACCTCCTTACGCCCTTGATGCTCGCGCCTTGTCCTTTGCGCTTGGCTCTGTTGATTCTTCCTAACTGTGGCTAGGGTTTGACTATAGGCACCTCCTTCTCCTGCAAGCTTCATGTCATTCGGCCCGGTCTCACTTAACTCGGCTTGGCCTTCACCTGCATTTAGGTTATTCAGACTTACTTGGCCGACTTAACTCGTATGTCGGCCGGGTAATGTACAACTC